>JAJGRX010000113.1:600000-1080605 GCA_025461125.1 Carex kokanica | reverse complement strand
TGAACCTTAGATAATTTCTATTTAATTATTTAACCCAAACCTTAGCACAATCAGCGTCTCCGCATTAACCTTGAGGGCATTCAACCCTAAAAACTATTTTAAAATATTTTCAAAACTAATATAAACTATTTTTCTAACTGATTTAAAACCCCCTGTAACCTAGAAGTAGTGAATATTGTTAGATATCCAATACACCCCTATGGATCGACACCCCAATTATACTACACAGTAGGATCATGCGCTAGTGATCTGAACGCAAATAGAGTTAGGGTTAAAAGGTATATTGATTTATACTAAAAGTTAGTAGTTCAATTTGGACTCATCAAGCTTTTTGGCGCCGTTGCCGGGGATAGAGTAAAATTGGGGATATTTTCTAATACCACATCCTTTTTAAATTGAGACCCTATATTTTTGCAAAAATTATAAAAAGCAATTGTGTGTAATAGATGCAACTTGTACCAAAAGAGGAAATAATAATAAGTATCACCAAAGATCCAAAAAATACCAATTATTAGAAGAGGATGTAAAATGGGTCCCATCACTTGTAGTAGACAAAAGACAACCAGTAGAACATGAAAGACAACCTGTAGAAAATAAAATACAACTAGAAAAAGATGAAATACAACCTA
The DNA here is from genome assembly GCA_025461125.1 of Carex kokanica. Taxonomy (NCBI): domain Eukaryota; kingdom Viridiplantae; phylum Streptophyta; class Magnoliopsida; order Poales; family Cyperaceae; genus Carex; species Carex kokanica. The sequence goes on along the minus strand of JAJGRX010000113.1, from coordinate 1,079,976 downwards.
TACTTGACAAAAACAACAAGTAGAACATGAAAGACAACTAATAGAAGATGAAATACAACATGTCGTAGACGATAAAAGCCAATAAATAGAACATGAAAGACAACTAGTGCAACGTGAAAGACAGCTAAAGAAGATGAAATACAACTAGAAGAAAGAAAAATAACTAGAATAATATGAGATACAACTTGAAGAAGATGAAATACAACCTGTAGTAGATGAAAGATAACCGGTAGAACATGAAAGTCAACTAGTAGAAATGAAATACGACTATAAGAAGATGAAATACATCATGTAGTAGACGAAAACAACAAGTAGAACATGAAAGACAACTAGAAGAAGATTAACATGTAGTAGACGACTAAAGCCAAATAGTATAGCAGACAACTAGTACAAGGTGAAAGACAACAAGAAGAAGATGAAATACAACTAGAATAATATGAAATACAACCAGAAGAAGATGAATACAACTAGATTAATATGAAAGTCATGTAGTAGACGAAAACAACAAGTAGAACATGAAAGACAACTAGAAGAAGATTAACATGTAGTAGAAGAACTAAAGCCAAATAGTATAGCAGACAACCAGTACAAGGTGAAAGACAACAAGAAGAAGATGAAATACAACTAGAATAATATGAAATACAACCAGAAGAAGATGAATACAATTAGATTAATATGAAAGACAACTAGAAGAAGATAAAATACAACTTGTAGTCCACGATAAAAACCAACTAGTAGAATTAAAAAGACAACCAGTGCAATGTGAAAGACAACTAGAAGAAGATAAATACAACTACAAAAGAATGAAATACCACTAGAATAATATGAAATACAACTAGAATAATATGAAATACAACTAGAAGAAGATGAAATACAACTTGTAGTAGACGAAAGACAACCAGTAGAACATGAAAGACAACTAGTAGAAAATGAAATACATCTTGAAGAAGATGAAATACAACCTGTAGTAGATGATGAAAGCCAACTAGCAGAACATGAAAGGCACACTGTGCAATGGGAAAGACAACTAGAAAAAGATAAATACATCTAGAATAATATGAAATACAACTAGAAGAAGATGAAATACAATCCATAGTGGACGAAAACAACCAGTACAACATTTAGTAAACTATAAAAGCCAACTAGCAAAACAAGAAAGACAAGCAGTGCAACGTGAAAGACATCAAGAAGAATAAGAAATACAACTAGAAGAAGATAAAATACAACTAGAATAATATGAAATACAACTAGAAGAAGATGAAATACAACCTGTAGTAGATGAAAGACAACCGATAGAACATCAAAGACAACTAGTAGAAAATGAAATACAACTAGAAGAAGATGAAATACATCCTGTAGTAAACGAAAACAACAAGTAGAACATGAACGACAACTAAAAGAAAATAAAATACACCATGGAGTAGACGAATAAAGCCAACTAGTAGAGCAAAAAAGACAACCAGTACAAGGTGAAAGACAACTAGAAGAAGATGAAATACAACTTGTAGTAGACAAAAACAACAAGTACAACATGAAATACAACTAGAAGAAAATGAAATACAACATGCAGTAGACAATATAAGCTAACTAGTAGAACAAGAAAGACAGCCATTGCAACGTGAAAGACTGTTAGAAGAAGATAATATACAACTAAAATAATAAGAAATACAACTAGAAAAAGATGAGATACAACTAGTGTAATATGAAATACAACTAGAAGAAGATGCAATACAACCTGTAGTAAACAAAAGATAACTGATAGAACATGAAAGACAACCATTAGAAAATGAAATACAACTATAAGAAGATGAAATATAACCTGTAGTAGATGAAACGACTAGGAGAACATGAAAGACAACTAAACGAAGATGAAATACAACATGTAGTACACGATGAAAGCCAACTAGCAGAACAAGAAAGACAACCAGTGCAACGTGAAAGACAACTAGAAGAAGATGAAATACAACTAGAATAATATGAAATACCACTAGAAAAAGATGAAATACAACTAGATGAAGATGAAATACAATTTGTAGTAGACGAAACAACAAGTAAAACATGAGAGAGAAATAGAAGAAGATGAAATCCAACATGTAGTAGACGATAAAAGCCAACTAGTAGAATAAGAAAGACAACCAGTGCAACGTGAAAGATAGCTAGAAGAATATGAAATACAACTAGAAGAAGATGAAATGAAACTATAATTATAAGAAATACAACTAGAAGAACATGAAATACAACCTGTAGTAGACGAAAGACAATCAGTAGAACACGAAAGACACTAGTAGAAAATGAAATACAACTAGAAGAAGATGAAATACAACCTGGAGTAGACAAAACAAGTACAAAATGAAAGACAACTACAAGTAGATGAAATACAACATATAGTAGACGATGAAAGCCAACTAGTTGAACAAGAAAGACAACCAGCGCAACGTGAAATATGGCTAGAAGAAGATGAAATACAACATGTAGTAGACGATGAAAGCCAACTAGTTGAACAAGAAAGACAACCAGCGCAACGCGAAAGATGGCTAGACGAAGATGAAATACACAGTAGAAAAATGAAATACAACTAGAAGAAGATGAAATACAACCTATAGTAGACGAAACAACATGTACAACATGAAAGACAACTAGAAGAAGATGAAATACAACCTGTCGTAGACGAAAGACAACCAGTGCAATGTTAAAGACAACTAAAAGAACATGAAATTCAACCTGTAGTACACAAAAGACAACAAGTGCATCGTGAAAGAGAACTAGATGAAGATGAAATACAACTAGAATAATAAGAAATACAATAGAACAAGATGAAATACAACTTGTAGTAGATGAAAGACAACCAGTAGAAAATGAAAGACAACATGTAGAAAATAAAATACAACTAGAACAATATGAAATACAACCTGTAGTTGACGAAAACAACAAGTAGAACATGAAAACGAACTAGTAGTAAAAGAAAAACAACCAGTGCAACGTGAAAGACAGCTAGAAGAAGATAATTTACAACTAGAATAATATGAAATACAACTAGAAGAAGATGAGATACAACTAGAAGAATATGAGATACAACTAGAAGAAGATGAAATACAGCCTGTAGTAAATGAAAGACAACCAGTAGAACATGAAAGACAATAAGTAGAACATGAATGACAACTAGTAGAAAATGAAATACAAGTAGAAGAAGATGAAATACAACCTGTAGTAGATGATAAAAGCCAACTTAACGATGAAATACAACCTGTAGTAGACAAAAGACAACCAGTGCAACGTGAAAGACAACTAGAAGAACATGAAAAACAACCTGTAGTAGACGAAAGACAACCAGTGCAACGTGAAAGATAACTTGAATAAGATAAATACAACCTGTAGTAGATGAAAGACAGCCAATAGAACGTGAAAGACAACTAGAAGATAATGAAATACAAATAGAATAATATGAAATACAATAGAAGAAGATGAAATACAACCTGTAGTAGACGAAAGACAACCTGTAGAAAATAAAATACAACTAGAAGAAGATGAAATACAACTAGAAGAAGATGACAGATTAGGACAGTAAGCTCATTTGAGTATACAAATGAGAGTATACAAGTGAAGTTAAAGGGATTTGATTTTGGAGGGATTGTAGATCATCACTCTCTCAATCAAACCTTGGGTGGATCAAGCTTTGAGGTTGCCATTGTAGTAACTTGGAGAAGAAGGCACAAGGGAGACTGGGGTGCTAGTGTGAGGTGCCTTTTTTTACACATCATCTGCCCTCGAAGCACACTACCCTTTCCTTCCGGTATGTATGTGGTATGGGAAAGGTGTTGTTCCGAGGTAAAAGGAAAAAAGGGACTTCGTGGTTCACCCCCGTACGAGAGATTTTTTTATTGTGGGGACGTTGAATTTTTCGACGGGTGCAAGCCCCTGCCATTAATTACCCCGAGATTTAAGTTTCTCGAGCACACTCCTGATTCCAAGATTTAGGGCCTCTGAATACAAATAAGAGGGAGTGTATTTATGTTGTAAACTTCCCAGTGTATGCATATGAATGTGATGGAAGGACGCAACTTAAGTTTCCTATCCCTAACTTGACTGTGCATTAGTGTTTTACCTAAAGACTCAAACTTTATAGTTTTATTCATTGTTAGGTTCATTATAAACTGAGGATTGGGGATTGGTTTCCCTGTTCGATCCTTAAAGGGTCAGGAATAGGGCTCTATGCAACTCTCATGTTGCATCTTAAGTATGAATATGAAGTGGTATGCCAATTTAGGTTGTCGAGATGTTGGGTGGACGATAGGACTCAGAGCATACGATGCTGTGCTAGCTCTTACTGCCTACATGTATGGTATGGTGCACAATAGGAATCAGAGCATACGACGCGGTGCCAGCTCCTACCGCCTATAGGTATGGTAAGGTATGGTATATCGGTGTATGGGTCTGTATGGATATATAATCGACTGGATGTGGTATGGTCTCAGCTGGATGGTATAGTTCTAATTAGGCTTTGTACGGGCTCAATTAGAGGATATCAAGGTCTAAACAACGGTCAATTAGGCATGATATAGTTCTGAGAGTGTTTGGTTTAGTATAGGTATGGTTTAAATCTGATCAGGCTTTATTGGCTAGATGGGTCAAATTTAGGACATTGTGGTCCTTATTTAGTTTAGGGACATTACGGTCCTTATAGTCTGTTTGGGTTAATTCGGGTTTAAAATGAGAAAGTTATGAGTCAAAGAGATTGAAATGAGACTTGTTTATGAATGGGGTAGGTTTAAACAACTTTGGGTCATGTCCCAAAGGTCATCCCTAGGTGTTTTAAGAAAAGTGACATGTTGGGTTTGAGGTTTTGGTTTCAGGACGCTAAACTGCACAAGTTGCAGGGAAGTAACCAAGTGGCATCTTTGGCTCGTGATTTGGATTATCAAATGCGTGTTTTCAGTTAGTTCAAGCTCAGGGTTAGGTTGTCTGCGAGTTACACCTATTAGGTTCGGATCATTTGAGGAGACCTATGGATGTGTGTAATTGTCATTTCAAATCTAACTTTTAATAGTGTTTAGACAAATTTTGCATTGGTTCTCAAACTTAGGTAAATTGGATTTTGAAGTTTAATTTTGAAGGCTTTGGAGATTGGATTTAAATGATTCAAGTTCTTGGATTTGTAGAAGGATGAACAGTCTTTGAGAGGTGGAATCAGGTCTTCTGAATCTTTGGTCTGACTTCTATTCGATTTGCAAGAGGGGTAGCTGAATTGGTCTTGGGACTTGGTCATTTTTGGTCCATGCCAAACTGAGCCAGTGTGCCACATTGTGATTTGAATTTCTTCTTATCGGCTTATCATTTCAAATTGGAATTTGTCCAGGTTGTTCCTTGTTGTTTGTTATTTAGGTAGTAAAAATTTGAGCCAGTGTGCCACATTGTGATTTGAATTTCTTCTTATCGGCTTATCATTTCAAGCTGGAATTTGTCCAGGTTGTTCCTTGTTGTTTGTTCTTTAGGCAATAAAAATTTGAGGATTTAAGGTATAACATACAGGGCTCCATCAATGTTTCAAAATAGAAAAATAGTGCAGTTTTCTGGTAAATGGAGCAACATCATTTTTTCTGTTTTTTTTTAACTATTGAACTTTCAGGATCAATTCCCGCCAATTGGCTACACCAAATTTTGTGTTTTTTATATAGAAATGTTCATTAAGTCATGATCTATATGCCTGTGCAACATTTTAATCAAACTTAATTCAGAGCTATGTCAAATGTATGTTTTTGTGCAAGGGTATTTTCTGGTAATTTGCAGATTTGCTCCTTTCCAGTATGTTGTTTTGTCATTTTCATTTCTTTTAATTGGTTACATGAAATTTGATGTTCTTTATATGGAAATGTATGTCAGGTTGTGTTCTACAAGCTCAATTTATTTCAATCTCACTGGGTATTTAGAACCAGTACTGGTAAAGGGTTTTCTATGGCAGTGTTTGCTGGTCAACTGTAGTTTTGCTGTTCTGATAATCTGATTTGTTTTCTTTACTGTGACCAATTGGCTGAACCAAAATGAGAGTTCTTTATATGTAAATGACTAGAAAAACCTGAACTATATGAATATTCAATCTTAGATTTTATGGGGGAGAGTTTCTAAGGTGAACAATGTATTTAGTGACTGACAGTCAACAGGTCAATCTACTGTTTTTGGCAACACTTCTCATATCCAGAAGGTGAAATTCAAATGGTCACCATAATTTATAGAAAATTCCTTTTTGAGAAATTATTTTTCCAGTGTGTTTGTATGAGTGTCTAGTGTGTGTCCATGAAAGGTTTGGGTTATTTTTCCAGTTTATTTTTGTATTTTCTTTAAAGAAGAACAGTAAACAAATGAAGGAAAAATAACATATTAAAAGAACTCTATATTATTTGTTTAGAATAATTAGATGCATAGATGGGAGAATAATAAAGATGCATTAATTAGTTAGAGATGTTTAGAAATGTAGAAAGAGATAACTAGTCTAAACTTATCCAATCAGTTGAGAGTTAGTATCTCCCAATTAGTTGAGCTTCTTTCATTTGAGGTATAACGATGCCATAAAATCCCCTAAATTAAAAACACTCAAGGTGTTCGCTTTGCTGTGTGCTTATCCGTTATCCCAATTGCCGACAAAATAGAATTTGTGAATTACAAGATGTTACTACTTGTTTGCACTTACAAGATGACTTTGTCTTTTGTGATAAGAAAAATATGATTTGTTTGTTTAATATGCTTAATCAAATATTTAATAAATGGTTCAATTTGTGAATGCATTCTGGTTCAAAATACTACATCGTAATTACTAGCAAAAAACAATGCTTGCTTGCACTTTCATTTATTTTTCCTTTTTATGTATAAGCTTGATAACAAATATCTAAATAACTCCTTTTGTCACACTTTTTTACATTTTTATGTAGGAAATGCTAGGGACCTAGTCTTTTGATCTTTTGTAACATCAAAATAAGCAAAGATACTATGACCCATTACTGTTTGCATTGGTCAATAGGCTGGAGGCGGTGAAGTCAGAGTTGATGGAATTCTCGCCTGTTGAGAACAGAAATAGGGATGATAGACAATGACTGCTAGCTGCACTGAGGAATGAGCTGGAGGAGCCTCGCAGCTCCGAAGGTGACCAGCTGCCCAGTCTCCACAGCCTACAGTGCATCCTCCAGAGCAGTGTTGTTGTGTAGGTGAAGTTTTCCTTTCTTTAGTACTATCATGTCTTGGTGCATTTTAGTGTCGCTGGATACCTGAGGATTTCTTTTGATCAGACTTAAATCTACAACTCTTGTTTAGTTTTTGCATACTCTCTCTTTAGTCTTTATTGCTATGATTAAGTGCGAATCTGTAAATTTCGTAACATTTGTTTGCTTTAGGTGATGTTGGGCGAGAATTGAACTCTAGAGCTCCAGCAAACAAGGTATCACAATATAATTAATAAATAAATAAGTTTCTCAACTTTTGGATCCATTAACTTACACAGCTCTTCCGTTGTGTTTGTTGTGTTTATGCACTACTGCCATTTCATCCATCAATCAATTTGTCAAGTTTGAATATCATTGAGGTGAGTTTACTTTTGGATCCATTTCAATAAAAAAATACATCTCTTCAAATTAATCAGAGAGCATGGCTTCCTCTAATTTTCTCTGTATTGGAGATAGAAACTTTAATTTCAAACCTGTAACCTGTGTACAAGTAGTCAAGGAGCATGCTTAGATTTCGTCACTATCACTAAAAGTAAAAACAAAACAAAAGAAAATGAGAAAACTCGTAACCTGTGTACAAGTGGTCAAGGAGCATGCTTAGATTTCGTCACTATCACTAAAAGTAAAAACAAAACAAAAGAAAATGAGAAAACTCTCCAGCAATCGCAGGTCCCGCTTGCTGACTTACACGTACAAACACCCAAAATTCATGACCAAATGCTCAAACCTTTGACCGGCTCTCTGTCATTTCGCCCTCCATGGCTCTCGTTCCTCCTCTCTGCTCCCTTTCCCTCTCTCTCATCCTCCTGATCTCCATCCATGGCACATGCTCCAAATCATGCGGTTCTTCAACTTTCTGTGGCAACATCAAAGTAGCATATCCTTTCTCCCTGTACAATCCAGACGCCAACTCTTCATACTGCGGCTATCCCGGCCTTTAGATATACTGCGACTATGACGAACCCATTCTCTTTCTCAGCTCCACCAATTACACTCACAAACATAAGCTACCTGTAAAAAATGATCTCCCTTGTCGACACTGAAATCTTGTTACATAACACCTCCACCTCGATATTCGGGCACAACGTCTCATTCACCCCTAACACATGGCTGAATTACACAGATATAGTTATCAACCTCACTTTCTTCCTGAATTGTCCCCAGTTCAGCTGAAATTAGCCCGGTTAGTAGTATACTTGGAGGATACTACTATGTCTTCCCGAGCATAGCAATACCCCCCATGACTACCACAAGTTGGTGGATGAATGTAAAGAGGTGGTCATTGTGCCAGTGTTGAGCCCCAAAGTCAATGCTCTGGTGATGAATCTTCCGACCACCTACGAATCGATACTGTTAGATGGATTCTAGTTGGAGTGGAGCGTTGTCACACCCCGACAACTGGACCGACAACCCACCGCGCTGTCAGTGCAAGGCAATTTTATTATCATGCACAATATTATAAATATATACATACACTACCAATGACATAGACAAAAGCCACGATACCTGTAAAAACTTTGTGGCATGTCCCGCAGTCTTCTAGCTCAATATCTTGTTTTCGTGTCTTGCGCTTTGTACCTGGAACCCACCGAAGTGGAAAAATGTGAGAGATTGAAAATCTCCCAATGTGGTATTCAGTTCTTGTCAAGTTATTCTAAGACCCAACCACCTAAACCAAAACAACACTTAGCACGATTATAAGAAAATAATAAAGATAATAGAATCCAGAAACAACTTACAAATCTGAAATTCAATCAAGTATCATGTAAAAAGTTTATGAAGAACATGCAATTACCGTAACATAATTCTATGTTTCGAAAGTGCAATGATGACATATTAAGAAACATGCTTGTAATTTTCACAACATTAAATGCTCCCGTTCAAATAAAGGAAACGATACACACAAAGAAATAATAACTGCAGCAACCATAAGAGAACACTGAAACAAATTCAATCTTTTGACATGCATATGATATGATATATGTACTGAAATGCAATGCTCATGAATCTTACTTAATGCACAAATATTCTTGTAAAGCAATTCTTTTACACTTCTATCTTGCGATCTAGATTCAACACATATCTGACTACGGGTCATGCGCTACCACGAATACGGCGCCTACACAATTTTTGTTATGGCCATAACCTGAAATTATGCGCTTACCCCGAATACTACACGACTACAGTTATGCGCTACAAGTTTAGCGCCTACATAACCGTATCATGCGCTACCACGAAAATGGCGCCTGTGCAATTTCTGTTATGCGCTACAAGTTCAGCACCTACATAACTGAAATTGTGCGCTTAACCCGAAAATAGCTGATAAGCCTAAATTATACATACTTTTGATTAAGGTTTAACCTCAAAAACTTAACCAATTTCCTTGTATTTTAGTATAATTTTGTGTCAAATATATCCAAGAACCAAGTTACTGCCAAAGTCTATTTAAATTACAGGAAATGGAGCAAATTGTAGATCTTCTCGCAAGCTTTCTGAAAAGTGGTAGAACACTGAAAATGGAGTTACAGATCATAATTTATGCCCGTTTGAAGTTCGGTTCACAAGAAAAGGCCGCACTCAAAGCTGCACAGAATCACAGCTACGACACACAGTTCTTATTTTGGCCATATATTGGTAATCCGAACTCCGATTTGAGTATATCAAAGCTTGACAGAACCAGGAAAAACAAATCCAATGGCCTCACCAGCCTGAAAAACTGCTAAATATGGAAAGTTAGTGGGCGCCAAAATTAGAATAACTTGGTCTCCAAGTTCAGAATCACATAATTGGAAATATAGAAGTTAGTAGGCTTAGTGGGTGCTGAAAATATAACAACTTGATCCCCAAGTTCAGAAAATGAATAAGTTAGTGGGCTTAGTGGGCGCTGAAAATAAAACGACTTGATCTTCAAGTTTAGAAAATGCTATATAAGGTTAAGGAGATGATATCTCGCAAACTTATCTATATTCCGACCCGTATTTTGTACCAAAACCTGTGTTTAGAACTGTCAAATCGTGTTTATTTCATTGAATATCTATAGAATGTGGTACTGCTGCGCATTTGCTCTTACTTTGCAGAAAACGGGCGAAACCGAGGAAGAATCTGGAATTCGAAGGTTTATATACGGTCCGTGTACCTTCTTATGCGGACCGTACAACCCTCTACCCGACCACAGACACGACCAAGACACCAATCTCAGCACCCGAAATTAAAACGGTCATAGATTTTAACTCGTAACTTCGTTTTGAGTGTATAACCACTTTTCGGAAAGCTTGCGAGAAGATCTACAATCTGAGCTAGAGACACAAGTACACGGTCCGTGTAGAATTTCACACGGGCTGTGTCAAGCATTTCCGACCAATGACACGACCACATATAACCGCTGACTCGACCACAGAAGACACACAGGTACACGGTCCGTGTAGAATTTCACACGGGCCATGTCAAGCATTTCCGGAAACAGATCCAGAATTTGGAAATAAGGCTAATTGAAGGAAGGTCGGCCAAAAAAACATATAAGCGGGATTTCTTGCACCAGGGGGGACATTGGGGAGCAGAGAGGCAATTGCGAGGGTTTGGACTTGGCGGCTAAGCTTGGAGACGAAGTTGACAAGCGAAAGACGCAAGTTTTCGACGGATCTTCATTGTTCTTCGAGTTTTTCTATGAACTCCTTTATCTTTATTTGTTTTATTTGCTTTTTAATCATGTTAGAGTAGACTTTTAGTTTCTAGGGTTGTGATGTAATCGAATGTTTTGTTTTGCATATTAGTTATTGATAAGCATAAATTATATACACATTTGATCTAGTTTTTATCATAAAATAACTCCAATTATCATGTATTTTGAATATAAAAGGAATAAATTACACCTAGAATCAAGTTACTGCGGTAGTTTGGCTTTAAAATGCAGGAAAAGACGAAAAATGATGTAATTAAGGCTGAGTGCGGATCAACCACCCGCACTGAGATTCAGTGCGGACGCACTCAGTACTTAGCCGATTTTCCAACTTCTCAGCACAAGCCAGGATTTTTCCCGAGCGTAATGCGTCCGCACTCACACGCCAATGCGGGTCATCCATCCGCATTCGATACTTAGTCAGATTTTCAGAAACTGCAGAAGCTCAGCAGTGCGGGTCCTTCACCCGCACTCTCACCAGTGCGGACGCACTCAGAAGATTACGCAGGATTTTCACCAAGTTAAATAAGGAAAGTTGAATCCAGTGCGGGTCCTTCACCCGCACTCTCATCCAGTGCGGACGCACTGAACACGCAGACAGCCAAATTTACCCGGTTTCAACACTGTTTCTATTTTTGGCACTCCAAGGACACGTTTTAAGAAGCCAAAAAATAGCAATACTTGCCAGGAAAGAAATGCCAAAAAGATCACCCACTAACTCCACCTTCTAGCCTCTAAATTGGGTATGATCTCTTGCTATAAAAAGGGCTAGAACTTTCCCTTCAAAGGCATCCACTATCCACTACCAATCTCTCTACACACACAACTCAGCCATATTTTCTGAAGGAGGCAAAGCTTTCAAGCAAGGAGAAGAAGGGGTTTCTTGAGCAAGATTCGGCAAGATTGAGGTTCTAGTTTCAAAGGGTGTAATTATTCTTTATTTTATTTCCTCTTGTTATTTGCCAAACTTTGCAATGTTTCCCTCCAAGAGGGAGTAGTTCTCTCTCTAGGGGTTTAGGTCAATATGCATGAACTTGTTTAATTCTATTTTATTCGATTATTTGCTTTTATTGTGATTGTTTTATCGGATTTGATTGTTAATTTCTGGGATTTTAATAATTTGTGTTAAACATAATTAGTACTTGAATTGTAGCATCTCGTTTTGGTTTCAAAAGAACCAAAATTGACTAGGATCAATAGGATAGTACCAAATTATGAATGCAAATACCTTAGGTTTTAGATTAAGATTCTAACCAATTTAATCTAAGCCGGAACTACAGAAATTAGGGTTAGGGATTTGGTGAAGAACCTAAACGAGAAGTCAAACCCTAATTAGGACATCTCAAATCGAGTCGGATATTGGTACCATGGACTTAATTGAGAAGTACCAATATTTGATGAGAGGAGAGACTAACAAGAGCGTATAATCTAAGTAGCTAGGATGAAGAACCTAAAAAGTGAAGTCCGAATTACTTAGACACGTTATTAATTCACGAAAGTGACCCTTAATGACATATTAGGTTAGAAACCTCATCAAATCATACATGAATTTAAGCAAATACCGAATAAATAGAATTAGCAAGGGATTGTAGACCAAAGACCCCTAGATTCTCTAAACCTTGAAAACAAACCGACTTTTCTTTCTTTTACTTTTACTATTAATTGTTTAAAAACTCTTTTCTTTGGGTATTGAACCCAACCTTAGGATTTTTACTACAAAACCCCCCATTTACTTTATTGCACTTTTCTTTCTTTTCTGAAATTTATTATCTAAAGTTTAAAATTTAGTATTTATCTTACTCCTTGTGGTTCGATACCCGATAATATACTACACGGTAGGATTGTATACTTGCGATCTAAACCGAAAGTGTATTTGAGGATAAAGCTTTTTACATATACCCTTTGCACGTATCAAGTTTTTGGCGCCGTTGCCGGGGAGTATAGTTTAAATACTAAGTTTTTGCTTTAGCGATTTATTTCAGATTTTTTCGTTTTCTTTTTGGAAACTAATCTAAGTTCTTTTTCAGCAGTCTATGAGCGTAGGAAAAACCCCTTTTCCGACGATTTTCGACGACGAAGAAGAGCATCTAAGAATGGACCCACCAATAAATCCAGCCATCAACGGAGACGACCAATCGGTCCATGACGATCAAGGAAGTAATCAAAGCCCCCCCGTACGAGGACTAACCCCACCTCGTAACGGGAGCCACAACAACAATGGCCGAAACCATCAACACGGCCACCGCTTCGGCTTCATTCCTCATGGCCAAGAGCCGCGAGACATTAAGCCCTCTCTCATCCATCTACTTGGCCAAAATCAGTTCGGGGGAGCCCTCAACGAAGATCCACACGCCCATTTGGCGGTTTTCGAAGAACACTGCGGCACTTTCGCCCGAGAAGGAGATGAGCTAGACAACCTCAAACTCAAATGCTTCCACTTGTCCCTCCGAGACAATGCAAGGACGTGGCTAAGGACCGTCAACCGGGACAACATCAACACATGGGACGACATGGAGAAGTTGTTCTTAGGAAAATACTTCACTCCATCCAAGACCCAACACTTCCGGTCGAAGATCACAACGTTCAAGCAAGCCGAGGGAGAGTCTTTAACCGAGGCATGGGATCGATGGGCGGAGCTCCAACGCTTGTGCCCTAACCATGGCCTTGACATGTGGTTGCTCTTTCAATTCTTCTATGGAGGTTGTACAATAGCCACTAAAACTCACTTAAATTCTGCTGCAGGTGGAAACATGTCAAGGATGGATCCCGAGCAAGCCATGCTAATGATTGAGGATATGGCGATCAACCAAAGGGAGTGGACAGCCGAAAGAGGTGGACGAACCTCCAACACACCGGGGATCATAAAAGTCGATGAAGTTACCGCCTTGAGAGCACAAATGGAGGCCTTGCAACACCAAATGTCACAAATGCAAAACATCAAAGCCGTGACGAAGAAGGCTCCATGCGGCATATGTGGAGAGGCGTCTCATATCACCGCCGATTGCCAAGTCCTTATGGAAGGAGAAGATGTGGAGCAAGTGAACGCCATGTTCTACAATCAAGGTGATAAGAGGAATGACCCGATCTACAATAAGGTTAGGCAAAATGATAATTTCAATTCCAATTCTTACAATCCTAACACAAGGTGGAACCATCCGAATTTCAAATGGAAAACCGAGAATGATAACTCCAACCAATACCAAGGTAATTCCAACCAATACCGGTCCAACCAAAACTCTTACCAAGGTCCCTCACCTCTCTCAAAGTTGGAAAAGATGATGGAGGAGTACATCGAATATCAAAGGAACACAAACAATGAGGTCAACAAAAAGTTTGAGTTCCTAGAAACGAAGACAAAGATGCTCGAGACACAAATAGCACAACAAGCTTCTTCATCTTCTCGACAACAAGGCACACTTCCGGGCAAGCCGGACATCAACCCTAGGGAGCAAGCAAAGGCTATAACCTTGAGGAGCGGCACGGGATACGAAGGACCCAAGATGCCCACCATTGACGAGCAACAACCACCCAAGGAGACACCACCTCCAACTTCTCTCAATGAGGACATACCGGCATCAACCGAATCTCAAGAACCGGGTAATTTTATCCCGGCAAAGGTAAAACCTACTGAAACTCCTAAGTATATCCCACCACATAGGTTTATACCATTTCCTCAAAGGTTAGTAAAAAGCAAACTTGACCAACAATATGCCAAATTTGTAGAACACCTCAAGAAATTGAACATCACCATCCCTTTTACCGAAGCAATTACTCACATGCCCTCTTATGCAAAATTTTTGAAAGATATTCTATCCAACAAAAGAACAATTGAGGAAGTGGGCACGGTATCCCTTAATGAGGAGTGTAGCGCTCTCTTCCTAAACAAGCTACCTCCAAAACTTAAGGATCCCGGGAGTTTTGCAATTCCATGTGTAATAGGTGATACCAAATTCGAGAGGTGTCTATGTGATTTAGGAGCAAGTGTAAGCCTCATGCCAAAAACCGTCTATCAAAGGCTAAATCTTGTTGCCTTGAAACCTACAAGAATGTCCTTACAATTGGCCGATAAGACGGTACGCTACCCCGAGGGAATTGCGGAAGATGTAATTGTCTTGATAGGTAAGTTCTTTGTTCCGGTTGATTTCGTGGTTGTTGAGATGGAGGAGGACACTCATACCCCTCTTCTATTGGGGCGTGATTTCCTCACCACAGCAGGGGCAAATATAAATGTTAAGGAAGGTAAAATATCCTTTGACATTGGAGGCGAAAAGGTAAATTTTCACATGTTTAATGCCATTAAATACCCTTCAAATGATAATGATTCTATATGTAGAGTGGATGCTTTAGATTCCATTATAGCTACTCAGATGGAGGAGGAGATGGCTACTGAACAACTTGACCAGGACCTAGAAGAATCCAGCCTTGAAATTGGCCAAGTCTGTGAAAATTTTCACCAGTGCGGGTCAACCACCCGCACTGACACACAGTGCGTCCGCACTCAGCCTCCTGAAGCTGCACAATCCGCTGACCGAGCCCAGTGCGTCCGCACTGACCATCCAGTGCGGCCAGACCACCCGCACTCACCAAAATTTGAGCAGATTTTCAACATTTCAGCCGATTCAACCGATTCTACCGCACCAAAGGTCGAACTCAAGCCTCTGCCACCTACCCTTCGCTATGAATACTTGGGGGAAAACGAGACATATCCGGTGATTGTCAATTCAAAGCTCAACCAAGAACAAACCGAGAAGCTTCTACACGAGTTAAGGCTACATCGGAAGGCAATTGGTTACACAATAGATGACTTAACCGGAATCAGTCCGTCCCTTTGCATGCATCGAATTCTAATGGAGGATGATCACAAACCCACCGTTGAAGCTCAAAGACGACTCAATCCGAATCTAAAAGAAGTGGTGAAGAAAGAGATCCTCAAGCTACTTGATGCCGGCATCATCTACCCAATTTCCGATTCCAAGTGGGTAAGTCCGGTTCATGTGGTACCAAAAAAGGGAGGCACAACAGTGGTAAAGGGCGAAGATGACAAGATGATATCCACAAGGGTGGTCACCGGATGGCGGATGTGCATCGACTACCGAAAGCTCAACAATGCAACTAGGAAGGATCACTTCCCTCTACCATTCGTGGACCAAATGCTTGAGAGGCTAGCCAATCATTCACATTTTTGTTACCTTGATGGGTATAGTGGATTCTTTCAAATCCCTATTCACCCCGATGACCAAGAAAAAATGACCTTTACTTGCCCTTATGGTACGTTCGCGTACCGTAGGATGCCGTTTGGTCTATGTAATGCCCCAGCCACATTTCAAAGAGCCATGATGGCTATTTTCTCCGATTTATTAGAAAATTCCGTGGAGGTTTTCATGGATGACTTTTCAGTTTTTGGTACTTCTTTTGATGATTGCTTAACTAATTTGATTAAAGTTTTAGAAAGATGTGAGCAGGTCAATTTGGTGCTAAACTGGGAGAAGTGCCACTTTATGGTGCAAACGGGGGTAGTTTTAGGCCACGTGGTGTCATCCGAAGGTTTGGAAGTCGACAAAGCAAAGGTGGAGGTGATAGAGAAGTTGCCTTACCCGACTTGTGTGAAAGATGTGCGGAGTTTCCTAGGCCATGCGGGGTTTTATCGACGGTTTATCAAGGATTTTTCAAAAATTTGCAAACCTCTTACGAATTTAACTATGAAAGATGCAGAATTTAATTTTGATAAACCTTGCATTGATGCTTTTGACAGGATAAAGAAGGCGCTAATCTCAGCCCCCATTCTTCGCCCACCGAATTGGGATGCACCATTCGAGATTATGTGTGATGCAAGCGACTACGCCGTCGGAGCCGTCCTAGGACAAAGGATCGACAACAAGCCACATGTGATCTACTATGCAAGCAAAGTCCTAGATGAGGCGCAAATGAACTATACAACCACCGAGAAGGAGTTCTTAGCCGTCATCTTTGCTATCAACAAATTCCGGTCCTACTTGGTGGGATCCAAGGTGGTTGTGTACTCCGATCATGCGGCCATCCGATACCTTCTCAACAAGAAAGATGCCAAACCACGCCTAATCCGATGGATCCTCTTACTACAAGAATTCGACCTAGAGATCAAGGACAAGAAGGGAACCGAAAATTCAGTGGCGGATCACTTATCTCGCATTACCAATGAACCAAAGGAGAATGACGTGCCGATTGATGATTCATTCGTAGACGAACAACTATATGCAGTCAACCAACTCAAGGCGCCATGGTATGCGGATTTGGTCAACTACCTTACATGCGGTATACTACCCCCCGATCTAACTTATCAACAACGAAAAAAATTCTTTTCCGATGCAAAGAAATATTTTTGGGATGAACCGTTGTTGTTTAAGTTGGGGGTAGATGGAATCCATAGAAGATGTGTTCCCCAAGAAGAAACCGAACAAATCCTAAGATGTTGCCATTCATCCGCCTATGGAGGACACGCTTCCACCGACAAAACCGCAGCCAAAGTTCTTCAAGCCGGGTTCTTTTGGCCCACGCTCTTCCGAGACGCAAGAGAATATGTGCTTAGGTGCGACAAATGTCAAAGGACCGGGAACATATCTAGACGACATGAAATGCCCTTAAATGGAATACTAGAAGTTGAATTATTTGATGTTTGGGGCATTGATTTTATGGGTCCCTTTCCGAGTTCTTGCCACAACAAATACATCCTCGTGGCGGTCGATTACGTGTCAAAATGGGTCGAAGCCATAGCTACGCCAACCGCCGACTCCGCCGTGGTAAGGAAACTTTTTCAGAAAATTATCTTTCCTAGGTTCGGAGTACCCCGAGTGGTGATAAGTGATGGTGGATCTCATTTCATGAACCGCCAATTTGACGCTCTTCTACTCAAATATGGAGTCAAGCACAAGGTAGCCACACCATACCATCCACAAACGAGCGGCCAAGTCGAGGTGTCCAACCGTGAGATAAAGAGCATCCTCCAAAAGGTGGTGAACGTATCAAGGAAGGATTGGTCGCTCAAACTAGATGAATCTCTTTGGGCATACCGGACCGCATTCAAGACACCCATAGGTATGACTCCTTTCAAACTTGTGTATGGAAAAGCATGCCATTTGCCGGTCGAGCTTGAGCATAAAGCCTATTGGGCAATCAAGGCTCTAAACTTCGACATGAAGGCCGCCGGTGAGAAGAGAATCCTCAATCTACACGAATTGGAGGAATTGCGCCTCGATGCGTATGAGAATGCCAAGTTATACAAAGAAAAGACAAAAAGATGGCACGACAAGCATATCATAAGGCGTGATTTTCAAGAAGGAGACACGGTTCTCTTGTACAACTCAAGACTCCGACTCTTTCCCGGAAAATTGAGGTCAAGGTGGACCGGGCCATACAAGGTAAGAAAGGTGTTCAACCATGGTGCAATTGAGATTGAAAACGATAAAAATGGAGCATTTAAGGTAAACGGACATCGTCTCAAACATTTTAATTATGAAAGTCCCATAGGCGAGATGGAAAGGTTTCGCCTAGATGATCCAACACCTCAATAATGAGCACAAATCGTGTCGAGCTCACGACGTAAAATTGAGCGCTTCTTGGGAGGCAACCCAAGTTTTTATTTTTGTTTTTTGTTTTTTGTTTTTATTTTTCAAGTTTTCTACTAACTCTACAGAAAATTTCAGGACGAAATGAGCAAAGTTGGTCCCAGTGCGTCCGCACTACCGACCAGTGCGTCCGCACCCGAGGTAAGTATTTACAGTTTTTGAAAAACTTGGAATTTTTGAAAAATTTTGTCGGTGCGGATGAACCACCCGCACTGACACACAGTGCGTCCGCACTCAGGATTATTTTGCAAAATTTCGAAAACCAGAAAATTTTTGTCGGTGCGGATGGACCACCCGCACTGAAACACAGTGCGTCCGCACCAGTGTGTCTTTTTAAACCCGACCCCTAGGGTTCTTTCGCGGCTTTTCATCTCCCAAACCCTAGTTTCGGTTTTCTCTCTCTAAAAACCCGAAAAACCTCTTCCTATACCCATTTCTCCTTCTCCTCTACATTTTCTACCCTATTTCTCTTCTTCTTTCCCTCTTTTCATCTCCAAAACCGAAGATCTCACTTCTCTCAAGCCGTTCCAAGCGCCTCTTCTCCAAAACTCGGATTTCTTCGCATTTTCTCGAAATTTTTGTGATCTACAACGAGGTTTGATCTCTCCTTACACTAAATTTCATTTATTGGTAGTTAGATCTGTAAAATGGTACCAAAAATCGAAGAAATCGACCAAAATTGTCCAAATCGGTTTGAATTTCCTCAGAGTGCGGCCTACCACCCGCACTCAGTCACAGTGCGTCCGCACTCTGGTGGAACTGGTAAATTTGGTGAAAATGGTCCAAGTACTCAGTGCGGCCCGAACACCCGCACTAATTCTAGTGCGTCCGCACTCTGACATGAACCAAAAATGTGACCAAGTACCCAGTGCGGCCAGACCACCCGCACTGAGAGTCAGTGCGTCCGCATTAGGCTCGGGAAAAGTCAGAAATTCAGCCGATAATGACCAATTGTTCACAGTGCGTCCGCACTCATGACCAGTGCGGGTCAGTCACACGCACTGAGGCCCAAAAACACCAAAATCTTCGAAATTTTAAGTTTCTTTCTACTTCTAACTTGTAGTAAGGATGATGAAGAGGCAATCCAAGCGATCAAGGACAGGGAAAGAGAAGGGTCAGAGCAGCAACCAAGTACCTCATTATCCACCGGCCAAACCCTTGAATCCTGATCAAGAGATACGGAGGAACCTTCTGGAGTACCAGCGCAACATCGAACCATCCCGATGGATTTGCACCTACACTCTTCAGACCTTGGGGCTCACGCACACGGTGCAAATGCTTACAGAGCGGCTAGGGCTTTGGGCATTCTTATGCGACGAGGTGCCAACATACCGAAACCTCACCATCGAATTCCTCTCCTCCTATGAGTTCGATCGGGCATCCCGGATCATGAGCTTCAACCTTGGCGGCTATCACCATGATTTGCACACCACCGACCTCATGGCTGGTCTCGGGTTACCAACCGAGCATGTTGAAGAAATGTGCACCACCCTCCGGTTCTACAATGACATGAGCGAGCACCAATTCCGAGTCCTCACATGCCATGACGGATACCTCGGCCCTCAACGCATCAAGAATGTTCTCCACCCGGCCATCCGTTATCTCCAAAGGGTACTTTCTCACACTCTCTTTGCCCGAGGGGAGACCGCTTCGGTCTTCAACTTTGGAGATATGACCTATGTGTGCAGCATGCTCCGAAGGAACAATGGAGAAATGCGCTACATGCCACATCTCGGCTATCACTTGGCGAAGCACATGCGCAATGTGGCCCACAACAGGCAATCTGGAGGGATAGTGCGCATTGGTGGTATCATCACAAAAATTGCCCGCTTCTTGCAAATTCCAACCGGTGATGATGTGGTGCCGGGTTACACTTTGGTGGATATGGCTCGCTTGGAAGGGGCACGATTGATTCGATTTGATGATATCCAAGAGTCTTGGATCAATTTGGGACCGGGTGAAATCCGACACCGGTTGCCTCTCCAAACTCAACTTGACCCTATCAACTATAACACTTGGAAGATAGTGGATGCGCCACTTGATCCACAACAGCCACCTCCACCACCAAACCCTGAATTACAAGCCGAACCGCAACCACAACAACCCGCTGCCCCGGCACAACCACAAGAAGGGCCAACAATGCAACAGATGTGGGAGTTCATGCAGACTATCCACACCTCCATCGGCGACTTGCGCATCCACATAGATGGCCGCATGGATACCTTCGAGCGCCGTATGGATGAGGTGGAGGCCGAGGCCGCAGCCGCCAATTACTATGCACGCCAAGGGGTCATGCACAACAACCCAGATTATGAAGATGACCCGCCTACTCCACCATACCAAAGGAGGGCCGCCACTAGAAGGGAGCAAGAGTTGGCTCAACAGCGCGAAGCAGCTGCAGCCGCACAAGCCGCACAACAACAAGAAGAGGAGGAAGAAGATGAAGAAGATGAAGAAGATGACGAAGAGGAAGAAGGGGAAGAGGAGGAAGAAGGAGGAGAAGAAGATGATGAGGATGATGACGGAGGATCCGACATGGATGCGGAGTGATCTCGCACTACACCACCACCACATTTAGCTAGAGTATATCATGTTTCTTCTCTCTTATTTAGTTTATTTTAAGCACTGAGGACATTGCTTTATTTAAGCTTGGGGGATGGGAAGAAATTGTATCTGCATGCATATTTATTTTAATTTTATTTTAATTTTTTAGGATTTATAACCTTGATTTTTACTTGACCATGAATAGGGTTAGTAATTTTGAACTTAGTTGATTAAAATTGCGAACTTGTCAAGATGTTTTACGAGGTTATGAAAAATAGAGTCTTGCATAATTGGACTTAATTGTCTAAACATGCATAAAGTATAAAATCACGTTTAATTTTGTGTTAAAAGTTGGCAAAAATAAATGCTTTGATAAAATTTGAGTGATTTTTTCGAAAATTAACCATTTTTAATGCGAATTTTAACAAATTTTTAGAAATACCCTTGGAATAGTTTGAAATAAACCACATAATTTGGCGAAAAACTTTGTGGAAATAAAGGATTACGAATTTGAAACATTATGAATTTAAATTTATTAAGGAAGCCATTTAGATGTGATGTAAATTAATACCCTCGATGTGTGTATTTTTGCAAACATTGTTCAAAATATTTTAAAAATTGAAATTTTTGACTCCTCTTACCTATGATACGGCGACATGACGTACTTATGGTTATGAGTCATTGGCACTCCTGCTCCACTAGTCTCCCGATAAAATTAACATTCGTGTTGGTGGAAGGGTTAGACTATGAGCATGCAAAGCACCCTTGAATTAGAACGGTTGGGTACAGTTAACTACTTGTAACTAACCGGTGCTTAAATGAGGATTGGGAAAATAGTGCCATGAAAGAAAAGAAAAATAGAAAAATCAAGTTCAAAAGAAAAAGAACAACAAAAATGTGAATTTTGCAATATACCAAGTTTGGGGGATTTTTCTCTTCACAAATAAAAATGCATGTCTTTTAATAAATTTGGATGAATAAAGTTTGCAAAATCTAAACCCTTTAAGGAAACGAAAGTTAGAGTAATCGAATTGTGGGGTGAAGTATGATTAACCAAGGGTTGAACTTTAAATTTGTAGAAATTTACATTGAGATTTTTAATTTTAGCAAGATCATACGAATTTTTCAAAGTTTTGAAGAAGAATATACTTGATATAGGGGTTAAATTTGAGATCGAATTGTAGTCCAAGTTTAGATATTGCTTGAGGACAAGCAAGGTTCAAGCTTGGGGGATTTTGATAAGCATAAATTATATACACATTTGATCTAGTTTTTATCATAAAATAACTCCAATTATCATGTATTTTGAATATAAAAGGAATAAATTACACCTAGAATCAAGTTACTGCGGTAGTTTGGCTTTAAAATGCAGGAAAAGACGAAAAATGATGTAATTAAGGCTGAGTGCGGATCAACCACCCGCACTGAGATTCAGTGCGGACGCACTCAGTACTTAGCCGATTTTCCAACTTCTCAGCACAAGCCAGGATTTTTCCCGAGCGTAATGCGTCCGCACTCACACGCCAATGCGGGTCATCCATCCGCATTCGATACTTAGTCAGATTTTCAGAAACTGCAGAAGCTCAGCAGTGCGGGTCCTTCACCCGCACTCTCACCAGTGCGGACGCACTCAGAAGATTACGCAGGATTTTCACCAAGTTAAATAAGGAAAGTTGAATCCAGTGCGGGTCCTTCACCCGCACTCTCAGCCAGTGCGGACGCACTGAACACGCAGACAGCCAAATTTACCCGGTTTCAACACTGTTTCTATTTTTGGCACTCCAAGGACACGTTTTAAGAAGCCAAAAAATAGCAATACTTGCCAGGAAAGAAATGCCAAAAAGAGCACCCACTAACTCCACCTTCTAGCCTCTAAATTGGGTATGATCTCTTGCTATAAAAAGGGCTAGAACTTTCCCTTCCAAATCATCCACTATCCACTACCAATCTCTCTCTACACACACAACTCAGCCATATTTTCTGAAGGAGGCAAAGCTTTCAAGCAAGGAGAAGAAGGGGTTTCTTGAGCAAGATTCGGCAAGATTGAGGTTCTAGTTTCAAAGGGTGTAATTATTCTTTATTTTATTTCCTCTTGTTATTTGCCAAACTTTGCAATGTTTCCCTCCAAGAGGGAGTAGTTCTCTCTCTAGGGGTTTAGGTCAATATGCATGAACTTGTTTAATTCTATTTTATTCGATTATTTGCTTTTATTGTGATTGTTTTATCGGATTTGATTGTTAATTTCTGGGATTTTAATAATTTGTGTTAAACATAATTAGTACTTGAATTGTAGCATCTCGTTTTGGTTTCAAAAGAACCAAAATTGACTAGGATCAATAGGATAGTACCAAATTATGAATGCAAATACCTTAGGTTTTAGATTAAGATTCTAACCAATTTAATCTAAGCCGGAACTACAGAAATTAGGGTTAGGGATTTGGTGAAGAACCTAAACGAGAAGTCAAACCCTAATTAGGACATCTCAAATCGAGTCGGATATTGGTACCATGGACTTAATTGAGAAGTACCAATATTTGATGAGAGGAGAGACTAACAAGAGCGTATAATCTAAGTAGCTAGGATGAAGAACCTAAAAAGTGAAGTCCGAATTACTTAGACACGTTATTAATTCACGAAAGTGACCCTTAATGACATATTAGGTTAGAAACCTCATCAAATCATACATGAATTTAAGCAAATACCGAATAAATAGAATTAGCAAGGGATTGTAGACCAAAGACCCCTAGATTCTCTAAACCTTGAAAACAAACCGACTTTTCTTTCTTTTACTTTTACTATTAATTGTTTAAAAACTCTTTTCTTTGGGTATTGAACCCAACCTTAGGATTTTTACTACAAAACCCCCCATTTACTTTATTGCACTTTTCTTTCTTTTCTGAAATTTATTATCTAAAGTTTAAAATTTAGTATTTATCTTACTCCTTGTGGTTCGATACCCGATAATATACTACACGGTAGGATTGTATACTTGCGATCTAAACCGAAAGTGTATTTGAGGATAAAGCTTTTTACATATACCCTTTGCACGTATCAGTTATTGGATTCTTTTGTTGAAATTTGTGTTTGCTTGATTGTGTTTGATTTTAATTGCTTAGTCTAAGTTGTTTGATTTTTATTTGTTTACCACTAGATGAATGCGCACATCTAGAAGGTACTTTGGCCCTTATAATCTCTCAATCAAACTAAGTACATGAGGTAGGATTAGTGATCCGAAAGGTGAAACAAAGTAGTAGCCGACAGGTGAACATTTCCTCATATCGACGGAATGAGGTTACCTTTAGTATACCAAACAAGCAACTAGGTAATTCAGACCAACATACGACAGTTGAGGTCTAGAACCCGACGAGGGCACATATTGCAATTCCATACCAAGTTAATGAACCAACAGACGACAGTTAAGGTTTATAAACATTAGGTCTGGTCAGTAGAACCCTACAGAAAGGAACAACACAAAGAAACAATAACTGCTGCATTCACTCGAGGGCCACACGAACCGTGTACGACAGTACTCGGCCCGTGTACACTAGACAAGGCCTGTGTAGGACACTACACGGACCGGGTACCTCGAGGCAGAACTGAGATGAAGTCATAACCCTGGAAACGCTTTTTACTATTGATTTAAATCAAGTTTATTTTCTTTCTTGCATTTAATTATTGTCATTGAATTGTTAGGAACTATAAAAACCCAAAACCAACCTTTTCCAACTTCTAGTCTTTATTTAATTTAAGCAGAATTCTAGTTAAGACTTGAACCGTCCTTGTGATCGATACCCGAATTTATACTACTCGATAGGATTGTATACTTGCAGTCTGAATCGAAAAGTGTATTGAAGGTTAAAAAGTACAGTTTACTGTATTGAAACTTTGTACTATACCTTTTGGTGTAACAAGTTTTTGGCGCTGTTGCCGGGGACGGCATCATTTATTTTCTGGATTTTTGCTTATTTTATTTAATCTAGATCTTTTTCTTTTATTTTTCTCTCTCTACATGAACAGGCTGCCATGGATCTGATTTACAACATGGCGACAAACCAATAGTGGTCCAACCGCGAAAATTCTCGAGGAGGAGGCGGCAAATACGAGGTTGATCGAATCACTGCACTGTCTGCCAAACTGGATGCCATGCAGAGGGCATTGGACGAGATGAGTGTGAAGGAAGATGACATTCAAGGAAGGGGTGAGGAAACTGAGCAGGTCAACTATTTCAGCAACGAATCATCTCACTTTCCGAGACCACCCTTCAACAATTCCTCGAGCAGCATCAACAATCACAACTTCTACAACTCGAACAACCACGCATTTCAATCCGATCCACCCGAGCCGTACATTGATCCCGCTATGAGCGACTTCATGCACGAGCAAGGGAAGATGAATCAGATGATGTTCAAGCAGATGCAAGCAATCAGTGCCCAGTTTACCCTTTTTACTGCTCGGAATAAGTTGATATTGGAGCGAATGAGTCACCAAATTACCTCTAGTCAACCATCTCCTGGAAGGCTGCCCAGTCAACCAGAGATCAACCCCATAGGAGAGGAAAGAGCTATAACTTTGCGAAATGAGACTCATTACCAAGGACCTGTCATGCCCATCGACTCAACTGCCAAGCACACGGACCGTGCCGACCCCACTTGTTGCAGAAACTGAGCACCCTGACCGTGCAGAGCCCACACGACCACCCGAGACCAATGAGACTACTAAGAACACGGATTGTGCAGAATCTACACGGACCGTGCAGAATAAGGCTGACAACCTGGGGGAACTGACACACGGACCGCATGCATCTTGCATGGACCGTGCACCATAGCTAGAGGAGCTGGAGATAGCACACGGGGCGCACAAAGCTCACATAGGCGCGATCGGGTGCTCGATCAAGGTCTTTAGAGAAATCATGTGGATTCTTCTGATGCAAGAGTTTAATCGCGTGGTTCGTGTACCTCAGAAGTGGGTGCTCCTCCCAGTTCCACCCGACCCACCTCTCGCTTCATGTCTGTAAGTTTTAATGTTTTCTTTTATTTACTCTTTCTTGTGTGAATTCAAGCATTGAGGACAATGCTTCATTCAAGCTTGGGGGGGTTGAATAGAAGAAATTGTATCTGCATTTAGTTCATGTTTATTTTTCGAAAATTTTGCATTTTTAGGTGATAAATTTGCGTGACTGCTAGGATTAGAGACTTGTTTGAAAATTTTTGGTTATGATTTGGATGACTTTGAGAAATTGAAAATAACCCCATAATTGATCAAAGAACTTCTTAGGATGGGAAGTTTTGAGAAATTGAAAAGATGAAAACTTGAATTGTACTGAAATAACATTTTGAAACTGAACTGTGCCTTTTAAATTAGGGAATTGGGGATTTTAAACAATAGAAAGATTGGGATATCTATTGGTATGAAAGAATACCTTTGGATGTGTGTATTCATGATATATGCAAATGAATAAAAGAAAAAAATGAAACAAAGGAAAAGATGGAGAAAATAAGAGTACTGGCAATAAATCCTACGGGATGCCTTTGAGCTCGTCTCCCAAATTTATAAAAAAAAGAGTACTGGCACAATCCGACGGGATGCCTTTGAGCTCGAAAACTTTAAAAAACTTTTACATATATCAACACACGAAGTCCACGACTTTCTAACCTAAGCTTGTTCCAAGCTTGGAGGGGTAAAAAAGGAAAATCACCACAAATGAGGGTATAGTTTCAATGTAAGAATGAAAGATTGATCAATTCGGGTAACTAGTTTTTGCAAATATCAAAGCATCTAAAAATTTGAAGTTTGACTAGTCAATTTGTGGGGTGAATCAAAATTTATCGAGGAAAGTCTAAGTTGTTATCCAAAATGATTCTCGAGGTTAATGATAATAGCAGTTCATGTGAGTTTTTCACAATTAGGATCTTAACTTGCATTTAGGAAAGTTTAAAAGACCAACCCGGTACCTAAGTTGGGGTTTTTTGCTTGAGGACAAGCAAGACTTCAGAAGACCACATGAGAAATCATCACTGCTCATCATTGCTCAATTGAAGTCATTATACTCCACTTTCCAGCGGTGATCAAAGTTGCAAATTTCGAAGGAAGAGAAGGAAGAAATTGAGGTTTTGCTTGAGCGATAAGGGAAGAAATTGGGCAGAAACTTGGAGATTGGTTATATTCTTTTCTCTTAGTATTTTCTCAGTTTTTACCATGTTTATTTTGTATTTTCTTGTGGATGCTAAAGCACCCATGAGAGGCTAGATTTCCTCTCTAGGGACTTAGGCGTTAAACATGAACTTGCGTTAATTTCTAGTTTGTTTGATTCTCTCTTTATGATGATTGCTTTGCTTGCATGATTTATTCTTGTTGATTGATAAGTTCTCGGTAATTGCATAATCTGCGTACTAGATTGATAGTATCCCATTTAGGTTTTACAACTTGAAGTGCTAAGGATCAATTGCTTGACGGTACCTTACTATGTGCTTGAATTATTTTAGGGTTTAAGATTAACAACACACCATTCTAATCTTTATCCGGAACCACAGGAATTAATGGTTAGGTTAGGGTGAATGACTTAATTGTGAAGCCTAAAACCTAATTGGGAACCCTAGATTAAATTAGATATTGATATATTATTTTGTGTGCATGTAATGTTAAATATCCCTATTAGGATCGTGACAACCCTAAAACTAGAGGAACATTAACTCATCACACCAAATTAGTTGTATCAATACTTAGTTGAAATAGGCTAACACGCGCTTAAATCTAGGTAGTTAGGGTGAAGAACTTAATCGTGAAATTTGAATTATCTAGGCACATCATAAGGTTAGAAACCCCATCAAAGCAAACATGAATTTAGAGATTAAATAAAATAGACATTAACCAAGGAATTGTAAGCCAAAAGTCCCTAGACTTCTCCAATTTAAATCACATCCGAATTTTATTTGCTTTGCTACGAACTTTTAATTTTCATTAAAAACGAAATTACACAAAACCCCCATTTTTACTTTTATTATTTAGTTTTAAAAGTAGTTTACTTTAATAAAAATTAGTGTTTCCCCAACTTCCTTTTGGATCGACACCTACATACTACAATCGATAAGTTGTGCACTTGCAACTAACATATTTATTGTGTACGAAGGTTTATAAATTTTAAAAGTTAAAAGTGTATTAAAATTGCCCTATATTTCAATACCTAAAATACACAACAATAGTGCCTACATGACCCCGGTCATACGCTACCACGAAAAGACAGCGCCTACATGACCGATCAATTTTCCAAGTTCAATATTCAATCTAAGTGCACATATGACTATATACTATGCTTCATGAGACTATGCATCATTTATCGTTCACTTAAATCAAACTTATGATTCAACCAAATTATTTTATATCATGTCATGCACCAATTTTTAGAAAAGTATGATCATTTTTTTGAATGACATAAAAGTTTGATCATGCTTCCTAAGGCATTTCATACATTCATATCGTACAATTAAAAACTGTAACAAATATCTATAGTATGACAAACAAAATAGAAATCAACAAGCAATTATCAAGACAATAGCAATCAAGCAAACCAAATCATGTTTCAAATAATATTAAATCAAATTATTCAATCTTGCCATTCTCTAGTCCCATAATTAAATCGATATGGAAATAGTAAAATACCAGACTTGAGGCTTATGTATACATGTCCAAATTACAACTTCTTGTCTAAATTGTGTCACTATACACATCGATTTGGTTTTCAATTCAAAGGGTTCAAGTATTACATGGTTCACTAATTATAGTCTCCATTCATTATATCATTTTCATGGTTCATGTTATGTCATGCATTATGCAAGTAAGAACCATTACCATACTTACTAAATCAAGCAACCAAATCGACAATGCTAATCAAATAATCCCACAATTAAATCATAATCATCAAGCAATCAACATGCAACCAAAAGCAAGCAAAGAAACCCACAAGCATACAACAACAATTAAACAAGTTAGAAGGAGCTAAGAATA
This sequence comes from Carex kokanica, assembly GCA_025461125.1. Taxonomy (NCBI): domain Eukaryota; kingdom Viridiplantae; phylum Streptophyta; class Magnoliopsida; order Poales; family Cyperaceae; genus Carex; species Carex kokanica. The sequence goes on along the minus strand of JAJGRX010000113.1, from coordinate 1,050,946 downwards.
ACTCGAAACCCGCACCTTAGCAATGTCGAGACGATGTGACCAGCGTGTCGCTACGGTGAGGAGGCATCATACAACACTTCTTAATCTAATCATGTAGAGTTTGTGCCTATGCCAAGTTAACAAGATTGGTTCGGTAATTCAACAACGTCTTCGATTAATGTAGTTAGCCATAACCCGGATAACTTGCGAAATTTCTGAGTAAGACTCGTCAAGGACAGAAAAGAGTTTCAATTCATGTGTGATTCGAGAATACATCACATAATTTAAGCCAATAATAGTTAGGTGACGCAAATTATACAAAAGTCTAACATAGATTAATTTAAGCTTTTGAGCAAGACATTTTTTTTTCAGGTTTCTTCGTTAGAAAAGTATAATCGTAAGAATATGAAATCAAACCAGCATCACATTATGGAATTGCTATTAGGAATTTATACCATGAGGGTCTAAATTTGGAACTTTATACTTTTCAAGGTTGCATAAACCCGAGCTCAAGACTTTTTAGTAACTATTATTTACATTTCACAATCATACCTTGGAGTTAAGAACACAAGTAAATGGAAAAAAACAGTGCAGACCACCACCACTCCTGCCCTCCTGGTCAAACCAGAGGTGATCGAAGTCTCTGACACTTCATATGAAGGACCTGCCAAAGCCTCTGCCAAGAAGGGTTTTGCGGTGAGGAAAAGCTTGCGCATTCATGCTCAAGGTGATCCTTCTTCTACACTCACCAAAGCTAAGAAGGTCAAAGGTAAAGAAATTGGCAGCAGCACTCAATCAGGTATTCCTCTCATCCAAAATTATCCTTATCATAGACTTACATTGGAACAGATTATTGAGCTCTTTAGGGTATATCATATACAATTAGGGAAAAACATAGATGAAGCTTCTTTCATTATTCAAGAACTGCAGGATTTAAATAGACCATCTTTTGAGACTATTATCAAATCTCTTCTTGCTAAATCAAAAAGCCAAATAGACTCTCAATCCGTCCTTTTAGATTCTGACATACTTAGGACACATAAAAAGTCAACTTCTCTTGAGATTGCTAATAATGCACTAGATATATTCCATGATCCAAACCTTTCTGAGATACAAGCAATCTTCCATGATACTACTACTAATCTTCAGCAAGTTGAGATAATCAACTCTGAAAATCGCATAGAACAGGGAGGGAAAATCTTGTCTAAATGAATTTTCTTACTTGGAATGCAAGAGGAATTAACTCCTCCAAAAAGAGACAAATATTGCATGATATCATAATTGATAATAAAATAGATTTAGTTGCCATTCAAGAAACAAAAAAAATGATTTTTCTCATAGGATGCTTCATTCCATTTCTACGAAATTTGATATTTGGCAGTGGGTACCTTCCATGGGGAGATCAGGGGGAATATTGTTTGGTTGTGATAGTTCCCTTTTTAACTACATCTCTCATTCACTACATAGGTATTGCATGAATGTTTTCTTAGACAATAAATTAGATGGTCACAAATGGCAATTAACTATCGTATATGGCCAAGTAGACAGATCCAAGAAAAAAGAATTATGGATAGAAATAGATGCTGTTAGGAATACACATTCTCATTGTTGGGTGTTATGTGGTGATTTTAATGCTCTTAGACATCGATCTGATAAATCCGGTCACGTTTTGATATGTCAACTAGCTCCCATTTCAACAGTTTTATAAATAGGCATCACTTATTTGAACACAAACTTCCTAACAGAAAATATACCTGGGTTAATGGGGGGAAATTTGCACTACTTGATAGGTTTTTCACTTGTCCACATTGGCAACAGTATTATCCTGCGAGTTATGTATCCGATCTTGGGAGATATGGATCTGATCATTGCCCTATAATCCTTCATATCTCTTCCAAAATAGATCAATCTCACAACTTATTTAGATTTGATCCTATATGGTTAGACCAACCTGACTTCCTACAATTGATAGCCAAATGGTGGAATCAATTTCCTTTAGCTAATAGCAACATAGATAAGAGTTGGAGTGATAAACTCAAACACATGAGACATAAAATTCGAGGCTGGACTAAGAATTTTTATGGTCAAAAGAAAAAACAGAAACAACAATTGCTGTCCAAGTTACATAATTTAGAATTAATACAAGAAACCAGAGACCTTACTGATGAGGAAAATGAAGAATGGGTTCAATGTAGAGTTCATTTAGATCAGCTCTATCTAGAAGAAGAAAGACATTGGCAGGTTAGATCAAAACAAAAATGGCTTGAAGAAGGAGATAATAATACTAAATATTTCCATACAATTGCTACACATAGAGCTAAGAAAAATAAAATTCTTACTTTAGAAATAGATGGGCATCTGAATTCAAATAAAGCTGCCATTAAAAAACACATTTCTGATTTTTATAAAAACCTCTTGGGTGAGGCTGGTATCAAATGTGCTTCTTTGGATCCATCTTTTTGGGATCCACAAGAACAAATTTCTTTGGAACAGCCTTTTACCTTAGAGGAAATCAAACATGCCCTATTTGCATGTGAACCCAATGGTGCTCCTGGTCCAGATGGGTTCACATTCAAATTCTATCAAACTTTTTGGGATTTAGTACAACAGGACTTATTCTCATTATGTACAGCTTTTCATGACCATCACACTTCTCTCAATAGCTTAAATAAGTCCATCATTTGCCTCATTCCAAAAGAAAAAGATGCTACTCTAATCACTAAATTTCGACCCATTAGTTTGGTCAATTGCAGTTTCAAGTCGATCTCTAAAATTTTGACAATTCGATTAGAACACATCATGAATAGGATCATAGATAGTAGCCAGGCTGCATTCATTAAGCATAGATATATCTTAGACAATGTCATATTGAGTCAGGAGATAATCCATCACTGCCAACACACTAAAGAACAAGGTTTAGTCATTAAGGTTGATTTTGAGAAGGCTTATGATAAAATCAATTGGGAATATTTGATAGAAGTTTTAAAACAAAGGGGTTTTGGGGAGAACTGGATTATTTGGATTAAAGAATGGCTCAATAGCTCACAATCTTGTGTCAGTGTTAATAGCGACTTAACCAATTATTTCTTTTGTAAGAGGGGTGTTAGGCAAGGCGATCCCTTGTCTCCCTACTTATATATTTTGGCTGCTGATACGCTTAGCAAATTATTTCAAAAAGGTAAAACTACTCATATGCTTCAAGGGTTAGGCCCACATGCCATAGATAATCATCCACATACAAACTGCCATTATGCAGACGATACGATTATATTCTTAAAAGCAGATGAAACAAATGTTCAACATGCTTGGTGGACTTTGATAGCATTTGAAGCATTATCTGGGATAAAGGTCAATTATGCTAAAACAGCCATGTTTCCCATTAACACTCTTGATATAAATAGATATGCATTTCATTTTAGATGTAGTGTAGGAACCTTTCCTTTGAAATATCTTGGGTTACCTTTACATACTCATAAGTTGAATAAAGTTGAATGGTCTTTTCTAATTGATAAAATTGAAAAGAAACTACAAAATTGGAAAGGTAGTTTATTGTCAATTGGAGGAAGAATTACTCTTCTCAACTCAGTATTATCAGCCATCCCTCTATATTCTCTTTCCTGTTTCAAAATTCCAGCTTCTATAATACACAAAATTGATCAAATCAGGTGTAGATTCTTATGGCAAGGAACTACTACTAGGAAAAGATATGCTCTTTTAAATTGGCAAACTGTCTGTATCGCTAAGGAATTTGGGGGTTTAGGCATACTTGACCTTAAGCAAATGAATATCGCACTTTTGATGAAATGGTGGTGGAAATTCAAAGACCCCACCTATCACAGTCCTTGGAAACATATAATCATCACTAAATATTACTCTCATACAAATTTTCCCATTTCTGAATTTTGGTCCAACCTCATTGCTATGCAGCAATTAGGGCACCTCAGTGTTACATATGAACCAGGATCTCAATCCAAAATTTCCTTTTGGCATGATATATGGTACCAACACTGTTCCATGGCAACTAGATATCCATATCTATACAGTATTTGCTTAACCAAGGATACACCCCTCCAAACAGTGATTAACACTCAAGGCTCTGTTATGAAATTTAGACAAACCTTATATGGGATAATGACTATAGAGTGGTTTGAAATTTTGGAAATTATTAGCAAAATCTCTTATACACATTTAGAAGATAGATTGAGTTGGCGATGGGAACCATCAGGACTTTTTACTGTCAAATCATTGTATAAATTTCTGAATTATAGAGGGATCAAACCTCTAAATACCATGTTATGGTGGTCTATACCAATTCCTATGAAAATCAGGATTTTTATGTGGTTGGCAGCCAAAAACAAAATTCTGACCAAATCTGTTTTGAGTAGAAGAGGGTGGAATGGAGATAACACATGTCAATTTTGCCTTTTAACTGAAACTAGAAATCATCTATTTGTTAATTGTGAATTCACTAAGCAAATTTGGTTTTGGATGGGCTCTTGCCACTCTCTTAGCTTACAATGGCACACATTTGCGGATATTATACACTTTGCTAATCAATTACCAAAAATACATAAAACTACATTCTTGCTCGTGTGCAGTGCTATTTGTTGGACCATATGGAAATATAGAAATGAGTTGTGTTTTGAACCAGGGAAAAAGAAAAAATCAGTTCGCCAAATTATATTACTTATTATCTCATTGGTACAATACTGGACAGGAAATGTTAAAGACCAAGTGAAGGTCTCCACTGCCTTATGGCTTCCAGTGGAGATAGATGCGATTCCTCTCGCCACTTTGCCTCCTGAGGATGAGCAAATGGAGACCACTGCTAATGCAATGGTGGTCTATGAAGGGGGACACTTTGCTCCATGAAGACCACAGGTTGTTTTCGGCGCTGTCAAGATCCAAATTTTGATTACAGGAATATGTACCTCAGCCCCTTTGTGTGTGGCTTATCTTTAATGTTTTGGTTACACTTTTGCATGCTTATGTTCATGATGTACCAGCTGATAAGCTGCGTACCAGTTTACTCAATAGGGTTACTTTGGATATTGTCTAAATAGGATATGCATACTTTTGATGTAAGTTAATATTTTCTTCAATGAAATGGGCCTAGGCCTTTTTATCAAAAAAAAAATTTATTTACATTTCACAATCTGCCCAAAAGTTTTAGGTTAAATTCAAATTCAAGGTTTGTTACAAACTCAATCATATAACTTATATCTAGATGGTAAGGAACCATTATTGGCACCATACTTCAATTATAATTAATCATGAAGAAAAAATACACAAGATAGATAGTTCAATACCAAAAATAATTTCGATACCATGCTCCAATAGTTACGAGTCCATTGATCTCGAAGAGAACGACAGGTGCTGCGAATACCTCTGTCTCCTTTGTCTCCTCCCTGTTCCTCAGCAATCAGAGAAGGTCGTTACTTGGTTCTACCCCTTTCTCTCTTCAATTTTCTGTCCGCTCTTCCTTTCTCAATTTCTCTATTCTATTTTCGTTAATTACAAGGACGGTTTGAATTTAGCTAGAGAGAGGTGCGAGATAGAAGGGAACAAATGGATAAAATCTGGAGATGTAGAGAGAGTGCCACGTGGAGATTATATAAAGTTAGGTGAATGTTTAATTGTAGAATTTGATAATAGAAACATGGTGGCTGCCATGTGTCCCCATGTGTATTTTTTAGAACCTAAAAGAAATTATATTATATGTTACTCTCAATTAAATGTTTAGTGGATTTGTACTCAAAACCCTTTGCATTTCTACAAATAAACTTGGCTTCTAAAATATTATGTTATAATTAATTTCAAAATACCAAAGCTAAAGTAAGATTTTTCTGAATTCAATACTACAAAATTTATCAACCTATATTTGTCAAGAAATTTACAATTACCTATTTTCTGATTTAATTATTCTTATGTATTTATATTATAGTAATTTTATATGAGTAGAACTAGGGTGTGATGTGCTCACCAAACTCTTTGGTGAGCACAACTCTACATAAACTATCGGATTTACTTCAAATGAGATGAATCCAACCGTTGAAACCGATGTACTTTACGAGTGATGCGCGTACATGCAAAATTTTGAATTTTTTGAATTCATTTAGTCTCAAGTCAAGTGGTCAAAATTGATGAAAAATGAATGATCCAAAATGAAGTTGTTTTAATGCATTTAAAAAATTATCAATTTTGACCACTTGACTTGAGACTAAATGAATTCAAAAAATTCAAAATTTTGCATGTACGCGTATCACTCGTAAAGTACATCGGTTTCAACGGTTGGATTCATCTCGTTTGAAGTGAATCCGATAGTTTATGTAGAGTTGTGCTCACCTAAGAGTTTAATGAGCATATCACATCCTAGTTCTACTCATTTTATATTGTCAAAATATAAAGATTTGTAAATATACTTGGAAATCCATATTGTTATTTTTGAACGCACTTTATTTCAATATCAAATAAATCTAGATGCCTTTCACTTAGAACTATATAATTCTCTAAGTGTTCGAAAACTAGGATGTTACAAGCGTCGCTTCGGACTATTGCGTGCAGTGTGAGGAAAAGGGAGGCCAGTGCGGTTATGGCTTGGGAACCTGTCTGAAGGCATTTGGACAGGATTTCTCTCCAAAGCCTTCATAGGCCGCACGATCATATTTGATCAAAACTGATTGAATTAATGCTAACAGACGTTAGTCTCTCTCTCCGTTAAGTAAAGTAAAGAAAACGACCCTCATTCCTTCTATCTATTACTTATAACGGAGTTACAGCAGACAGGGTACTAGATAGTTTTGTATAGGTTAGAATGTAATAGGTTGCAGTTATAACATCGTTAGTTACATGATTGTATTGGCTATATATAGCACATACCTTGTACTGAGAACATTTAATGAAATACATTTCACAATTACATTTCTCTGTCTCTTTTATACATTCCATTATGGAATCAAAGCTTCTGTGCTCTCTTCTCTTCTTCTCTCTTCTAATCTTGAAATCAATAATAAACAAATTTTTCTTTACTCTCTCACAAGCCACAATGGCAGCGACTTCTGATGTTACTAGCTCCTCCACCCTGACTAGTACCGATCCAGTTGTTCATATTGGGATTTCAAGTGTATGCCTATATGGTGAGAATTTAAATTTTCTTATTACTACTTGACTTAATACACAAAAGATCTTATTTTTACGACAAAAGCAAACAAGATTTTCTTTAACAAACTAATGTGTAATAAATTAAAATAAATTAATCTCATCTAATTTATTGCTAAAGATGATGGAAACCTTTACCTAAAGAGATTGTCAAATCTCTTAATGGAGAGAAGCTGGTTTCCCTTCTAGTTCTCGTGTTCTTCTCGAAAGCGCCTCTTGGTTCACCTTGAACCTAAACAACAAACTAACACACCTCTTAGATAGATGGATGTGAAGTTCAAGACTTAGATCCAACCACCTCTTGATCTTCAAATTAACAACCTATTTAATTTATTGGTGGCTAAACCTATCAAGAAAAGATTAGATAAGATATTGAACCACTAGGGTTTTGGCCTTGAGCAAAGGAGGCTGCTACAGTAATTTCGGCCAAGGAAAGGGGACTGCTATAGTAATTTCATCCAAGGAAGGAGAAGAAAAATTAAGCCTAATTTTCCTTAATTACACCCCTTTAAATAGGCAAGGGTTAGGGCAACTATTTGTGTAATGTTTAAATTAATTACACAAATGCTACTAGCCTTGTTTAGCCATTTTATGATATCTTTAATCTCATATTGTGATTGGTTCAATAAATTAATTTATGAATAAATAATATTAATCATATTATTCTATTATGCAATATTCTTATTATTCTTATAATGCATTCAAACATTATACCAAATAATATTTGCATAATTTCACAAATTTATTTATGGTCTAAGCACGTCATATTATGACATTTAATTTTAGTATTTCATCTCATGTATTTTATCTTATACATCATTATGAAATATAAAATATTTGTTGTTTCTCTTCAGTTGGTGTGACAGTATAGAGGATCTATGTCATCTTGGCAATAATATAAAACTTTATATTATTGACTATAAGAGGTTTTATCATTACATTATAGTTATCCAAAAGACGTAGTAATCATTTACTCAATCTACTAATTTCGTGTCTGTCCTTGTCACATGATATTATGAATAATATGCAAAATAGATCGTGTTATTCTTTCATTATATTCGTTTTATTGGTCTCTCAAGTGAATTATAATTATAACTACATCAGTTATATTGCATGCAATATAATTCCACTTTACCAAGGGGCCAGTAATATCATAAATCAAATTGAGGGACAATGATAATATTAACATATAAATTTTTCCCGGACAAGTTATACACAACAAACTACTATTTTATTCCTATCAGAAGATAGTATTTAAATAGCAATCACATTATATATTTCTCATGTGAAAAATCTACACATCTCATATCTTAGATTCTAAAGATACAATGAAAACATTAATGACACAAAACACAATTCATATAATGTTTCATTCATTTAGGTCATGTTCAATATATAAAATACACATATTTATATATTCATGTTATTAAATGATAATCCTTTATCAACATTTATATAACTTCAATGTACTTTAATCAACATGACAATCTTTCTCGGTAATTAATGTTCCTCCTTAATTACCACGATTGTGAACATATTTAGTGATTAAATGTTTCTCATCTTAGGAGTTCTATGGTTCAAGACCAAGAGCATTTTCCTGAACTCTTCCAAAGATATAACATATAAATCTCAAGGAGCATGAATAATAATATTCGTAATAAAATCATGAACTACATATAAATTATCACTAAAAGAAATAACTTTCAAAACACATCCTGAAGTTTCCCACTTGTTTTTAAAGTTTTTCATATACATAACAAATGCATAAACTCTAAAACTAAAAGTCCATTTTAGTCTTCATGCCATTCTCCATGATCTTGCAGACCCATGGACTCTAAATGAATTTCTCTTTTGGCTTGCGATAAGGGTTTAGTGAAGGGATCAGCTGTGTTGCTGTTGGTGTCAACCCATAACAATGAAATTTTTCCTTCTTCGATGAAGTCACGAGTTACAAAGTACTTTCTGTCCATGTACTTTGTTTTGTAATGTGACTTCGGTTCCTTAATTTGCGAAATAGATGCATTATTATCGCAAAATAGCTCCAAGGGACCTTCACTGGATGAAACGACGCCTAGTTCCTCAAGAAACTTCTTTATCCAGACTCCCTCTTTGCTAGCCTCTGCGGCCGCCATGACTTCTGCTGCGGTGGTTGAGTCAGCCGTAGATGATTGCTTCCAACTACGCCAACTCACAGCTCCACCATTCAGAAGGAAGGCGTACCCAGATTGAGATCTTCTATCGTCCGGGTCTGTCATAAAACTAGCATCAGTGTAACCTTTTACAATGAGCTCTCTTTGACCACCATAGACAAGAAACTTGTTCTTGGTCCTTTTCAGGTACCTAAAAATATTCTTGACCGCAGTCCAATGATCAGTACCAGGTGAAGCTTGATGACGACTTGTCATGCTCAGAGCATACGCGACATCAGGTCTTGTGCTAGTCATAGCATACATGATGGAACCTATGGCTGAAGCATAGGAAACATTCTTCATGTATTCAATGTCTTTGCGTGTTGTGGCACACTGCGACTTGCTAAGATGCACATACATACTCTTGGTACATTTCCTTTCTTGAACTTTTCCATATGAAACATTTTCAAGATTTTGTCAATATATACATTTTGACTTGACCAATAAGCCTACGAGACCTATCTCTATATATCTTAATCCCTAAGATATATTGAGCCTCGCCCATGTCTTTAATTGAAAATATCGTTTTCAATGTGTTCTTTGTTTGCTCCATCAAAGATTTATCGTTACCTATCAGCAATATGTTATCGACATATAAGACCAAGAACATAATGTGGCTCCCACTAATCTTCTTGTACACACAAGGTTCTTCCTTACTTTGAATGAATCCAAGAGTTTTAACCTCTTCATCAAAGCGCTTGTTCCAACTCCTTGATGCTTGCTTCAAGCCATAAATGGCTCTCTGAAGTTTGCACACTTTTGCACTATTTTTCAGATCTTCAAAACCTCGAGGTTGTACCATGTACACTTTCTCATCCAATTTTCCGTTTAGGAAAGCTGTTTTGACATCCAACTGTCATATTTCATAATAATGAATTGCGGCAATAGCTAGCATTATCCGAATAGATTTAAACATGGCAACTGGTGAAAAGGTTCATCATAGTCAATTCCTTGGATTTGAGTAAAATCTTTTGCTACAAGTCTTGCCTTGTACATTGTCAAGTTATCATTCATGTCCATCTTCCTCTTGAAAATCCATTTGTTTCGAATGGCTTTTGATCCTTCAGGAAGATCTACCAAGTTCCATACTTGGTTGTCATACATGGATTATATTTCGGATCCCATGGTTTCTTGCCATGCTTTGGAGTCTTTTCTTTCCATTGCTTTTTCATCGGTCAAGGGATCGTCGGTATCTATTACCAAGATCTCATGAAGACCCATATATAGTTCGGGTCTTCTCTTTTCTCTTGTTGACCTTCTAAGCTCTCTATGTTCTTGTGACTCATCTTGAGTTAAACGAACACTCAGTGGGGAAGTCTGAGTCTCTTCAACAATTCCTTGTGAAGCTTGACTGCTTGTACTCTCACTAATTAAAGGAGCTTCGTGTGGTATTTCATGGTCATCTTGAATGTCATCATTCACTAGTAGGTCCTCTTGAGTTTCCTCAAGTGTCACCTTACTACCATTGCTTTTGATTCTTTTGAGAAACTCATTCTCTAAGAATGTTGCACTCTTTTTAACGAATATAGTATTCATTGACTTGTGCCAAAAGCTATACCCTTTTGTTTCTCTTGGGTATCCAATAAAGAAGCATTTATCCGCTTTGGGTTCAAATTTTGTTGACATCATACGTTTTACGTATGCCTCACAACCCCAAACTTTGAGAAAAGATATATTGGGTGGTTTGCCAATCCATAACTCATGTGGTGTTTTCTCAACGGATTTTGATGGAACAATGTTTAGTGTGTGAGCCGCAGTTTGGAGTGCATGACCCCAAAAATATAAAAGTAGCTCCGTTTGACACATCATTGAACAAACCATATCAAGCAAGGTTCGATTTCTCCTCTCGGAAACACCATTCCACTGTGGTGTCCCGGGTGGAGTGAGTTGTGGTATGATGCCACACTCTTTCAAGTATGTGTTAAACTCATTACTCAAGTATTCTCCTCACGATCAGTTCGTAGAGCTTTGATTCTTTTGTCAATTTGGTTCTCTACTTCATTCTTGTATTCTTTGAATTTATCAAAGGATTCACTCTTGTGCTTCATAAGATACACATAGCCATATCGACTGTGATCATCTATGAAGGTAATGAAGTACCTATAACCATCTCTTGCACTAGTACTCATTGGACCACATACATCAGAATGTATCAATTCCAATAAGCCACTTGATCTCTCACATTTCTTCTTGAATGGTGATTTGATCATTTTTCCAGTTAAACAAGATTCACATGTTCCAATTGCTTCACCATCAAGCAAACCTAGAAGATTTGCTTGCTGCAATTGCTTTATGTGTTTCTCATTTATATGACCAAGGCGATAGTGCCACAAGAGTGTCTCATTCATTTGAGACATCTTGCTTCTCTTGTTACTGATATTCAATATATGTTTATCCTCGCCTAAATCAAGCAAATATAATCCATTTGAAATGAAAGCATTTGCATAAAATAGACCATCATTTTCAATAACCATACGAGAGTTATTTATTACAAAACAAAATCCTTCTGCATCCAAGTATGATACATATATTATGTTTCGAAATACTGAAGGAACATAATAAACATCTTTTAAACTTAAACAAAGACTACTAGATAAATAAAGACAAAGGGTGCCCACAGTGATTGCAGAAACACTTGCACCATTTCCAACATTCAACACTACCTCTCCTTTGGAAAGAGGTCTCATATCCCTTAGTGCCTGCACATTAGAAAATAAGTGAGCACATGATCCGGTATCCATTACCCAATCTTGGATAGTTGTGGCTAAATTTAAATTTAATTCAATAACAAATATATTTTTGGGGCGCTTGCGTTCAACCTTGCCTTCATCCAAGTCACGTTTGTACTTGAAGCAATTCATTTTGAAATGTCCCTTCTCATGGCAATAGAAGCACTCTGTGTCTGAGCTAGGAGAGTTTCTTTTCTTACTTCCCATAGAGGTACTCGCTTGAGCTCCTCCACTTTTGCCTTTGAATGAGGGATGCGCCTTACTAGTCTTGCTCTTTGCCTTGCCTTTATTCTTGGCAATCTTCTTGCTACTTGACGCAATGGACAAGACAGATTTCTCCTTTGTCTTTCCCATGTCAACCTCAGCAGTCTTGAGGGCATTATAGAGCTCATTCAATGTCATCTTCTTTTCACGCATATGATAATGCATGATAAACTCCTTGTAGGAATATGGAAGAGATCCAAGAATGATATCCTCAGCAATATCCTCGGGTATTGGAGAATCCAATTTCCCCAACTTCTCCAGATAACCCTGCACTTTGAGAAAGTGCACTGAGACAGATTCACCCTCCATCATCTTGCACCTTGTGAGTGCGATGGTGGTCTTATAGCGCTCCTTGCGAGCACTATCAGTGAACATCTTCTCCAGTTGTGCCATAATTTCCTTGGCTGCAGTATCATGGAACTTTCTTTGCAACTGATCGCCAATACTAGCCAAGATCAGTGTTTTCACAACTCGCTGCTGATCATTCTATTTCTTTTGTTCCTCCTTTTCTTTATCAGTTGGCTTGCCTTTCTCTTTCTCATCTGGGCAATTGTCATCCAGAATGTGTAAGAGATTCTCCAAGCGCAACACGATATTCAGTTTGAGGATCCAATCGAAATAGTTTGACCCGTCATTAGCAAGGAGGTGTTTTTCGACCATAGAACGCAAAAAATTTGGAAGTGTAGACATAGCTACAAAATTTTCATTTTAAGGTATATGTTAGTGTTCATGAATTTATAAAATTTGTATTAACAAAAATTAAAATTTGTCCATTTTGTTAATCACTCAAGAACCTTTTTCAAATAAATAGACTCATCTAAAATATTTGTCAAATGTAGGTATCATTTACCAATCATAACCTTTAAATAAAACTTAACTTTATGACTCTTGTCGTTTTCATTAAGAAAGAATGTTCTACTTTATTAATAAAACTCTCTTTCCCAAAACCCAAGCCTAGATCTTGGTGATTTGTTATAAGAAAACTCATTTTATTGGTCAACAAGCATGAACAAGTTATTCCCACATAATGAGTAAGGTGTGCCTCACACAACTCTCACTCACTTATGGCATAATAACAAATTCATGCAAGTCCACAATTTCTAATAATTAAGATCACACTCATGCTTATTCCTACTTAAAGTGATAAAATGAGAAGGAAAGTTATTCTTAAATTTTTCATGGACATAACAAATATATGACTTTGATAATTTTGGTAGGTCATATATTCATACACCAATACCTATCATAATCATTAAATTATATCATATATATTCACAATCTTCGTGGGTTGTATGGCTCCCGCTTGCATTCTTGTAGTTCTATCAATTACCTTGATATAATTCTAAACTACAAGTACCCACCCAATCTTCATTCTATTTTATAGCTCTTCTAAATTAAAATGAAAAATTACATTTAGAATTACCCAATCCTAAATCCTATGTGGCATGCAAGCCTTAAATGATAATACATAAATGGCAACGTAACATCTTTGTCATAATTTAATTATTCTAATTAATTTTTCAATGACACCTTAGGCCGCATTACACATAAGGCATTGAAAATTTTGAGCCATACTAACCCACAATCCTCCTGCATAGCAAAATTAGTACACATGTGCAATCTTGTCGCACTATTCAATCTTATTTAGTTAATCCTATATCTCTCAATTTCTTAATTCATCTAAATTATTTTAAATCCTAAAAAATGATTTCAGTTGAATAAACATTTATTTATTAAATGTCATTCATTGTCAATTAAATGTCATTAATGTCATTTATTGTCAATTAATTATCATTAATGTCATTAATTCATTCTTAATTGCCATTTGGCTAATTAAAACCTTTAATGTCATTAATTCATAATTAATTCATCCTTAATCTGTCCTAAATTTGAATGAGATCTAATATTACAGATTTTGAAAAATAGCCCTTGTGAAAAATTAATATTTCAAGATGGTGAGACCGAAAATTATAAAATTTCCAGCTTCGGTCTCCTGCGCACCTGTCATTGTTTTCTATGCTAAAAATTGTGTGTTTCGAATAAAAATTCAAGCCATATATTTCTGAAGACTAGACTTTTATACCTTTCTGGATATATAAACAAATCACGAAAATATTCAGTAGTTTGTGAGAAAATTACATTTGAATCACAGGTTCCAGTGATGTAGACCTGATCGTAGTACTTCTGTAATTTTAATTTTCACACAAAATACGTATTTTTGTATTGAAAAATATAATTTGTCGGAAACTAGACTTCATTATCTTTCTAATGATTGGTGGCTCACAAAAATCCATTCATCCAAACCCAAGTTATTCTATTTTGAATCTCAGCAAAACAGAAAACTGGAGACAGAAAAATCCAGCGCTGTACCTGTTTTGTCATTTTTGTTTACCTTAATAAAATAATTTAAACTCTCTGTTTTATTTTAGAATCTTTATCCACACATCATAAACTGATGTAGAAATTTTTAGATTCACAAAAAATTGTGATTCAAAATTACCAAAATGACTTAATGCCTTAAGGACCTAAATTTGACAGATTTATGAACTAGAAACTTGAGAGATAGTTAACTAAATATTTGTGCACTTAACTTAGCACTAATTAAATAGTATAATTGTCATAAAATTGAACCCTGCTCTGATACCACTATTGGAATTTCACGTGTATGCCTATATGGTAAGAATTTAAAATTTTCCTATCACTACTTGGCTCAATACATAAAAGATCTTATTTATATGACAAAAGCAAACAAGATTTTATTTATTAAACTAATGTGTACTAAAATAAATTAATCTCATCTAATTTATTGCTAAAGAGTATGAAAACATTTACCTAAAGAGATTGTCAAATCTCTTGATGGAGAGAAGCCGGTTTCCCTTCTAGTTCTCGTGTTCTTCTCGGAAGCGCCTCTTGGTTCACCTTGAACCTAAACAACGAACTAACACACCTTTTAGATAGATGGATGTGAAGTTCAAGGCTTAGATCCAACCACCTAACAAGAAGATATGAGAGAAAAGCCTCCTTCTTTGAATATTTCGGCCTAGAATCAAAACCTTATAGGTTTTGGTTTAGAGAGGAAGCAAAAAACGTGGCTGCTCAATGAAGCAGTTTTTGGCTAGAGTTAGAGGCTGAAAATTAGATCCAATTTTCCTTAATTATATCTCTTTATATAGGCAAGGGTTATAGCAACTTTTTGTGTAAGATTTTAATCAATTACACAAATGCCACTAGCCTTATTTAGCCATCTTATGCTCTCTTTAATCTCATCTTGTGATTGGTTTAATAAATTAATTTATGAATAAATAATATTAATCTTATTATTCTATTATACAATATTTTTATTATTCTTATAATGCATTCAAACATTATACCAAATAATATTTGCATAACTTCACAAATTTATTTATGGTCTAAGCATGTCATATTATGACATTTTATTTTAGTATTTCATCTCATGTATTTTATCTTATACATCATTATGAAATATAAAATACTTGTTATTTCTCTTCAGTTGGTGTGACCGTATAGAGGATCTATGTCATCTTGGCAATAATATAAAACTTTATATTATTGACTATAAGAGGTTCTATCATTGCATTATAGTTATCCAAACGACGTAGTAATCATTTCACTCAATCCACTAATTTCGTGTCTATCCTTGTCACATGATATTATGAATAATATGCAAAATAGGATCGTGTCATTCTTGCATTATATTTGTTTTCTTGGTTTCTCAAGTGAATTATAATTATAACTACATTAGTTATATTGCATGCGATATAATTCCACTTTACCAAGGGGCCCAGTAATATCATAACTCAAATTGAGGGACAATGATAATATTAACATATAGATTTTTTCCGCACAAGTTGTACACAACGAACTACTATTTTATTCCTATCAGAATATAGTATTTAAATAGCAATCACATTATATATTTCTCATGTGAAAAATCTACACATCTCATATCTTAGATTCTAAAGACACAATGAAAACATTAATGACACAAAACACAATTCATATAATGTTTCATTCATTTAGGTCATGTTCAATATATAAAATACACATATTTATATATTCATGTTATTAAATGATAATCCTTTATCAACATTTATAGAACTTCAATGTACTTTAATCAACATGACAATCTTTCTCGGTAATTAATGTTCCTCCTTAATTACCACGATTGTGAACATATTTAGTGATTAAATGTTTCTCATCTTAGGAGTTCTATGGTTCAAGACCAAGAGCATTTTCCTGAACTCTTCCAAAGATATAACATATAAATCTCGAGGAGCATGAATAATAATATTCGTAATAAAATCATAAACTACATATAAATTATCACTAAAAGAAATAACTTTCAAAACATACATCCTTCACCTGTGACCACCCTTGTTGATATCATCTTGTCTCCTTCACCTTTCACCACCGTGGTACCACCTTTCTTGGGCATAACATGAACCAGACTTACCCATTGTGAATAAGAGATGGGGTAGATGATGCCAGCATCTAGGAGTTTGATAATTTCCTTCTTCACAACTTCTTTGAGGTTTGGATTGAGTCTTCTTTGAGATTCGATAGAAGGTTTGTGATCGTCCTTTATTAGAATCTTGTGCATGCAAAAAGAGGGACTAATTTCGGTCAGATCATTAATTGTATAACCGACGGCTTTTCTATGTAACCTTAGTTCATGTAGAAGCTTTTCGGTTTGATCTTTGTCAAGCTCGGAAGTCGCAAATGCCAAAAAGTCCGGTGGCAACATTTCCATCGGGTTCGTGACGACAATTCTGGCAATACATCTCGATCTCCTGATCGACACTCTCCAAGAGGCAAGTGGACTCAATCATCTCGATATCCCATGTCTCCAAGCCATGAGAATTGTCAACGGCCACTACCTAGGACCCTACTTCTACATCACACCGAAGGAAAGCCTCCAAATCCCCTTCACACATCTCAATCTCCGAAGTAGGTCCTCCTGGAAAGCAGCACGTACCGCGAGCCCGACATATCAACTACCTCAGGACTACATTGAGACAATTGAAGGAGAGGCTGAGTTGCAAAACTAAGCAAGTGCTGAGAGACAGCGGAGACTCGAGTAGGAGACATACTTTGATGAGCACATGAGAGCAGGCGCAGCGACTGCTAGAGGCGAGTCTTCAGGGGCGACACCATCTAATGCCCCTACAAATGAGTATGATCAATTCATCCAGGCGGTAGAATGGATGAACTTGAATTTTTAAGAGCTTGCTACACACTCGCGAGAGAGCAGCAAGCGGATTGAGCAGAACCTCACTTCACTACAACAAGAGGTTGATCAAGTCCGCAACAACATGAAGGAGATCAGGAGAAGCGTAGATGAGGGTAGGCGCAAGATCCAGCAAGCGCGCTACCTCAACCAGCAGTATTATCAGTTTGCCCTCGACTCCGGATTCCAGTACCACCACCAACTTATGGACTATACGTCCCATCATTCTACGAGGAGATCCAATTGACCATGTATCTTTAAATTTTTTGCATTTTTTTTTTCTTTTAGATGCTAGTAGTTTTACTCAATTTTTGACTAGGGTTGGAGGCTTTACCGAAAATCCTATAATGATTTGTTGAGCTTTTTAGCTAGCTTGCATTTTATTTTTCGTAGGAGTAGATTAATCAAATAAGGAATTGTTTTGAATTGAGTTAGGCTAGGGTTTAGACAATTGGCCATGATACAAAAATTTGAGATTTTTAAAAGTAATTAGTGATCTCAAAACTGAACAATCGATTGCTAACCATGAATGTTGACCAAAAACCGCAAACCTTAGAATTTTTATTGTTGAATGATTTATTTTTGCAAAGTCCTTTAAGTCTGAGATTGTTCTAGAATACCTATTTATTATAGATAGACCCCTAGCGAAACTATGCAATAATTCCTTGTATGAATGAATACTTGGAATTGTGTGTAATCATGTTACTTGTGACACAAAAATATTTACTTGTACAAATTTTTAATGTTCAGAAAAATATAAAAATATAAAAAAATCAGAAATGAGAAAAATAAAAAAATAGAAAAATTTAGAAAAAAAAAAAATAGAATAAAAAATGGAGGATAAAAAGAGTACGGGTGCCTACGCAAAACTGGTTACCAATAGGCTTGACAAAACCTCTCAAGTTTTAAATTTTGTGCATATTAAATTTTCAAAAATTGTCACAAGTACAAACACTTTTAGTTGTCATACTTTGCTCCAATCAATTAGGAAGGAAAATCAAAATTTATATCATTAGAATTCCTATTGATTGGAAAGGATCTGTTTATAATCAAAGGAGAAATCGATACTCTCAAATTTAGGGATATTGGTAAAGTGAATTGTTTGATAATAATTTTTCTAAGGAATGCACAATGAGGTCAATCATGGGGTGAATAAATTGTTCAAGAGAGAGGTCATGAATATTTTTGAAGTTCTAAATTTTTAATATCATGACAATTGTACCAAGCCCAAGTTCTAGTTTAATTTAAAGCAAGTCCTTGAGATTGTATGGTTTAACTTAGGCTGGACCTTTGACTAGCTGGGATGTTGTTTCTTGAGGACAAGCAACAATTCAAGTTGGGAGGCGTGATCAGAGTCAAAATGATGATGAATTACGTAGGATTTTGGCTTAGGTTTTGCATATTATCTCACACTTATGTTTAATTAATTAGAGAAAAAGGCTACTGTCACCCTTCTTTATGTTTTATTGCAGAAAACAGGTTTTGGGACTATTTCACATCAAATGGAGCAAGAATCAGGTCAATTGGATAAGCGACGCTCATCGACTAAGGCTCTATTACGTCCCGTATTAGTTAATACGGACCTAGCCAGATGCGGGCCAGAAGATAGCGTGATACACATTAAACCCCTCAGCGATATGGTGTGGATACAGACCGTATCAGCCAATACGGTCCGTAACGAGGGGCACCCTTTGGGGAATAACCGCTACAACCTTGTCCAGACCGTGTTTCTTGGCCTCCACTCATCTCCAGACATCCCCTCACTCCTATATAAAGCCCCCTGGACAGAAGAAGAAGTTATCTTTGTAATTTTAGTAATTAGAGTTAGATTTGATTAAGTGAGAAAGAGAGGAGTGTTGTAACGATGCCGTTCTGTGGCTAAGTTCTTTTCTTAGGGGCTAGGCAGTAAACCTTGTTACTCATGATGCTTTGATATATATATTTTCTGTTGATTATGATTTCTTATTGTTGATTGAAATGTTTTTGCAATTTATTCTCCCTTCACCTATGATCTAGTTTAATCCGTTAGGGTAGTGACAGTACTTTAATGGTAAGAAAAACTATGATGGACGAGTTAGCCTCGTTGGGAGCCATTAGATTTATGTGAAGAAAACCTTCGCGAGAAAACCATAAATCAGAACCAAGTTCTGTCATTTGCGTAAGATAACTCGCAGTGTCCTATATAGTTACTTGTGTATTTAGAGATATGTCATTTGCGTAAGATAAGTCGCAGTGTCCTATGTAGTATCTCGATGAAAGTCCCGTCATTTGAGTAAGTGACTCACAGTGTCCTATGTAGTGTCTTCCATAAATAACAACAGAAAATCAATAGAATATCAAAGAGGATTGAGTAGCAATGATGTGCCGAAACCCTAGAAATTCTCATCTCTATCTGTATTTTAATTAATTTTAATTGTTGCCAAATTTACATTGATTACAATTTCAACTCTCAATTTTCAAATTTTGTCTAGCCTTTCGAAAGATTGTGATTTGATCGCTCAAGACTATAGACCAATATTTCTTGTAGATCGACCTCGATTATACTACTCGATATGGATTGTGCGCTTGCGATCCAAACCGATAGCATTTCTGAGTTTATAAATTTTGAAAAGATAATATCGCTCTCTTTTGAATGATCAGGCAATCCACAACCACTGCTGGCCCAGATCCAATATCAGCAGCAAGCCTCTTCAACCAAGCCCAACTCGACTCTATTGTAGCACAAATTACTAATAAGCTGGCCCAACTCGACTTTTCTTTAGTTGGATTATTGATTCTGGTGCAACTGACTACATGACTAGAAATATTGAAAGTTTAAAAAACATACAAAAAAACAAAAAATTTACAAAGTGTTGTTGTTGCTGATGGTTCTAAAGTACCTATTAAAAATATAGGAACTATTAATTTATTTTCAAAAAATATTTCAAATGTTTTGCACTTGCCCGTATTTAATTCTAATTTAATATCTGTAAGAATAAAAAAAAAATTGTGATGTAATCTTTTCACCTGAAGCTGTGACATTTCAGGATAGATCAATACGGATGCCGATTGGTAAAGGCAGGCTAGAAAATGGACTTTATATTTTAAATTTAAATTTCTCGAATAAAGCTTTTGTTGCTAATAATGTAGAAGAAAACAAACGGTGGCACTGGAGGATTGGACAACCTTCAAATAAAATTTTAAATAAGTTACAATACTTGAAAGAGAGGTGAGCTCGGGTGCCATGAGAATCTAAGCCCGAATTGGTTCAAAACTGGTGTCTAGCCCAGCTAAATAGGTGTAGATGCGCTCAAATTCTATCCTATCTTGAAAAATTTCTGGATCGCTAGATGGTGGTAAGTAAACAGATAACTCATCCCATTTTTTTTTTCAAATTTCCATAGTACTCAGTATTTGGCCTATTTTGTTGTTTTATTTGAGCAATTTCTTGCTTGATCTGATAAATGTGTGAAAAAATTTGTTGGTGCCCAAACATTTCTTTGATTGAGTCCCACATCTCTTTGGCAGTATTTGAAAACAAAAAGGTTTCACTTATGCTTGGTTCCATGGAATTAAGGAGCCAAGAACAGACAATATCATTATTCATTTGCCACTGTTCTATTGCTTGAGGTTCAACCTCACCTTCTTTTGTGGGTTCTGGTTTTTTTATCTTGCCATTAATATAGCCTATCGTACCTCTGCCGCTGAGAGCCAGTGATACTAATCTTGCCTTGGACAGATAGTTGTTGCCATTGAGTAGAGTGGCTGTGAGCCTCAGGTTTGGATTAGTGTCGCCATTGAGCGATTGTTGACCACCTATTGTTGCTTCTGTCATTCTTGGTTCAACTGTGTGTGTTGTTGTTGCTTCTACCATTCTCTATTCGGCTGTGTGTTCTTAATTCTAGGGTTTTGTGATTTTTGTTCTCAGGTCCTTTAGACCTGCTCTAATGCCATATTAGATTTGAGAAAGAAATGAAGAATGAATTTGATTGATTTGTTCTGATCTTTACATGTGTTGTACATGGGTTTACATAACCTGATTTCTTTACTAGCCATTGGCTACATTCCTAAAATACATATTGCTAGATTTTTTTTTTCTAAATTACAGAGGTCATGCTAGGTACTAAATATTGCCTAACAACTGTATTATTTATGCTAGCAGATTTCTTTACTCAATGAGTTTGTGATGATTTTCTGAGACTTCTCACTACTAGAATCTGGGTTTTTTGCATGGGTAAAATTTGGCTTGTTGCATGGGCTTACCCTTGCAACAACCCCCAAAAATGTCAGTTGCATGGGCTACCGTTGCAACAAGTACCCATGCAACAACCCCCGTTGCAACTACTCAATTTCCGACTTGTTGCATGGGTTACCCATGCAATAACTTATGGAATACTTGTTGCAACGGTGTGCCCATGCAATAAGTACCCATGCAACAAATCTGATACAGGAAGTATTTGCAACGATATAGCATTGAGTAGTTGCATGGATAAAGTGCGTGGGTCCCATGGAGTATTTGCAACGATATAGCATTGAGTAGTTGCATGGGTAAAGTGCGTGGGTCCCATGGAGTATTTGCAACGATAGAGGATTGAGTAGTTGCATGGGTAAAGTGTGTGGGTCCCATGGATTAGTTGCAACGATAGAGGAGTGAGTAGTTGCATGGGTAAATAAAGTGGGTCCCACATGGTTAGTTGCATGGATAATTAACCTATTAGTTGCATGGGTAAAGAAGGTGGGCCCCACCAGGTTATTTGCAAGGATATTGTCTGGGCCCCATATTTGTATAGATTTTCCGATGCAAAAAATTGGCGTTCCTGAAAAAAAATTCAGACCCAATTCTATAATTCACCCCGTACCAATTTGGTACCTGTACCGATTTGGTAAAAACCCATAAGCAACCAAGAAACCTTTTACATTACACATTGAAACATAATAAGAAGAACAACACAATAAAACATGGAGAGTAACATTTTAATTATCATTAATCATTATAGTAAATTCAAGCTTTCCTTGAAACATCAGAACAAAAAGGATTGCAACCACTTGTTTCTATAACCAAAATATACACACAACCCATCACCCAAAAATATACTAAGAGAGGCTTCTTTTTTAGCTATACAAAATACCATTTTTCTGTGATAATGATTTACAACACCCAACACTAGAAGGGCTGGTTGTTCTACCTTTCTTCCCCGAACCAGTCGGCGTCAGCACCTAGACATGTTGCCGCCTGCTTTTCAGATTGCACATTGAGAAGTGCTTTGGAAAATTTTTCCCCCATTTGATTCTGTAAAATCAGCACCTAGACACTACATATACAACGTATAGAATAGAATGAAATTTAATATTGATAATAAATTGTAGAAACACTCGAAAAGCATCAAAATAAGTGTAATGGGTATATCTTCATAACCTACTACACAGAAAAAATCAGTTTATCATAACATAGGACTAAATGGTAAACTAAGTATATTTCTATTCTCATTTTATCTTCATAACATAGGACTAATTGATAAATTATCAGTTACCTTCAAGCATGTAGCTAGAACATATTTTTAAGTATGATACCTAAAAAGCCACAAACAAGGAAATTTCCTAATACAACCTATGTTCTTAAAAAAAGGAAAAGGTTCCAACTAATGATATGATACCTGAGAGATGGCCATCGGCATTCCCGAAGCTCCTTCATGAGGTTGAGGTAGTGTTGTGGGACCTTGACCCTAAGCATTAACCATAGAATAATTGTTTTAGATTATGGACCTTTCAACATCTGGTCAGTGAGTACTATTAACATCATCTAGTTTTAAGTTGACAATTTCACCTCCAAATTAGTGATATTTCCCGTTAGACCAACATTTTGAGGTCCCTGACTGTAACCTTGAGCCTAAGTTAAACCAGAATCCATTCAAATGAGAATTTAGCAATCAGAAATACACACTAAATTCAAGTGACAATAAATATAAAAATTCAGAAATTAAGAGTAAATTTTATATTTCTGTAAAATCCTTTAACACTTGAACCAAGGTGCAGGTAGCTTATTTTGTCCTGCCGGTCACCTTTCTACCGGTCACTGCCCTTAACCATGATGTTATTGTAATAGTAAAAATTCCTAGGATTTGGTTGAACAACTACAGTTATTTGGTTATTCCTAGGAGGCTGTTTAGGGATATGGTACTATGGTACTATGCATAGCGCATAATGATGCATGCTATGGATCAATATCTACATTTTTTAAGGTTCAATAATTCTTAGGAGGCTGGTTAGGGGTATGGTACTATGCATAGCGCATAATGATGAGTACTATGGTGCTATGCCTAGAGTTAAATTTTTTGTCTTTCTTTGTAATTCTGACATAAAGATAGAACCTCCCATCTTACTGGAGTTAATTGGAATTTTACCTTGAAGGGTTGGCGTATCAATAATAACAACATGATTTCAGTCCCTGAGGAGCTGGGCAAATTTTACAGTGGAGATTGTTACATTGTACTTTATAAATACCAATCAATTTTCAAGTAGGAAGAGTACTTGTTAGCATGCATGTTGGATTGGGAAAAATAGAGCTCAGGTTAAACACACAACTCGTATCATTTAATTTATCAATTGTATCAATTATAAAATAATATCTTCTTCCGTACTTAAGCAACAGCCAGAAGAAGCTACACTACTAAATCGGGACTTACAGCATGGGTTAAATTCTCGAATCCTAAAACGACACTGAAAATAATAATTAGACCGTACCTGCAAGTCAGGCCTTTGCATCCCCACCATAGCGTACAACTGTCTGAACATGATGTTATTTTGTTCTTGCATCCTAGTCCTCTCTTCTCGCTCCTCATTAATACGATTAAGTCGTTCTTGTACTAGGATTGCGTTCATTTCTTCCTGAGTGTACGTTTTCTGCAACCCATCCTGTGTCACCCCAGATTGTGTATTGTTTGTCTTGGCTCGTGTGGCTGTTTTCCCCAAATTAGAGGCAAGCACGCTCCCAAAGCCTCGCAACCTGCCACGGCTTGTTCCCCCAATAGCAGCAATGTACAAATTGCTGTCGTCCTCGGTAACATGTACCTCATCGGCCTTCCATTGGGTAACTTCTTCCTATGAGTTGCAACAGGTGAGTAAAAAATATATAATAGAGAAATGTAGTTAATAAATTAAATATTAATGTGATTTTGTTGATATGTAGATTTGATTAGTGACTGGATCTGCCTCCATGGCTTGGTTGGGACTGTTAATTCAAAAATGTAGAGATGTAATTTCAATTTGATGTTATTCCTAGTTATGCCACGGTTGGGACTGTTAATTCAGAAACTGTACAATAAATGTACTGCTAATACAAACTGCACAATAACGAGGTTCTGTGATTATACAAAATTACCACTTACATAAACTTTTCTGGATCTTGCATTGGTGAATTGCAGCGAGTTGATATCGAAAGTTAAAGGCTCTATGGTAGTTCCAGACACGCCCTCTGTTGGTTCACCATTTTCAGTAGCTTCAGATACGCCCACTGTTGGTTCACCATTTTCAGTAGCTTCAGACATGGCCTTATTGGCAGCCGCATATTGAGACAGCACAGGTGATTCTCCATTTTCATCTCTACAATGCATATGTAGGTAAATCTCCTCCAATGTTGGAGTTCCTTTTTTTTATCATTGCCTCCACATGAGAAGGAATAAACAAGAATTATTGAAGGTCAGATTTTCTAGTAAATTTTAAATATTTATAAATTACTAACACGGTAGTTATTAAGCTTACCAGTTTATCCACATGCTGAAGGGTGCTCGCTGAACCACCGTGATGGGGAACTGTAAATTTCATTGCTAGACGGTTTTTTTTGTTTTTGTCGCTTAACCCTTTCCAATCCTTAGTGTTGAAGATGTCACAGAGACCGTGCCAATTTGGGGGATCAAGACACCAATGCGGCACATTGGCCTTCCATAGATCTATGTCCCACTTATATTTATCGATGCAATGGCGCCTTGCTTTGCCAAGCTCCTCAGAGTACCTTTTGCAAGCTATGGCATCAAAGACTTTTCGACATTCGTCGACATCTTCCCCATGTTTGTATCTATATCTTTCCTTTAAAATAAGAAAAGGGTTGCAGCGTTAGCATATTAGTTAGTATTTAACAGCAAGCCTATCATCCTATACTAAAGAATATCACTTTATATTAGTTTGTATTTAACAGCAAGCGGTGAAGTTCTCCATTGATTTATCTCTCATTCAAACATTTGTTGCGAAAATATGATGAATCTATGGCCACTAATTCAGCTAATCCCAAACACTGGAATGCTATGTGGAAGTGTGTAGTATAAAAAAAACTGATTAATAAAGGGTACCAGAAAAGCCCTCTCGGCGTTGTTCTTTGCCTTAATTGGAAAGGCGTTATAACTTCTTAATGGTTTCGGCATGTAATTAAGGGCAAGCCTAGTTATCACCCCAGCGATCTTCCTTGGATCTTTTTTGCAGGAGAACTCATGTGGACCAACCCGCCATACCTCCGGTCGATCTTGAATAACATCTGTCGAGTCTACTATAACTGCGGGCCCTCGTCCCTTTCTCTTTGCTGGTGTAATATCACATTCAGCTGCCCCGTCTAAACTCTGGACATTCTGAATCTGCTGATCCGTCATGCGCTTCCTCTTGTTGTTCTTAGTTGCTCTTGATCTTGGCAGACCAGATTTTTTTGGAGGCATATTGGTTGTCGTCTTGTATATTCAAAAAAATAAAATAAATAAGTGTGTTATAGGCAGCAAAGAAGTGTGGTATATACGCAGATTTACTTGGTATAATTAGAGTATTTTTATTTGCTTACCATTGTGGTTATTATCCATGAACTAATAACATTTTCTAACGAGGCAGCAACACAATTAAATTATGATTTGCATAGTACTAAATATTTGCACCAACTAAAAAGTGTATTTTTTTTCATACCTATTTCAACATTTTTTTGTTACTGCAGTGACAGTGACCTAATTGCATGAAACAGAAATGATATTAGTAATATTGGAATGTGATGATCACCCCTATACGTGATGACAGCTACAAATATTTGCAAATTCTGGTCATGACAAATTCTGGTCATTACATTTGATGCATGTTCAGGTATTTGAGGGTGAAACTAATACAGGAAAGACTACGCTCATGGATTTTTCTATGACAAATTTTGAGTTCTTAAATTTTTTAATCCTTAATTGGATGGTACCAGATCATGAAGCCTCTCTAGTCATTATTGGAAATTTTGCATGAAGCCTCTCTAGTAAATTAAAAGTGCATAGGTATTTTACCAGTGGGATCCAATTCAGTTAAGTGTATCCCCTCCAAAAGAACTTGTACAAACTAAGATACTTCCTGATTACCTTTTTTCCTTCAACGCCAGTAAGTAAAAATATCAATCCCCATGTACTTATTGACATTCTTTAAACCAAATTTACAATTTCCAGTATTTGAGAGAGCTAAAACTATTTGCAAATTCTGGTCATTACAAATTATTTGAGAGAGCTACATTCTTTAAACCTCTTTGGGAAAATTCTGTTAATTACATTTGACAGATTCAGGTATTTGAGTGTTCCATTAATTTAAGGTTGAATTGAGCTGCAATTATACCACAATTTCAGATAAATGGCAAAAAACACAAGACAAAGGTTTTCATTTCAAAAGCCAAGTGCAAAATTTGCAAAGATAAGCACGTAACACTTAATCAATTTGAAAAAATGTTTGAATTTACCTGAAGAGGAGGAGGGTAATATGAAAATTCTTCAGGTTTCAATCTACCTCCGAGAATTGAGAGAGCTACCTCCGTTGTTTGAATCTACATCCTTGTTTGTCGTCCACTTTCTTGGCGAGCTTGATTCAGAGAGAAAGAGAGACTGTTCGAATCTACCTCCTGTGGCTGAATCTACCTCCGGTGAATTTAGGGTTGTTTGAGTCTACCTCCGAAGGATGAATCGTGACCTAATGGAAAGAGGTAAAGAGGGAAAGAGGAAAAGAGGTGTTAATGGGAAGTCCAAATTTGAGGGAGGCGGCTAAGTAGTGGATCTGAGAAGGGATGTCGTGAGGGATTTTGGAATTCACATCCTCTCCATGACATGATATCTCCAAATTAGTATATATGGACGGTTTATTTATCACTGCCTGAATCTCAGAGCCCTCTAATGAAGTATCCCCTGCTCAGCCCGAATCTCTAATATGTTGGTGATTTAATCTCACACCGTGAAGTTAGGGTAAGAATGCGCAATACCTGAGAGGAACATACCCTATGGAAATATGATGTGAGGTGCGAAGGAGGGAAAATTTTATCGCCAACTTATGTTATTGACAGAGGGGTATATCCTTTCTTCAGTTTGTCGGAAATGGTTGGTACATATAAATTATAACTATGATGTGCTGTTTTAAATCAAAACTGCTCTGTTCATAAAACCCCCAAATTTGAGAGGGAAGTGAAATACAGCACCCGGGAACTTGCTTTGTATATATAAAATATTGAAAAGACACGTGTCTGATGCCTACTGGCCAGTAATTTCTGGGGCCCCTAGATCAGTTAAGTGTGTTCCAGAATAATAAGAAGTGGAATTTTAGTATAATTACATGTGAATTTATAAGAGTATATATTTGTACATAAGATATAAATTTTGAAAAGTATGTAATAATTATATATTTTTTATTTTAATTATAGATGTACATGTCATGACTATTTGATGAATAAAATTCAATTTATTATGTACTATTGTTTATTTGGATGATATGTTCTTATTTTCTAATTAATTAATAAAATTGGCAATTTGTGTGTTAAAAAAAATATATATTAGTATAATTTACACGATAGTGAATGTTAATTCGTGTTTTTACGCCTTAGTAAGCGATTAGACACGTAAAATAGTACGTTAGCACATGCATGTTGTGTTAACAATTCATATGCTATATACTTGTCATGCAACAACAACAACAATTGTCGAGGCTAATGAAGAAAGAAACAAAAATGTCGTGCATCGGTCGATCGGGACCGTTACAATTATAGATTACTAGCTTAAATTGGCTGTGTGAAAATTTGGACAAAATTTACGTTGATTTTGACATCCATCAAGCCTACGGACTATCATGCCATCGAATGGCTATAATCACATCACGTTGGATCGAAGCTTATACATAACCAAATTCAAAATCATTTCTATTGTGTATGTTAAGGGTTATTCCTTGATCATTTAAAAAGTTAATTTTGAATCATTTGAAGAAAAATCAACCGTCGATTTGACACGTGAAAATGCACGGTCCACATTTAATAACACTATGACAAGAGCCAAATAATAATGAAATTGTATAAATTTTATATTTGTATGTATATTTCGTCCACATTAATATGGTAAATTTTAGTTTTTTATTTTTGGAATTTTGTGCATATAATTTAGTGTGCAATTATTATCTTATTGTCTACTGGGTTAATCAGAGCCCTATGATGTGTGAGGAACAATCCAGATTTAAAAGGAGGCCTCCATTTCAGTAGATGAATTAATAGGGGTCATTTTCTCTCAGGTATTAACATCCATCAGGTAGAAATCCGCCCCATCGGAAGGCAACCAGACTATCAAGATTCGTGCTACATTGATCAGGCGGCTATATTCGGTACCGCTAATTTTATATTAACTCAGACTACAAACAGAGGGGAGTAAAGGGTGAAATCAGATAGTCTTCGCAGAGAGGGGAAGGACTTGGTGTTTTTTGAAAATCAAATCCAGAAAATCCCTTCTCCCTCCGCTAAGAAAACCCTTCTCCTCCCAAACACCTCCTACTCAGCCGCAGCCGATCGAGAATGGCTCTCCTCCCTCTCTCCGAAACCCCTGTCTAAGAAACCTACCTACTCAGCCGATCGACTAACCCTCACTTCTCCCTCTCTCCGAAACCCTCTCTACACAACCGACCGACCTATCGCTCTGACCTCTGAGAAAACCTATCGCTCACCCTCTCTACTCACCCTCTCAGCCGATCTGACCTCCGCTCACCCATCCGAGTGATAGGTACGTAGTTTTGTTAACTTAGGTTTTCGTAAGTTAGGGTTGTGTAACTTAGGATTTTGTAAATTATGTTTGCCGAAATTTAGGTTTATATAACTTACGTTTTTGTAATTTAGGTTTGTTGTTAACTTAGGTTTTGAAGAACCGAATTTTACTGTTATTGTACTGTTATTTTACTGTTTTTACTGTTTTTATGATTATTCAAAAGTTTAGGGATGTACTTGTAATTTTCCAGGACTGGTAATGTACCAAGGTAGAAAATTCAGGTATTGTTGTTTTCTAAGTTGGGGTTGTTTTAGGCTTACTATTAGGTTTGATTTTATTTTATGAATTGGGATTGTATGTTTTGCAAGAAAAAAAATTGAATTGCAGGAAAGCACAATCAGCTTCTGATAATATATTTGAGCTTTTGATATCCATGGCACAGTTTTGGTGTAAAAACAAAAAATGTGAAGTTTGCTCTAATTTAGATTTTGTGTTGCCTTGTGATGTCAAGTACCTGTCAAAAGATTTAATTACCAGTTCAATGGTGAAGATTGAGACAGTTTTATATTTCCATTTTTTGTTGGGGGTTTACATGCTTATTTCCTTTAGCTGTCAGTTTCTATCTTTTTGATAAGCCTCAATTGTATACACTTTCGGTTAAGGTTTTACCTCTAAATTGTACCAAATTCCTTGTGTTTTACCCTAGTTTAATAGAGAATTCATTCAAGAACCAAGTTACTGCTGTTGCCTTGTCTAATTTGTAGGAATCAAGCAAAAAGGAGCAATTCTGCGAGTTTGTGCGGGCCGCATGAATTTTATGCGGGCCGCAAAAAATTAAATTCATCCGAAATTAAAAAGTCGGAAATCCACAAGTTTTGCTCAGCCAAGTCAGAGACTATTGCGGCCAGTCGTGCGGCCTTAAGGAATTCTATGCGGGCCGCACAAACGGAAAATGCGGGCCGCACGAAATCTATGCGGGCCGCACAAACCCCTTTTTCCTCCGCGCAGTTTCCGGCCAAATCTCCATTTTGTGCGGGCCGCACGGAATTTGTGAAGGCCGCACAAAGGCCGCACCAGCGCCAATTCAGCCTGATTTTGAGGGATCTCCTCATAACTGCTGCCAGATTTCGGGATTGATGAGGGGGAGTGACGAAATTGGCTATTAAAGAGCAGAGAGGCAGCAGGAGAAGGGATCTCTTCTTCCACCTTGCTCCTAAGTTCTTATTTGGAAAAACCTCTCCATTCTGATTCTCTCCTCTTCACAAGATCAAAGGCTTTTGGATTAACGGATTGAAGGCTTGATTCGAGCGAGAAAACATTGAAGACAAGGGCAGCAAACTTGGAGATTGGTGTATTCTCTTCTCTTATTTGTTTATCTAGTTTTTAGTCATGTTTACTCTTTTGTATCTCTTGGATGTAATTGCACCCATGAGGGGCTAAATTCCTCTCTAAGGGCTTAGGCTTAAACTCATGAACTTGTATTAGATTCTATTTTACTTGGATAATATTTCTATGTGATGATTGTTTGTTAATTGTTTGTTCTTGGTGATTTTATAATTCATGTGCTTGAGTAATTTGTGAATTATTAATTAGTGTCCCGCTTGGGTTTAACAAACTTAAGGTGTTAGGATCAAAGAATTGATAAGACCGAATACTTGCATGAATAATTTTAGGATTAAGATTAGAAATGACCAAATCTATTTCTTAGCCCGGAACCACAAGAACAATGGTTGAATTGAGGCGAAGAACTTAATCGTGAAGCCTCATATTCAATTGGGACCCTTAAAATTGAACCGAATTTTGGTATGAATGACTTAATCGTGAAATGTCGAAACTTGGGAATAAATTAGGCTAAACACAAGGTTATGGTCTAGATAATTAGGATGAGGGACTTAATCGTGAAATCCGAACTATCTAGACACGTCATTAATTCACGAAAGTGACCCTTTTTGACATATTAGGTTTAGAAACCCCAAAATAACAAACATGAATTTAGAAGCCAAGTAAATGTGAATTTGATCAAGGGATTGAAAGCCGATAGCCCTTAGATTCCATCTCTTTGATTACAAACTCCTTTTATTATTTAGTTTAGAATTGTTTTGTTTCAACTCCAATTCGGGTATTGAACCCACCATTCCAGTTTTCAACAAAACCCCCCCCCCCTTTACTTTAATTGCATTATTTAGAATTAATTGTTTAAGTAAAAAGAAATAATTTCTCCCGTTATCTTTGGATCGATACCTATTTTACTACAATGATAGGTTGTATGCTTGCAACCAATCTATCATTGTGTATTAAGGTTTATAAATTTAAAGCATAGAAGTGTATTACAAAATTGACCCACATATTCCAATACCAAAAATACACATCAAGCTTTTGGTACAAAATTGACCCACATATTCCAATACCAAAAATACACATCACTTTTGTTGCATGTACGAACTTGATCAATGTTTAGGTTTGTGTTGTTGATTTGTCAGTCAAGGTATTGTTATATACATATCTAGGGTGTTTGTTCTTTTAATGTTGTTTTTGTATTCTGGTACTAGAGAGGTGGTACCTGGATCGAATATGTTCAGGAAAAAAAATAGAACCGGTCCAAGAAGATAGAAGATATTTAGTTAATCTTTGATTAGGTAAAGTTTTTTAAATATTAAACATAATTAATTTGAGTTTTGGATATATGTGTTATATACTAAAATTATGTTGGGCAAATATGTGAAATTTCACAGTTAGTTTGTAGTTTAGGTTTGTAGATTAAGAAGAGATAAGATAGTTAGTTTATGTTGGGCAAATATGTGAAATTTCACAGTAAGTTAGTTTTGTAGTTTATGTAAAATTATGTTGGGCAAATATGTGAAATTATGTTGGTAAATATGTAATTTCACAGTTCTTGAGTGGTATATATGAAATTCTCCCTGTAATTTAGGTTTTGATTTAGGTTTTGATCTTGGTTTTGATTTAGGTTTGAATTATAGTATTTTGAACTTAGTTCTTAATTTAGGTTTTAATTTAGGTTTTAATTGAGGTTTTAACTTAGATTTTGAACCAGATCACAGTTTTTGAGTGGTATAAATGAAATTCTCCCTTTAATTTAGGTTTTGATTTAGGTTTTTATCTTGGTTTTGATTTAGGTTTGAATTATAGTATTTTGAACTTAGTTCTTAATTTAGGTTTTAATTGAGATTTTAACTTAGATTTTGAACCAGATCACAGTTTTTGAGTGGTATAAATGAAATTCTCCCTTTAATTTAGGTTTTGATTTAGGTTTTGATCTTGGTTTTGATTTAGGTTTGAATTATAGTATTTTGAACTTAGTTCTTAATTTAGGTTTTAATTGAGGTTTTAACTTAGATTTTGAACCAGATCACAGTTTTTGAGTGGTATAAATGAAATTCTCCCTTTAATTTAGGTTTTGATTTAGGTTTTGATCTTGGTTTTGATTTAGGTTTGAATTATAGTATTTTGAACTTAGTTCTTAATTTAGGTTTTAATTTAGGTTTTAATTGAGGTTTTAACTTAGATTTTGAACCAGATCACAGTTTTTGAGTGGTATAAATGAAATTCTCCCTTTAATTTAGGTTTTGATTTAGGTTTTGATCTTGGTTTTGATTTAGGTTTGAATTATAGTATTTTGAACTTAGTTCTTAATTTAGGTTTTAATTTAGGTTTTAATTGAGGTTTTAACTTAGATTTTGAACCAGATCACAGTTTTTGAGTGGTATAAATGAAATTCTCCCTTTAATTTAGGTTTTGATCTTGGTTTTGATTTAGGTTTGAATTATAGTATTTTGAACTTAGTTCTTAATTTAGGTTTTAATTTAGGTTTTAATTGAGGTTTTAACTTAGATTTTGAACCAGATTGTTGTTAACTTATTGTGTAGTTTAGGTTTCAATCAGATTTTGAAGTTTTAGATTGTTTTGTCTAGTTGAGACCAATCTGATTTTTGTTAACCTAGGTTTTGAAGAACCAGATTTTGATCAATCGTCAATTAATGTCAACAGTAAAGGTGTCCAGACTTTAAAAAATACATTATGTGTACAAAGACCTATATTCGTTGTAGTCAAATTTCACATCTGCATTATTTGCATCGTCACATTTCGTATTTTCAAATTTGTATACAGATTACATGGCTGAACCCCAAGATGCCGTCTCGCAGTCCGAGGCGACTGTATGTCGATCACCTGCAAGGTTCACTAAGAGTCGTGCAGCCAAACGCGTGTTGTCACTGGCCGAATATTATAGGGCCCCGGCAAAAGTGCCACAACCAAAGCTGCCGTCAGGGGCCTCCGACCCCAATCTGGCATTGCCTAAATCCCCCGAGACCCCAGCAAATGTTCCACTGTCTGATCCATCACCTGTTGCCGCCCCCCCACCACCTCCACTGCCTAATCCAGCTCCGGCACTTAAACCTAAAAATTCAGGCAGTAGCCGAGCCAAACGCAAGAGCTCGGGCATGCCCCCCACCCGACGTTCGTCAAGGCTAAACAAGTCTGGCGCAGACGCAGCCGCTGCCGCAGACGCAGACTCAGAATCACCTTCAGACGCTGCCGCTGCCGCTGCCGTAGATGCATCTGCTCACGAAGACTCAGCTGCAGACGTATATTTCTCTCTCAACTCAGCTGACAGTTCAGACCATGATGACGTAACTGCAGACTCAACTACGACCAACGCTTCAGGTTGCTCGATCAAACCTCTACAAGTATTGGAGGATGATGGCAGTAGGAGGTACAAAAAGCGTGTAAGCTTACGTGAATGTCCTGAAGCCCGTGAAGCCAGTGGTGAAGACCTGGATTGGTCGGCCGCTAAAATGCAGACTCGCAAGAGAAAGCAAATTAGGACCATCAAGAAGTCTGATGTGAGGTGTGGACGGGGCCCAGGCAGACCGCGTGACCCAGTTCACCCTGATAGCAGGCCCAAGCTGAAGATTGTTGGTGATCGGGAGTTCACATCAGAACCTGGGTGCACGAAAATAAGCACAACAATAAGGGTTGCAACATGTGAATGCTTGCCGGGACCCATCAGGTCGTTCAACATGTTTCCAACAAGGGTGACAAATCCTTCGTAAATTCTTGCAGCGGTACTCCTGGGCTGATGGCAAAGATGCCGGGCTTTGTCTCGATGTCTTCGAGAGAATAGCTGCTGATGCTTACAGCCGTGTACTGGTCCAAACCAGGAAAAACTACACTGATAGAATCAGCCACGACAAGGAGGAATGGAAGGAATTTTGTCCACAGTGGTGTCAGAATTTGGACCACTGGATGGGTCTGTGCGACATATTTAAGAATCCCAATTGGGAGAAAAGTTCAACAATCAATCGAAATAACAAACTGGTTCACGGAAAGGGAGTCGCTAGTCATGTGGGTGGATCCAGGAGCTCGTGCAGGCACAAGTTGAAATTGGTATTTCTTTTTTTAAACTAATACGTTACATGACAATACTTTCCATCGTAAATTGCATTGACTAACATCTTATGAATTCGTAATTAAATTTTAGATTGCTGAGAAGGGGACTTCTGTTGATTTGAAGGATGTTTTTGACCGAACTCACTTGAGGAAGGACTCGAACGAGTACGTCAATAAAAGAGAAAAAGACGCAGCGGTATACAATATTTCATTTCCTTCATAGAAAAAAATAGCTGCTGTTAAGTATTTGACATTTGAAATAACTACACTGTCAAGTAATAGAAGGAAAATAGCCTCCATTTTTTGTTGTTTATTTGGGGTCAAGTAAAAGAATGTTGGAATAATTTCAATTCAGGGGCCTTACTTAATGAAAAATGTTAGTGCACTTCATTGATAATTGTAAAAATTATTCACATTTAAGTATTGTATGTGTTCAAGCCATAAGTCGATGAGAGTTTGTACTAAATTTCTATTGCATAACTAAATTTTAATGAGTATTTTTAATTGGAAAAAGACTTCTCTGAGCTAGAGTTATAGTTCAAGAACATAAAACTTGTGAATGTCCTATGAACCACAATCAAAACTTGTGAAGGTTCTGGTCACAAAATTCATAATTATAAAATATATTGCTGATGCTGTTAAGATATCTTTTTTTTTGTGTAACAAGTGTGATGACATTTGAAAGAAATTTACTGTGTCGATCCAATGCAGAACAACTTCAAAGCACTAAAAGAGTCACATGGTAAAGGGTTGGACGATGAAGTGATCTGGGACATAGCTGTCAAGGGAGAGGACAAGAGAGGCAGGTTATACGGCTTTGGAATTCGGTCAAGGAAATCAAGAGCCAATCGAGAGGTGGAGGCAATGGAGGCATCTCTATCACCCTCCAAAAGCACTGCCACCTCGGCTAAAAAAAACAAAAAACATTCACGGCTGAGGAGGTTCAAGCGTTACTGAAGGATACACTAGCCACGGCACAACAAGGGTTTGTCGAGAAGATAGCTGATCAAGAGAAGCGACACCTTGCAGAAATGGAAGCGAATAAAGCAGAAACTATATACAGGATGATGGCTTTAGACGAGCTCCATAAACGTGCAGGATATAAATCTCCTGAATTCACTGTAAGTCCAATGACCCGCAAAATGTAGTTTACTCCATTGCATATTATACCTCTGCATATTTACTTTTGCTACATTTTGTCAGGAGGGGACGTCAAATGTCGAGGCACCTGGTGGTAGTAGGGGCAATCAAGAAGGGGGAGAGGAGGGCAGTCAAGAAGGGGGAGAGGAACCTTGATCCGGGACCTCTGTTATTGCCAAGCCGCTGCCGTGGTCTTAACAGTTCTAATACAGTAATTGGAAAAATGCGCTAACAATATTAAGTAGGATGTGTTAATGTGCTCTAAATTTATATATTTTCTGAACAATTAAGTAGGATGTGTTAATTGTGTAGGACATGAACAATTAAGTAGAATGTCAACAAATGAATTTTCTTGTTCTGCATATTCTTATTGTGACAAGTGCTAAATACAAAAGAATTTGGCTAATTGAATTTTCTTGTTCTGCATTTTCTTATTGTGACAAGTGTTACATACAAATGAATTTGGATGTTTGAATTTACTTGTTCTGCATGAATTTGGCTGACTACATGAATTGGCTAATTTTATGCGTACAATGTGGGTACGCAAGAAGATATAATTGAAGCCACAAAAGAAATGCCACTATTTATATCGGTCTGCCCATGGAAATATTAATTGCTCTCTGGCTCCAAAACAAAAACAATCTACACAGACCCACTTTGAGCATTATTTCTTCAGTTCATCGACCTCTTCCTCGTTTTTTGGCTTAGAAGCGATAGTCCCTCCCTTCCCTCTCTCTGCCACGCCCTACTTCTCTCTCTCTCTCTCTAATCTCCCCGCTCTACCTCTCTCTAAT
Organism: Carex kokanica; assembly: GCA_025461125.1. NCBI lineage: Eukaryota > Viridiplantae > Streptophyta > Magnoliopsida > Poales > Cyperaceae > Carex > Carex kokanica. The sequence goes on along the minus strand of JAJGRX010000113.1, from coordinate 1,014,064 downwards.
CCCTCCTCTCTCTCTCCACAGTCTTTCTGAATCAGTCACCCGCCGCTATAAATTCTCTCAATAGGTACATTTTTTTTTGCCTATTTTTTTTTCTTGGAATGTAACAATTGAAGATGAAATTAATGTACTCTCAATTTCAACCTCCACTTGCTCATTTGGTTTGTACATTAGCAGACAATAACATCCTGTACGGTATGGTTCTGGACCTTAGCTTGTGCACTTTAGGTGTTTGATTTAATGTCTAAGAGAACTTGGTAGCCAATAACGGACCAGCAATCGAAAATTCAACATTACTAGTAGGTTCGAAAATTAATATATATGTACCACTTGTGTAAATTATTGCTAATTGCATAGATTATTTTTTTAATATAGCTCAACTAATGCCTCGATGGTATAGGTCATATGGCCACTCACAATCGTGAGTGGATGTACAACAACCGAACACGAGTTGCACCCGAATTTGTTAGTGGTGTTCAAGAATTTGCGCGAGTGGCATTATCGAAACCCGATGTTGTGACTATCGACGCAAATGGAAGGAAATGTATCCCTTGTCCTTGTAAAAAATGCGCAAACCTCTATCGTCGAGATGTGGAAACCGTGAAGATACACCTTTATAAGCACGGTTTTTGCGCCTTATATGGGGTTTGGCACAAGCACGGGGAGTCGGTTCCCGAGGAAGCTATCAATCCCCCATCTCCTCCACCAACTGATCAAATGGGAGATATGTTAAGGGCCGCCGCTGGACCAAGTTTCGATTGGGACGATGACCAACCCACCGGAATAACCAAAAAATTCTTCGACATGCTAGCCGCATCGGAAACACCTCTTTGGGAAGAGAACTTGACCGGTCCTTTGAAATGCGAAAACCACACCATATTGTCGGCGGTCACGCAAGCCTTAGCGTTGAAGTCGGAACACCAATTGAGTCAAAAGTGCTATGATGGGATGATGAGCCTCATTAAGAGCATGCTTCCTCCTAGTTCAAAAATGCCGGATAATTTCTACAAATCGAAGCGATTGATCGAGGGGTTGGGCATGGAACATAAGAAGATAGATGTATGCCCAAACTTTTGTATGTTTTATTACAATAAGAACGAGGACAAGACATATTGCGATGTATATCAACAATCGAGATATAAGCCACCGGGACCAAATAAAGATGCAAAACCCGTTCCACAAAAGACACTCCGTTACCTTCCTATCACCCCAAGATTCCAAAGGATGTACATGACCGAATCAAATGCGAAAAATATGAGATGGCACAAGGAGGGTAAGCGTGACAAACCCGGGATTATGGTGCACCCGGCCGATGGTGAGGCTTGGAAGCATTTCATGGAGAAGTATCCGGAATTCTCAAGAGAGGTGAGAAATGTGGTGTTCGGTATAACAACGGATGGATTCATGCCTTTCAACTCTAGTGCAGCTCCGTATTCATGTTGGCCGGTGTTTATCTTTCCATATAACCTACCACCGGGGATGATAATGAAAGAAGATACCATGTTCCTCGCGCTTGTCATCCCTGGACCAAAGCATCCGGGACGTGACATTGACATTCTTCTTGAACCGTTAATTGACGAGTTGAATAAATTGTGGTTGGGAGAAATGACATGGGATGCATATAGAAAGGAGAATTTCAAGATGCGTGCATGACTTATTTGGACGGTGAGTGATTATCCCGCTTATGAAATGTTATGTGGGTGGGGTACACATGGACGATTGGCGTGCTATTATTGTCAAGAGAAAACAAAGGCATTTCGACTTGTGTATGGTGGAAAACCAGTTTGGTTCGATTGTCATAGATGCATGTTGCCTCCGGATCACCCCTTTCGTCGAGATAAAAAGAATTTCATAAAAGAAAGAGCCGAGTACGATGGGCCACCTCACATAAAAAAGGGTGAGGAGATTCTCGAGGAAGTGAGCCAACTAGATGAGATCGTATGGGGCAAAACTAAGGCCTTAGACCAACTTCCGGGTTATAAGGATACCCACCATTGGCAAAAGAAGAGTATCTTTTGGAGTTTACCATATTGGAAGGACAATCTTTTGCCTCACAATATTGACATTATGCATTTGGAGAAGAACTTTGCGGATAATTTGATTTACACGCTCTTAAGCATAGGTAGCAAAACCAAGGATAATGAAAAATCAAGGAAAGATTTGGCTCTCCTTTGCGATCGTCCCAGTCAGCACTTAACCCCTCACCTTCGAATCCCAGGAAAGATGATAAAAAATAAGGCTCCTTATGCACTTACTAAAGTGCAAAAGAGGAAAGTTTTGACATGGGTAAAGGACTTAGTAAGGTTTCTCGATGGCTATGCATCGAATTGGTCAAGGTGTGTTAACCTCACAACATGTACCCTTATTGGGCTAAAGAGCCATGATATGCATGTGTTCATGGAGCGCCTACTTTCTGTCGCATTTCGTGACTTTGTTCCCGATGAGGTTTGGGATGTTTTATGTGAGATTTCAAGCTTTTTTAGAGAGATATGTGCCAAGGAGCTCTTACCATCCCGTATCGATCAATTAGAAAAGGATATTCGTGTTACAATTTGCAAAATGGAAAAAAAATTTCCGCCAAGTTTCTTCGATTCAATGGAGCATCTTGTGGTGCATGTAGCACACGAGGCTAGATTGGGTGGGCCAGTAGGGTCCCGATGGATGTTCGCATGTGAAAGGTTTGTCGTTTTTCTATGATTCTTTTTAATTACATAATGAAACACTACTTAACTACCCGCACTAACTCTTTAAATTATAGGCGTAACAAAGAACAAAGGATGAGAGTGACGAACAAGGCACGTGTGGAGGGTTCAATTGTCAAAGAGATATCAACCTTTTGCTCAAAATATTTTGAAGAAAATCCTCGAAATGACCAACAACAAGTTACAAAGAGTAAACCTTTGTAGGGCGGACTATCGGTATTTTATAATCTTGGCCGTCACCATGGAAAGGAAAATCAATTAGTTCTCAATGACAAGGACTATAAAGCAGCGCACTACTATGTCCTTCAAAACTTCCCCGAGATCCGTGACAAGTATGAAAGGTACAATCCTAATAAATGTTTGTCTGGATGATCTTAAAAATAATCAAGATCTTATTTTTATCTTGCATCCTAGTCAGAATGTTTACCTTGCATGCTAGTCAAACTATCAAAATCTTATTTGTGTATATGCTGGAATTTTTAGAGAGTTCGATACATGCATGCTCAACAGTGGTACAAGACCGCAGGATTTGCACAAAGTTCGTCAAGAGAGTTACGGAGATTGGTTACGAGAAAAGGTACTCTCTATTGATGATTGTGATAATTACATTCGAAAGGCGGGACTCAAGCCATCTAAAGTCGCAAACTTCTACGAAGTGTACGACATAAATGGGTTTAGATTTTACACCGAAAATTATGGGCAAAACAAGGCAACAAAAAGTAGCGGTGTTTGCATCAAAGGAGAGTGGGATGAAAATGGGGAGCAACACGACTACTACGGAATTCTTCAAGATATAGTTGAGCTAAATTATGATGGAGGCAACAAGGTTGCTCTCTTTAAGTGTATTTGGTTTGACATTACAAATGGGGTAAAAAAAGACAAAAAACATGGAATTGTCGAGGTGAAACACGCTTCTCGGCTTAAAGGTTTCGAGCCGTATGTATTGGCATGTCAAGCAATTCAAGTAGTCTACATTCCCTATGCATCGGATACTCCTCTAAGACGCCAATGGTGGGTAGCAATGAAAACAAGCCCGAAAGGCAAGTTTCGTGTCGAGGAGGTTGTCGATGAAAACATCGAATTTTACCAAGAGGAAATGACGGATAATCCGGTATTGGAACCAAATGAAGAGGGCTTTAATTGGGACAATGAGGTAATTAGAGAAGATGAGTGCGAACTAGTAGATGATACGATGGAGATTTCACCAATAGTGGCTGATAACGAGAACCCTATAGAGGAAGGTGAAGAAGGTTATGACACGGAGCAAGAGTATGACATGCAAGAAATTGAGGAAGGACTTGGTTACGGCCTAAACCTTGAAGATCAATCCGATGAAGATGGTTATTAATTGGTAATTCTTTGTGTAATGTGTTGAATGGCAATTTGCTATGATTGGTAATTCTTTGTGTAATTTGTTGAATGGTTTTTAATTGGTAATCTCTTTTATTTTGTAATATACTGCTCTAATTCCTTTTGCTATGATTTACAAAATATATTCAATTTGTAAGGAGAGATCAAATTTCCTTCTAAATTTGAACAATATTAAGTAGGATGTGAACAAATTAATATACTGCTATAATGTATCCCTTGCTGTAATTTACAACAATATATTCAATTTGAATGGAGAGATCAAATATATACATAGAAGTAACTGTCCAGAAGTTCAATACTTGTTGCATGGGTAGGCCCATGCAACAAATAGTTCTCAAAAATCGTCAAAACTTGTTGCATGGGTAACCCATGCAACAAATATTTCTCAAATAATCCACCAAACTTGTTGCATGGGTTACCCATGCAATTGTTTAGTCTAGATTCTGGAGACTTGTTGCATGGGTAAGCCCATGCAACAAATAGTTCTCAAATACTTGTTGCATGGGTTACCCATGCAACTGTTTAGTCTAAATTCGGGACACTTGTTGCATGGGTATGAGATGAGTTGTTGCATTGACATTCATTAAAATATACTTTCTATCTTTGCTGGCGGGTCACGTGTCATCAAATATTTGTTGCATGGGTAAATAAGAAGCAGTTGCATGGGTAACCATTAGACTTATTGCATGGGTAATTGTTGCATGGGACTACCCATGCAACAAGTTTGACTGTGTCAGAAATGCCAATATTTGTTGCATGGACACTACTTACCCATGCAAAAAACCCAGATTATAGTAGTGTCTTTCCTATTTCTGAACAATAATAATCAGTTATTTAGCATTCAAATTAAATGAGTTAGAAATCAAGTTCGCTGAATAGACGAAGAATTGATTTTTGAGTAAATGCATAACGGTGTTCGCTATCAATTTTTAAATCAGTTTTAAATTTAGAAAAATAATAACAAAGAGATGACAAAAAGAAATCACAAAATTAATAAAGAAAGGGATGAGAACCGGCTCTGACAAAAAAAAAGGTAATAATTAGTTATTTAGCATTCAAATTATACGAATGAGGTCTAAGCTCTTCCATCTCTCTTCACGTGTCCTTCATTAGTTCCCATTATACACCTCACAAACCTCCTCCTAGCAATTGGTTATACCTCACTCTTGTGGAGATTAATTTAATGAATAATTATTTCAGTACCCACGCTACAGTACCCGCACTGTACGCGTACTGTACGCGCTACAGTACCCACATTGTTATTTTAGAAAAATTCATATATCATATGTAGTTCATTGTATAGGTATAAATACTTGCCCTGTTTGAGCTATATACTTTACAGTATCAAAATTTGTAAAACAAAATTACAGTTTTGGAACAGTTGCGGTCCCCATATGCCGTTTAAGTGGTCCCCTAATGTGGGTACAACATGAAAAAATTTCAAAAAAAGGTGCGAGTACAGTTTATTTTAGAAAAATTCATATATCAGAAGTAGTTGATTGTATAGGTATAAATATTTGCCCTGTTTGAGCTATATACTTCATATTATCAAAAAATTTAAAACAAAATTACAGTTTTGGAGCAGTTGCGGTCCCCACATGCCGTTCGAGTGGTCCCCTAATGCGGGTACAACATGAAAATTTTTCAAAAAAGGTGCGGGTACAGTTATTTTAGGAAAATTCATATATCAGAAGTAGTTGATTGTATAGGTATAAATACTTGACCTGTTTGAGATATATACTTCACATTATTACTATTAAATTTGGGAAACAAAATTACAGTTTTGGAATAGTTGCGGTCCCCACAAGCAGTTATGGCAATTTAGGTGTGGGTACAGTGCGGGTACTGTAGCGTGGGTACTCATATCAGCTTCCTAATTTAATATGTACATCAAGAGAACGACTAGCCCTGGAGACTAAAATATACAAGCATCTCAATTAGTTATACTGTATGCTTTTTAAACACTGATAAGTACTAATTAACAAACCAGAATATATATGGCAAAAGATAAAGAAATTCTTTTAAGACAAAAAATATCACCTGTATAAGAAATACGGTAGCAGTCTAGCAGAGAGGAGTTTAATATAATGTACCTCTGAACCGTTTGATTGTTGGATTTAATTCAGATTACGTACTGGCAGCCTATAATAGAATGTGAATTTAATGACAATTTGAAAGTCATCCTAATTCTATTACGGCTGTTTAGTTTACTTTTAAGTAGAGAATTAGTACCATCAGAATTAATGCTAACCATCTCTCTGAAAATGAATGATACATCCAACATCATTTTATAATCACCAGTTTACCATACTGATCTGGGTGGGAGATGAAGAAAATATTTAGTAGCAATGAAATATTTTACTAAAAAGATTTTTTTCCTCCGGCTCCTATCCCCCATTCATCCTCCATTCATTAATTATCTAGGGGACCACAACTTCAAGCACACAAAAATAAAAAAAAAACGCATATCAATCATTAATTACGTGGGAGACCGCTTATATTTGAAAAATTTTACAACTGACGCGCACAAGTATTCATATATAATACACTAAGTATTCATATCTAAGATATCAAGTATTTAAAAAAAAAAAACTGGACACATCACTCACTCATATTTTACACATTTTTAAATGTGGTTTTTTTTTCTCCGTTCACTCTAACCAATATTTCTGACAATCTGTAAAGAATTTTGCGAATCTAAAATCATAAACGTCTTCTACGCAATTTTCTCTTTCAAATGAGATTCATGATGAAATACTTCTGAGTTATCCGTTGCGCAAGTATTCAAACCTCATAAAATTATTAGTATCTCATTATGCAAGTATTCATATCACATCGAGCAAGTATTCATACCTCGTCGAACAAGTATTCATACCTAAGATATCAAATAATTAGAAAAATAAAACTGGATATATCACACGCCCATCTTTTACATGTGTTCAATTTTTTTTTCCAATGATTGAGTGTACTGGACACTTCTAGTGATTGAGTGTACTGGATACTTCCAGTGATTGAGTGGGCTGGATCGGACAAGGAAACTGAAGAGAAAGATAGAGTATACTGGACACTTCTAGTGATTGAGTGGTAATTAAAGTTCAATCGGTAAAAAATGAGTGAATGATGTGTCCAGTTTTTTATTTGTGAAATACTGATGAGGTATGAACACTTGCTCGATGAGGTATGAATACTTGAATGACGAGTATAAATACTTGTGCAATGGACAACTCGAAAGTATGTCATCATGGATCTCATTTGAAAGAGGAAATTGTGTAGAAGACGTTCGTGGTTTTAGATTTGCAAAATTTCTCACAGATTGTCAGAAATATTGGTTAGAGTGAACGGAGAAAAAAAACACCTCTAAAAATGTATAAAAGATGGGTGAGTGATGTATCCAGTTTTTTTTAAAATACTTGATATATTAGATATGAATACTTGATGTATTATATATGAATGCTTGATGTATAATATATGAATACTTGCACTCACCGTGATAATGACGCGTTTTGTTTTGTCTTTTAGCACTGAAATTTGTAGTCCCCTCTTAATTAGCGGTCAACAAAGGCAGTTATTGACCGGGGGATGAATAGGGGACCGACTAACTATCTCCCAAGTCATTTCCTCCATTCATCCTCCGGTCAATAACTGCCTTTGTTAACCGCTAATTAAGAGGGAACAACAAATTTCAGCACTAAAAGACAAAACAAAATGCGTCATTATCGGCGAGTATAAGTATTCATATATAATACATCAAGTATTCATACCTAAGATATCAAGTATTCATACCTAAAATATCAAGTATTTTAAAAAAAAACTGGACACATCACTCACCAATCTTTTACACGTTTTTAGAGGTGGTTTTTTTTCTCCGTTCACTCTAACCAATATTTCTGACAATCTGTGAAGAATTTCGCAAATCTAAAACCACGAACGTCTTCTACATAATTTTCTCTTTCAAATGAGATCCATGATGACATACTTTCAAGTTGTCCGTTGCATAAGTATTCACACCTCGTCATTTAAGTATTCATACCTCATCAGTATTTCACAAATAAAAAACTGGACACATCATTCACTCATTTTTTTACCGATTGAACTTTCATTACCACTCAATCACTGAAAGTGTCCAGTACACTCTATCTTTCTCTTCAGTTTCCTTGTCCGATCCAGCCCACTCAATCACTGGAAGTGTCCAGTACACTCAATCACTGGAAAAAAAAACTGGACACATGTAAAAGATGGGCGTGTGATGTATCCAGTTTCATTTTTTGAAATACTTGATATCTTAGGTATGAATACTTGTTCAGTAAGGTATGAATACTTGTTCGCGTGGTATGAATACTTGCACGACGAGATATTAATACTTGCACTACGAAATATGAATACTTGCGCGACGGATAACTCAAAAGTACTTCATTATGGATCTTATTTGAAATAAAAAATTACATATAAGATGTTTGTGATTTTAGATTCGCAAAATTATTCACAGATTGTCAGAAATATTGGTTAGAGTGAACGGGAAAAAAAATCACATCTAAAATCGTGTAAAAGATGGGTGAGTGATGTGTCCAGTTTTTTTTTAAAATACTTGATATTTAGGTATGAATACTTGGTGTATTATATATGAATACTTGTTGTATTATATATGAATACTTGCGCGCGTTAGTTGTAAAAATTTTCAAATATAAGCGGCCCCCCTAGCTAGTTAATTAGTGGTCCCCCACGTAATTAATGATTGATACGCGTTTTCTTTTGTTCTTTTTGTGCTCATAGTTGTGGTCCCCCAGATAATTAATGATTGGGGGATGAATGGGAAAAAGACACCGGAGGAAATAAATCTTTTCCCTTAAATTTTTTATGGTAATTAGTTTATTTCTTGAAGGTTAGTTGGCAATAGGGCTGCAAACGAACCGAACCGAATCGAACTTACCTTTAGTTTGAGTTTGGTTTGAATTCATTTCGAACGAACTCAATTTCGAATCCAATTTTTTGCGAACTCAATTTCGAACTTTTACGAACTTTGTTACGACTTACGAGTTATGACTTATGGTTGGGCCATAATTCGAAATTACAGCACTTCAATAAAAACTCAGGCATTCTGAATTCTAATTACACATTACACCAAAGTTTATATCAAAGTTCATTACAAATACCAAAATTTATATCAAACACTAAAGTTTAGTACAATCAATTAAAGTTCAGTACAATCACAGTATCGAAAGTTTTCCAAATACCCAATAGGAGCAACATCACCGAAGTTTTCAAATATCGAAAGTATTCAAAGTACAATTTAAATTAGAACTGAGACCAATTATGAACTAGGCGGCCTTATATTTTCATCAACGAACATAAGTTATCATCGGAAATCAATGGTTCACGTTTGAGTTAATTTCGAACTAAATTTGGTTTGCGAACCTATTTCGAACAAACTAGGTCCAGTTTGAGTTTGGTTTAAATTAATTTCGAACTAAGTTTGGTTTGAATTAATTTCAAACGAACTCAATTTCGAATCGAATTTTTTACTAACTTTTTTGAATCAAACTCGAATCAAATTACAAACTACGAATTTTTTGTGTAGCCCTAGTCGGCAAGTTGCCGCTAAAAATTTCGATTATAGAAAATATATATAAAGTTTATTTACAAAGTCCTATGGGTGAAACTATGAAGGATAGCAATTTATTTCAAATTATAAGAAAAATAATAATGCAAATCACCAAATTTAGGAAAAAAAATATATATGGAAGTTTATTAACCGCATAATTTCCATATTATAAATGTGTCCGAATAATGTACGTTTTTCATATTATAAATGTGTCTGCATAATGTACATCTTGTGGGCTGTCATTTGTGATTTTTGAGTAAAGGTTGGAGGTTAAGTCACTCAATTATATAATATCCATGAGGAATTTCTCCATTTGGATTTCGACCATGTGACTTTTCACACTTAAGTTATTGTCTTTGTCACTAAATCAAAGACTGGTTCTCAGCTGTCATTTGTGATTTGACGTGACAATTGACTATTTAATTAGCCGTTGGATTTTGATAGTGATTTTATAAATTGTGATGCTGTTCTTTTTTTTTTTAGGGACAATTGTTTATTTGCCACTCCAAAACATTCTAATTCTAAAATGGCCATTCCGAAATTTGAAATTGTAAAAATGCCACTCTAAACTTTATTAATTTCTAATTTTGCCATTTATACTGTATTCTTATGCTATTTTTATTAAAAATTAACTGAAAAATATTGTTTTGGTATACGTATTTTTGTATTTTCGATTATACCCTTCATACAATTTCAAGGTTATTTGTCAAAACAGTATTTTTCAGTTAATTTTTAATAAAAATAGCATAAGAATACAGTATAAATGGCAAAATTAAGAATTAATGAAGTTTAGAATGGCATTTTTACAATTTCAAATTTCGGGATGGCATTTTTAGAATTAGAAGGTTTTGAAGTGGCAAATAACCAATTTTCCCTTTTTTTTTATTGTTTTCTCTCTTTTGTAACATTTATTTAGCACTAATGATACTACTAATTATGAGATTTAATTTATATATGTGTGTTTGTGTGTGTTTTTGTGCTTTACATCATTATCTTTGTTTACATTTTACGTTTCCACTATACATTTTTTGGTTTTTGAGTTTTTAGAGAACTATCCAGCCAGCAACTTTTCATTATTTATATTAGAGTGAGGCTATGGTGCTATGCATAGCACGGATGGCTAGTGTACTACGGCTCAATATGATACTTTTTAAAATCCTAACGGTCGATCCGACCGTTCAATGTGATAACCATATGAATATGTACTTGCAAACTAAATTTTATATTTTTTCGAATTTTTTTACTATTTTTTCAGATAGGTAGAATTTTGATGGTCCAGAATTTTCAAAAAACACTGATTTTTCTACCTATCTAAAAAAATAGTAAAAAAATTCGAAAAAATATAAAATTTAGTTTGCAAGTACATATTCATATGGATATCACATTGAACGGTCGGATCGACCGTTAGGATTTTAAAAAATACCATATTGAGCCGTAGTACACTAGCCATTGGTGCTATGCATAGCACCATAGCCTCACTCTTTATATTATAAGGCTGTCGGTTTCGCAAAACAAAATCTGAATTGAAAGACGAGTTGACGTTGCTGGTCTGCTAGCAACTAATTAGTTGGTGAAAATAAAAACTAAGCATGTTTTATTATCAAATTAAAAACGGTTAAAACGTGATTTTATTTTGTTTATAGTAGTTAAATGCAGTGTTGTAAAAAACGGTTTTAATGCCCGATTAAACGGCCGTTTAGTCGTTAACAGCGGTTAAGCCGTTACGAATACACTTAACGGATGCATCTTTGCAGATGAAAACGATTTATCGGCCGTTTTTTCCAATTAATTGGCCGTTTTACCATTTGATCATCCGTTTATTTCCGTTTATTCTCATTTATTCCCGTTTATTCCCGTTTATTTCAGTGAATATTTTATTTTTAAATTATTTTTTTCTGTGATATTGTGTGATAATAAGATTTATAAATCCTGTATTGTAGTTTTATTTATGTTTGGATATACATCCAATATTTTTTATATATGTTTTTTCTTCTTACTTACTTTGAAATTGATTAATTTTTCTATTATTTTATATACCATATTTTTTTTTTACTTACTGATATAATTTTTTCAATTAGTACGACATGTTCATTTATGAAATTAAGTTGATACCATAAACTAAATTTAGTGATTTTATATTGGAATGTTTCATTTCTTTCAAATAATATGTTATTAGTATTTGAAAAAACTTAATTCTCAAATTTATTTTTTCATTAAATAAATGTGTTACTTACACATGTAAAATGCTTATGTGTTAAGAAGAAATAAGCGTAGTGTCATGTTATAATAATAAAACTAAGTTAAATTAAGCTTATTTGATAAGTTTAATGAGTTAAATAACTTATTTATAATAAATTATCATATATATATATAGAGTGAGGCTATGGTACTTCGGCTAATGTACTATGGCTAGTGTACTACGGCTCAATATGGTACTTTTTAAAATCCTAACGGTCGATCCGAACCGTTCAATGTGATATCCATATGAATATGTACTTGCAAACTAAATTTTATATTTTTTCAAATTTTTTTACTATTTTTTTAGATAGGTAGAATTTTCAGTGTTTTATACAAATTCTGGACCATCAAAATTCTACCTATCTAAAAAAATAGTAAAAAAATAGTAAAAAAATTCGAAAAAATATAAAATTTAGTTTGCAAGTACATATTCATATGGATATCACATTGAACGGTTCGGATCCACTACTACAGAAATGGTAATCGTACACTGCACATCGTACATTGTTTTGCCAATTTTATATAAAAACCGTGTACTAAATTGGTTTTTTGAAGCCCAAAAAATCTGTGGGAAGCCTGCACGGATATTTATTAAAGAATCCGTGTAGAATTGCTTGGAAAAAATGACCGTATAGAATTTATAGAGAGCTACACGGATATTCAACAAAAATCCGTGTACGAATAGCTACACGGATTTTTGATAATAAATCCGTGTAGAAAGATAAGAATTGTACACAGCTATTTATAATATATATCCGTGTATGAATGGTAGAGAGCTACACGGTTTTTTGATCAAATATCCGTGTAGAAAGGGTAATGCTACACGGATTATTTTTTAAATAACTGTGTATGAATAGTTAGAGAGCTACATAGATTCTTAAGTATAAATCCGTGTAGAAAAGTCTTTCTAGGGTTTTGGATCCAGTAAAATTAATTAGTATTTTATTTTTGGTATAAAAGGCCTTCTCCTTCCAGCGCCGTTTTGATAAAGTAATTTATATTGTCTCTCTCTCGCTCTCTCAGTATTGAATGTGTTGATCTGATTTCTACAAAGGCTAGTAGCTGGGATCAGAGATTTTTGAAGTTTTTATTTTCTCCTCTCTATCTTTCTAAGGTTAGTGTATATATATATATATATATATATATATATAGGGATGGGCTATGGTGAGCTATGAAGTAAAACGAGTTTGTACTCCACGCCATATTTCCATATTGAAAATCAAACAATCGATCCGAACCATTCAAGTTGTTCTCCATATTGAAATGTGCTTGGAGACCAAATTTTACATTTTTTGAAATTTTTTTACTATTTATTAAGCCACTTTGAAAATCGCTGATCAGGGTGAACAGTAGCAAAACAGTAAAAAATTCTGGACCAATGGATTAGCAATTTTTAAAGTGGCTTAATAAATATGTAATTTTGAAGTTTTTGAGGGGTATACGTGAAATTCCCCCTTAAAATAATAAAATTAAACTCTTACCATTTACTAAAAAATATCAATTAATTAAATATGACTATACCCCTCCCTTCTTTCTTTCTTTCACTCTCTGTGCCAGCTCCAATTCCTGGTAGGGGCGGACCCAGGTGTATCCAAGGGGGGTCAGCTATCTCCCTGGATTTTGAGTTTTAGTGGAGATTTATCGGTTCTGACCAACTTTTCCCCCCTGGAATTTTTTTTGCCCCTCTCTGGACGTTTGATTTGTAATTCGGGTTAAATTTAGTGTTAAAATTGAAATAAATTTGTTGAATTTTCATTGATAATGTTACACCAAAAATGTATAATAGTTTCAGTACAGTAAACTGTACTTTTTAACCTTAAATACACTTTCGGTTCAGCTTGCAAGTATACAATCCTATCGCGTAATATATTATCGGGTATCGATCACAGGGACGGTTCAAGTCTTAACTAGATACTACCTAAATTAAATAAAGACTAGAAGTTTGAAAATGTTGGTTTTGGTGTTTATATTTCCTAACAATTCAATAACAGTAATTAAATGCAAGAAAGTAAATTAACTTGGTTTTAATTAATAGTAAAAAGGCGTTTCCAGGGTTATGACTTTATCTCAGTTTTGCCTCAAGGTACCCGGTCCGTGTAGTGTCCTACACGGGCCTTGTCCAATGTACACGGGCCAGGTGCTGTCGTACACAGTCCGTGTGGCCCCCGAGTGAATGCAGCAGTTACTGTTTCTTTGTGTTGCTCCTTTGTGTAGGGTTCTACTGACCAGACCTAATGTTCCTAAACCTCAACTATCGTTTGTTGGTTCATTAACATGGTATGGAATTGCAATATGTGTCCTCGTCGGGTTCTAGACCTCAACTGTCGTATGTTGGTCCGAATTACCTAGTTGCTTGTTTGGTATACTAAAGGTAACCTCTATCCGTCGATATGAGGTTCACATATCGACTACTACTTGGTTTCACCTTTCGGATCACTAATCCTACCTCATGTACTTAGTTTGGTTGAGAGATTATAAGGGCCAAAGTACCTTCTAGATATGCGCATGCATCTAGTGGTAAACCAATAAAAATCAAACAATTTAATCTAAGCAATTAAAATCGAACACAACCAAGCAAACACAAATTTCAACATAATAATCCAATAACTAACATGCAAAACAAAACATTCGATTACATCACAACTCTAGAAACTAAAAAGTCTACTCGAACATAGTTCTAAAATAAATAATACAAGGGAAGAATAAATCATGGTAAAACCCAAAGAACGAAGAAGATCTATCGAAAATTCGCGTCTCTCGCTTCTAAACTTCGCCTCCAAGTAATAGCCGCCAATCCAAAACCCTAGAATGCTTCTCTGTTCCAGAATGACCTCTCTGGTGCAAGAAATCTCGCTTATAAGCTTTTCTGGGGTTTTGGATGAAATGTTACACGAACCGTGTACCTGTGTTTCTTCTGTGGTCGAGTCAGCGGTTGTCTGTGGTCGTGTCATCAGTCGAGTCGAGGTTGACACGGTCCGCATGAGATGGTACACGGACGTAGAGACTTCTCAATTCCATATTCTTCCTCGATTTCGCCCGATTCCTGCAGAATAACAACAAACTTGCAGCAGTACCACGTTATATAGATATTCAATGAAATACAACCGATTTAATAGATTTAAACATAGATTTTGGGACAAATTTAAGGTCAAAATATAGATAAGTTTGCGAGATATCAGATAATTAGAATTATAAGTCAAAGCATCAGAAATTACAAGTCAAAGCATTGGAAAGTATAAGTGCATTGTTTTTTATCGAGTACCCAATTGGTTAACGGATTTAAATCTGATTAAATATTTAAACTCGATTCGATAATTTTTTTGCCCCCCTGATGAAAATCCTGAATCCGACCCTTATTCCTGGCGCCAAAAGAAATCGCCCCAGAAAAATCGCACATATTCCATACTGAGAGAAGATAGCCCACAGATTCTTTGGAACCCTGAAATTTCTGACAAGCTAGGGCCCTTTTTTGAAAATTGGATTGTCAAGTGACAGCCCCAGTAACGCGTCTCGATGGGGTATTTCACTGGCACCATTTCTTCATCTGTAAAGTCATGTTATAGTTAGATAACTATTGGGAAGAAGAGTATATCATTGTTACAATTAAGCATGATAACGGACCACATTTCACCTTTGTAAACATGAGAGAAAAAGATGTAACAAAACAATTATTATTGCAATTTTATTTTCAGATTTTACATACATCTCTATTTATAAAGAACAAACTAGCCGTTGTACTATTAATTACAACTACTAACCACTAACCACTAACTCCTACCCACTAACTCCTAGACTATTAATTAAACTAGCCGTTATTTACAAATTACAACTAGTAGCCGTTATTTTTTAACACTCCCCCTCAAGCTAGGAATGTATATATCGTACAATCGTAACTTGCTTGTAATTTTCTCAAATAGACCCGGATCCAAGCCTTTAGTGAAGATATCCGCGAGTTAATCTTCACTTTTCATGTATGGTGTTTCAATTTCTTTTGCTTGAACCTTTTATCTAATAAAGTGGCAATCCACTTCTATATGTTTTGTTCGTTCATGAAACACGGGATTTGAAGATGTGTCATGCCGAATTATTGTCGCAATACATTTTCATCGGTTCTTGAGTTTTAAATCTCATGTCTAATAGAAGTTGCTTGATCCATGTTAGTTCACTTGCGGTTGATGCCATGGCACGATATTCGGCTTTGGCGCTTGATCGTGCTACAACATTTTGTTTATTGCTTTTCCATGTGACTAGATTTCCGCCTACAAATGTGCAAAAACCGGTTGTCGATTTTCTATTAAAAGCTTCCGGTCTAATCTGCATCGGAATAGCCACATATATCATTAGAATTATTATTTTTCATCCAAATACCCTTACCGGGATTATTTTTTAAAAACCTCAAAATTCTATTTACTGCTTCTAAATGTGGTGTTCTTGGTGAGTGCATGAACTTACTAATTTGGCTTACCGAAAATGAAATATCCGGACGAGTAACCGTTAGATAGATCAATTTTTCAACAAGTCTTTGAAATTGATTTATGTCTTTTAAAGGTTCACCATCTTCACTATTTAATTTGCATTTGTTGT
The DNA here is from genome assembly GCA_025461125.1 of Carex kokanica. Lineage (NCBI taxonomy): Eukaryota > Viridiplantae > Streptophyta > Magnoliopsida > Poales > Cyperaceae > Carex > Carex kokanica. Next base: position 997,573 of record JAJGRX010000113.1, on the reverse strand, counting down.
CAATTAAGGTAGTGGCCGGTTTACATCCTAGCTTACTGGTTTCTTTTAATAAATCAAGTGTATATTTTCTTTGAAAAATAAAATGTCATTTATCCGAAGAGGCTATCTCTATTCCTAAAAAATATTTAAGATATCCTAAATCTTTTATGTCAAATTTTTATTTTAGTTGTTTCTTAATTTTTTGAATTTGCTCTAAATTATTTCCAGTAATTATGATGTCATCTACATATACTAAAATAAGTGTTGTATTGATACCATCACATTTAGTAAATAAAGAATGATCAGCATTACTAATTTTAAAATTACAAGAAATTAAATAAGAGCTAAGTTTGTCATACCATGCCCGTAGAGATTGCTTCAATCCATAAATTAATTTATTAAGTCTACAAGCCAAGTTAGAGTTGGTTTCCAATTTATGACCGGGTGGTAGTGTCATATTCACCTCTTTTTCAAGTTTTCCTTGAAGAAAGACATTTTTGACATCCATTTGGTAGAGGTCCTAACCATTGTTTACGGTAATAGAAAGTAAAATTCTTACGGTATTCATTTTTGCCACCGGTGCAAAGGTTTCATTATAGTCTATGTCATAGGTTTGGGTAAATCATTTAGCTACAAATCTTGCCTTATACCTTTCTATGGTACCATCACTATTATATTTGGTTTTATATACCCATTTACAACCAACTGGTTTTTTATTTTTTAGAGGATAAACAATTTTCCAATTTTCGTTTTGTTCGTTTTGTTCTAACGCTTTTAATTCCTCATCCATAGCCTTACACCAAATTGGACTTTTAATTGCTTCTTGGTAATTATTTGGTTCCAATTCTTTTCAATATTAGTGAGAAACGTGTGGTATTTGGTTGAAATATTGTCATATGAAACAAAAATTTCTATTGGATATTGTACCGAGTAGGTCACATAATCTCTAAGTCAAGTTGAAGGTTGTCGTTCTCTAGATGATCTTCTAACCGTTGAATTTTCTAATATTTCATTTCATTTGTGTCATTACTAATCTCATTTTCTTGATTATTATTCTCAACTTGATGATTATTTCTAGGAATAAAATTTAAATCATCTAAGTCAGGCAATACTATATTATCATTTTGATTATTTGTGTATATTTGATTAATTGCTTCTTTTTCATTGAAATATGGTTGATTTTAAAAAAATGTAACATTTCTAGAAAGATACAATTTTTTATTAATTGGATCATAACATTTATAACCCTTTTTGTAAGATGAGTATCCTAAAAAAATAGTTTTTTGTGATACAAAATCAAGTTTGTCATTTCTTTTGATATGTACGAAACTTGTACAACCAAATACTCTCATATGATCATAATTATTTTTTTGTTGGTAAAGAATTTCTAATGGACTTTTGTTTTCTAAGATAACACTAGGTAATCTATTGATTAAATGAGTAGCACAAAGTACAGCATCCGACCAATAAATTTTAGGAACATTATTTTGAAATAATAAAGATCGTGTCATTTCTAATAAGTGTCTATTTTTTCTCTCCGATACTCCATTTTGTTCGGGAGTATTTATACAAGTTGTTTGGTGTATAATATCTTTTTCTTTAAAGAGACTTGAAAAAAAATTATTTATAAATTCAATTTCATTATCCGATCTAAAGATTTTTAATTTTGTATTAAATTGTGTTTCTATGAGACATAAAAATTCATAAAAACAATCAAACACTTCATCTTTAGATTTAAGTAAATATAACCAAGTTGCTTTTGAAAAATCATCAATAAATAAAACAAAATATTTGAATCTATTATACGAATCAATTGGGGCCGGTCCCCATACATTGAAATGTACTAAATCAAAAATAGTTTTACTTTTATTAGTAGAAAGAGAGAAATGAAGGTTTGTTTGTTTTGCTAACTTGCAAATTTCACAATTAGTACAATTCAAATTTTTAAAATCTAAGATACTCTTTAAAATCTTGTCGGAAGGATGCCCAAGTCTTTTATGCCAAAGGTCAGAGTTAACGACTTTTGCGGAAGCACAAAAATTTATTTTGGAGTTCAAAATATAGTGTCCATTTTTAAGAATTCATTCACCAATCGTGATGCCGGTTTCCTGGTCCTGAAATACAATATTTTTACAAGAAAATATTGCATTACAATTTAATTCTTGTGTTAATTTATTTATTGAAAGTAAGTTTACGGGAAATGTTTCTAAATATAAAACATTTTTAATTTGTTTGTTACATAAGTTAATTTCTCCTATACCTTTTATTTTTTCCTTCATACCGTTTGCAACAAATACATATTTATTACCATTGGTCGGGTTAAGGTTTGACAATAGTTGTTTGCTACCAAACATATGGTCTGTTGCACCACTATCTATAATTATTTGATTGAAAAATAAATCTTTTGAGTTAGAGGCAATACCACAAGCACTTGGAGCATTTTGGTTGCTTATCAGCGTAGAAAGCTGCTGTAAAACTTGTTGCATTTGATCTCCATGGCTTGACCCGCTTGAAAATGACCCATTTCAGCTCAAATTACCTTCTGACTCGTTCCAGGATGACCCACCAGCGCCTGACTCGTTCCAGAGTGACCCGCCAGCGCCAGAAATAGAGAGTCTATTGGTAGTTTGGTTATTGGGTCCGAAATTCTCCTTAATGGGTCCGAAATTTTGGTAATTGGATCCATTAGCCGAAAAACCACTCCCAATAGAGGTTTGGCTTGTGTTATTGGGTCCGAATCCACTTCCAGACGAACCCACTAGCCCATTAAGCCCTTTCTCTTCATTTGAAACAGCATAGCTTCTGTTTTTTTCACTGTTTTTCTCCCAATTTCGATTTTGGTCATTGTTTTTAAATTTTTTTGGTTTGAGATGGGGATAAATGTGCCAATACCTATCCTGAGTGTGACCATCTTTTTTACAGTGGTTACATCTTACATTTTTTGATTGATTTGGGTGATTTTGTGAGCTAGAATTTGATTAAAATTGAGATTTTTCACGGCTAAGCCATGGGTCTCGTGTCCCTCATGGCTTACAATTTGTTGACCATTCATGGCAAGTCTTTTACTTTTCTCTTGTTGGATTAAACTTTTAATTTGAGAATAAGAGGGAAGAGGTACCGTGGTCATGATTTGAGATCTTACGGCTTCATAGCTTGGGTTTAGACTCGCGAGGTATTGAAAAATATCATCCTCTTCAGCTCGTTTTTGGAGTGTGGCCAGATCTGTTGTTATTGGCCGGTATGATTGAAGCTCCTTTCATTTTTTTCTCAAGAGCACTAAGGTACTCCGTATGACTTCTCGACCCTTGTTTTTCTTGTTGAATTTCTTGCATGAGTTGATAAATATGTGAGAAATTATTTTGCTGACCATAAATCATGTGCTGTTTCGGCCATCATGAAGAGGTTGGATACGGCCGGCTCTATGGAGTTTAGTAGTGAGGTAATGATTTTATCGTTTGTTGTTCTCCATTGTTTTGTTGATGTCGTTTCGTCAAGAGTTAGCTTGTTTGCGTTTGCAATTTCTAGTTTTTTTCTTTTCACCAGTGATGTATTCTAACATCTCTCGACCACTCAGAGTCCTGGATGCTACCCTCGCCCATGACACGTAATTTTTGCCATTGAGCAAAGTGTTTGTTAGTTTGGAAAAGTTCATTGTTTCTTCTTGAGCCATTTCTCCTTTGCTGAAATTTGTTGCGTTTTTGTGATTTTTTCGGTCACAGAGTCTTTTGCTCTGATACCATGTTAATTTTTGTAAGCGAGAAAAAGATGTAAGAAAATAATTATTATTGCAATCTTATTTTCAGATTTTACATACATCTCTATTTATAAAGAAAAAACTAGCCGTTGTACTATTAATTAAACTAGCCGTTATTTACAAATTACAACTAGTAGCCGTTATTTTTTAACATATCCGCACATATATCTTATTAGTTTGTCATCTTCTTACTGGCAAAACATGCATAATTACAAATAGAAAGATGGAACATTAAATACTTTTGAGTGTCTCACCTGTTAGGGTTCCATTTTCAATCATACTTTTCCTTCTCTTGCTCTTTGGTTAATTCCCACCATACTGTAAATAAATTAATTTATACATTCAGTTAAACTGCAAACTTCTTAACAAGCTCTTCACGTACCACCCAAGGGGCATTTTGGAAAGTTGACTCCTTTGTAAGCATGTTATGGCTAAGAGGCGGCTTCTTGTGTAATACGTAATATTGAAGTTTTTGAGGGGATACATGAAATTCTCCACTAATATGTATTACCAGTACTGCTCATATAAACAATGTATTACCAATCCACAAAATAACATGTAAAGCACTTCATTAACAACATAAACCATAATACTGATCACTAATTCACTATAACAATCAAGCTGATATTTTACATGGCCATCTATATAAATTAACACATCATTCAAACAAAAGGGAAAGTTATCGAGAAATATTTAGGAGATCATTATTTCTCTAATTATGAAGCAGGACATCATGTACCAACCTCTCCAGGTTAATAAAAGATGACCCACTTGTCTTGGTCGCCTTTTTTGCACTCTTCATCCACTCAACAGCTCGATTTCTCATCTGTACACCTTTCTCACCAACCATCAGCTCTCTCACCTGTCCCTCTACCTCATCTCTCTTCACATTATTGTCGATTTCCATCCCGACACCCCAATCGGTGCAAACATACCGGCAATTGGTTTGTTGCTCCGCAAAGAATGGCCAGCTGATCATCGGCACCCCGCTACTCAAGCTCTCAATTGTTGAATTCCATCCACTGTGCGTTAAAAAACCTCCAATTGCAGGATGTGCCAGAACAGCCTCCTGTGGACACCAGCTGGCGAGCATGCCCCGCCCTTCGATATCTATAGAAAACTCTGGTGGCAGCAGAGCAGTATCCCCCTTGACCAGATCATTTCTTATAACCCATAGAAAATCACACTTGCTATTCGCCAAACCCCATGCAAACTCAATCAGTTGATCGTTTGTCATGACCGTGATGCTCCCGAAATTGACATACACCACCGAGCCCGGTTTCTTCCCGTCCAACCATTCCAAGCAGTCAGTCTCCTCTTTCCATAAATTTGATCTGATTGGAACAGTGCTCGCTTTTGAGGGTAATAAAGAGAGGGGGCCCACCGTGTAGATAGGAGGAAGCATTGTTTTCATCGCATCTAAGACGGGTTGTTCGAGTTCATCAAAGGTATTTAACAAAATGGCAGTGGCCTTTACAGTACGACCGGTCTCGTGTTTACAGAAGTTGAGCATTATATCATTTGGGTCAGTGGTACGTATGAAGGTCGGTATGTCCCTTAGTCTTATGTTTTTCATCCCAGGAATCCAGTCCAGTACCATGTCGAGGTATTCATCTTTAAGTTGAGATTCATCTGCGATACCGAGTAAATGATAAGATTAATTATTATTATGAATGTATGACAACAATGTTCGATCTATTTTTTTTTTTTTTCTTTCCTTCCTTTTCTTGTCTGAGCATGTAGCGATGAACTCCATTTTCTTTTTCTTTTTTAGTTAGATGAATTCAATTTTGGTACTAATTAATTAAAACTTTCTGTTGCAGAACATGAGACTAACAGTTAAGGAAAGAATGAGGCATGATCTGGCAGTAGGTGATGTATATATGTATACACTTGACCTCAAGTCAATCTGACGTAATTGATGTTGGTACAAAACTGTACATGCTGGTGATATAGTGTAATTATTTGACTGCACAATACACAAGGACCCACTATGCTTTTATTTTAACAAAAAAAAAAAAAAGCATCAATAATACACACAAATCACAAGTCATAACGGCACCAAAAGCCACTATTCAAAGTATCAATAATATGCAAAGTGGAAAACAATTACCTCTCCATGGAGTAATCCCTCTCTCAATGAGGACACTGTAATGGAGATAGCCCGTAAGTCCACAAGCACTCGTGGTCCAAAAGAGCACCTCCGGTAAACCCATCTCTTCCGCCGCATCAAGCGTGAAACTCATGACACCGTCCGAAATAATGCAACTCACCGGTGGTGAGCCGTTGACCCCATTAACCCTCTTCAACACCTCTCTAAATGGCTTTAGACCGGTTTTCATCGTCGAATGGCACAACTCAGGGATGTCCTGCAAGGAATGTGTATTTAATTACTTGTATTAAGTTATATTAGTATTATACTTAATTTTCCAATGTCATAAAAATAAAATGATCAATTTTATACATTTTTTTTTTATTATAAGTTGTTCTTTTTTTTAAGGTTTATTACAAGTTCTTATTTAATAAAACTTTTTTGTCTAATTTATGCATACATATACATTTACTATTTACCTATATAATCAGTTCATTAATTTGTAACCGATTAGTGGCTCCAAAAGATTAAACTATTGAATAAGGTTTTGCTTAACTGTCTTAATAATATATACCTGTGTGGCATCCTCAAAACCCTCTGGAGGGGCGGGAAGGCCATCTGGTATGGACTCAAAATTAAAATCAGGCACATTTAGTTGCGGCGACAGTGCACCTGACTTGAGGAGGCGGTGGTGATTGTAGTGAGTCATAACAAAGGTTATGTGAAAGCCATGATTAGAATGAAGCAGCTTGGCTAGCTTTAGCATGGGTGTTATGTGGCCTTGAGCTGGAAATGGGATGCAGACAGCATGAGGCTTCTCACTTGGAATTGAACCCATATTGTAATAGTCGTCTCTAGCTAGCTCTTGATGTCTGTGTTGTATAATTAAGAGAGTAAAGTGTGTGAGGAGAGATTTCAGGAAGGTATGTAGTATATATAGAGGTGAATTAATTAAGATGATTTAGTGAGAGACGTAAGGGTGGCTTGCGTAGTTGCGTAATAGATAATGTCTTTGCGGTCAAAGATGGATTCAAATAAAGTGGCGGTTAAAGAGCTCCAGCAATGTGTACTGCAATCCGATTCCAGCTGTGAAACAATTTCTGTACCGTTGGTCAGATCTCAGATGGTGTGAAGACAAAGTGGACCCCAGAGAAGGCTATCCGCCGGATCCGGCTATGTGAAATTTTCTTGGATCTCTTGTAGTATTATCTGTATAAAAATCTGTGTCAAACTTGCACCACTGTTATTTATATTATTTACATGTTGAAAGAGAAAATAAATGTGCAACTTTAATCTTACGGTATGACAGTCACACAATTGATAAAACCCCAAAAAATATTAAACAACTGGTTATTGTTGAGAGAAATTAACATCATTTACAGCCGGCCACATAGTTGGTAATATGGGTGAGCAATCAAAGAAGATCAAAGAAGAAAATCTGATTTGAGCCATGATATGGGAATTAATGGAGATATTTATTAGTGGGAACTTCATTATTTTTTAAGATAATTGGTAATATATGCTAACTGGAACTTAACTTAACACAGCCGACGTACACCTGTTAGTTTAAGTTTAATAATGGTTGTCAAAGAAAGCACAAATACGACTATACGAGTGGTGTGCGGTGCACTACTTGTATTTGTATATGTTGACCGAGCCTTAGAGGTTTCCGGAATTAAGTTGACTTCAACTCTCTAGTAAACTTTCTACGAACTTCGCCGCCGATTGTATACAGTTTGATTCTCTCCATTATAATGAAAGGTAATAATTCCACTAAAGCTGTCTCACTCTTTAGAGAAGGAAAATTATATATATGCAGCTCTTGTTTTAACCTCAAATTAAATAACCTCCATTTTTTTTAAAAAAAATTAAAAATAGAAAACTGAATATATGTAAGTGTGCAGTGGAGCAATAACAAGTGTGCATTTAACAATAATTAATTATTTTTTTAGATATTTGAAAAGAAAAAACAGTTTAGAAGATCAAAAGCAGCTGATGATATGATACAATAGAAGAGTGTTCAGGCGAATCATATACATGTTAGAGAAGAAGCATCTTCTTAATTTTATTAGGAGTCAAATACCCTATATCAATTTAGATATAATTATTTTTCATTTTTATTCAAGTACCAATTCAGATATTTCCTTCATCCAGTAATAACGAAACATCGATCGTCACATCGAAGCAAATTGTCAGCTGTAACGTCAAGATGATGCACATATATATTGTGATTAATATAACATGTACATCAAGAGAGCGACTACCCATGAGATTAAAATATACAAGCAACTCAATTAGTTATACTATATGCTTTCTAACTACTGCATGCTAAGTATTATTAATTAATTAATTAACCAACCAGAGTAATATGTAATCTTAATGTACCTCTGAACCGTTTGATTATTGCATTTAATTCAGATTACATACTCGCAGCTTACAATAGATTAATGTGAATCTAATGACAATTTGAAAGTCATCCTAGCTAATTCTATTAAGGCGGTTTAATTAGTTTATTATTCAGTAGAGAATTGATTTATACCGTTCGATTTAATGTTAACCATATATATCTCTGAAAATGAATGATACATCCAACATCATTTTATAATCTGGGTGGGAGAATGAAGAATATATTTAGCAGGAATCAAATGTTTTACTAATTAAAAATCGTATGGTAATTAATTTAATGCTAGTTATCATTTTTACAAGTTTTAGGATCAAAATGAAGAACTTTAACACAAAATATCGGTGAAATTATATATGCATAGCAATTTATTTCAAATTATAAGAAGAAAAAAAATAATGCATAGAGGTTAATGTGCCCGCATAATTTCCATATTGCAAATGTTCCCGCATAATTTCCATATTGCAAATGTGCTCGCATAATTTCCATATTGTAAATGTGGCGGCATACTGTACATCTTGCGAGCTATCATTTGACGCGGCAATTGACCATTTAGATTGGCCGCTAGATTTAGATAGTGATTTTATAATGTGTGCCCTTGTTCTTTTTTTTATTGTTATTCTCTCTTTTTTTAACCTTTTAGCGCTATGAGCTTTAATGTTAAAGAAGATATATATATAGATTAGCTAGGTTGCACAAAAAAGTTTGGATCATTTGTGTCATAGATGTGACTCATTAATGATTTTGTTAATTCACTAAAATTCACACCCTTGCATTTTTTACATTTTTACTGTACATTTCTTGGTTTTTCAGTTTTCAACAAACTTTCCAGCCAGCAACTTTTCATTATTTATACCATAAGGCATGTCGGTTCCGCCACAGAAAATCTGAATTCAAACAAAAATACTCGGATACTCCAATATAGGCTCCGTACCCATATCAGCATACGCGACGTATCCTTAACCATCCGATACGGTCGCCGATACGTGCTGAAACGGCCCCTCTCTGCTCGGATACAGCGCCGATACGACACTCTAGATTTCACCTGTGAGCCGCGCGTGGACCGAACTGTTCTCTCCATTTCATTTTTTGTGCACCTTGAGCTATGAACCGCGCATAGACCGATGAATTGAGCAAAAATTGGTACCAACCGCGGGACTCGAACCTGAGAATTGTGGCAAATGCAACGAATTCTTAACCACTACACCAACTTAATTTTGTTGTTACAATGCACCAACTATTGTACAAAATACTTTATCTATGATTTTTGATATTTAATTTATATAGTAATTAATAATATAATTAAAATAATATATAATTGACGTATCGTATCCAGAATTTTTAAAATTACCGTATCGCCGTATCCGTATCATATCCGATACGATACCCGTACCCGTATCCATGCAACATAAATTTTATCTATTTTTGTTTATGTTAAAAACTTGTATCTCTTATTGATTCTGTCGTGACTCATTTTTGTATAGAGCGTGGGATAAAGAGCTGAACCAGTGTTATTAAAACCGGACCGGACCGGACGGTTGGACCGAAATAAACCGGATCCGGACCTCTTTCCGGTTTGGTTTGTATGGAAGACCGTTTGTGCTATTGAACTAGTAAAAACCGGTTTATTTGCCCGAATTTTAAAAAACCGACAGCTCGTTCTCCAAAAATAACCCAGGTTTTTCATGAGTTCAGTTTTTTGTACTTTTTCTTGCTAACATAGGGAATGACTATTAGCTACTAGCTAGGCTCTGCTAGATCGTACCTTGCAACATGTGAACTTGTTAAGTCACAACTTAATGTATTTTATATTAATACATTTACAGATAAGACCTCAAGATTTAAGATATTCTAAAAGAACTAATTATGTTATAAAAAGTTAAAACTATATGTATTATGTGTATTTTTATTTCTTTTCAAAATAATATTTGTCATTATTGTTTATTTATTATTATTGTTGTTGTTTTTGTTGAAGCACTCAATTTTTTATTTAAAACATAATTATTGCAAGAGGAGGGATCCAATTACACCTTTTTTGGTGACACACTTTGACACCTACCATTTTTAAAGTCCAAATAGTCGATTTAAACCGTTCAACATGATGGATATATTAAAATGTGCTTGGAGATCAAATTTTACATTTTTTTGAATTTTTTTGCTATTTATTAAGATGGTTACAAAAATCGTTATTTTCAGACCATTGAAAAACAGCGATTTTGTAACCATCTTAATAAATAGTAAAAAAATTCAAAAAAATGTAAAATTTGATCTCCAAGCACATTTTAATATGGTGATCATGTTGAACGGTTCGGATCGGCTGTTTGGATTTTGAAATCGCAAAATTGACCTATATAAAAAACGGTGTCATGATGTGTCACCAAAAAAGGTGTAATTGGATCCCTCCTCTTATTGCAATTATAATATAAACGTCTTGATAATTATTATAAAAAAAATTGGTTGTTATATTCTTCTGCCTTATTGGAAAACATTCAGTTATTTTTAATAAATTTAGTATTTTCATTTTAGTTAGATGATAAATTTGAAATATATTTATAAATTTGATCTTATATTATATTATTGAATATGTATGTAAAAATTCACGAATAAAATATATTATTATTTTATAATAATTTTCATATTTCATTTGTAAGTGAGTATTTAAATAAACCAGCAATTGAACCGGTTGAACCATCGGTCCGACCAATAAACCGTTAATCCGAAGCTTTACCGGTTCGATGTCCGGTCCGGTTCTGATAACATTGAGCTGAACTATAGAATGGGAAACTGGCTGCCTAATGATATGTGTATATTAAATTATTGATTATATATATTCCAGCAATACAAAATTCCATTGAAACACCCGTAATGCAGGAGACCTGAGCGAAACCATGATATAGAAAAATAAAAAGGATTGGCTGGAAAAATGCAAGCCAGTTTTTTTGGTTTGTTTTACATCTAGGCTATGTTTGGATGATACAAAAATAGCAAGAATAGAAGTTATTTGGAATAACAATGTGCATCCAAACAACATTTTTGCTATTCGGAATAGCTAGAATATCTGTTATTCTCTATTCCTTGTAAATGTTGAAATAGCTACTATTCGGAAATGTGAAATGAGAGAAAAATGTTTCCTTTTTGGATTTCAGCTAACATTCGAAATGACAAATTTGATACCACTTTCCGCTATCTCCACATCGTGACAATTCATTTGAGATCTCACTTGCCTATCTTTCTACTTAATTAGTACATTGTTAACACTATTCTTTATTGGTTAATTACAACTATTCACTATTCCACAAATACAATCCAAATAACATTTTTACTAATCCGAATAGCATTATTTTCACACTAATATGAAAATTACTATTTTTCCTTATTCTCATTTACTATTCTAAAATTTCGCTATTCTAGCTATTTTAACTCTCATCCAAACGTATCCCTAGAATAGAACAGTGAATGTGACATCTTGAAATTGGTACCGGTACTGATCTCGTTAATTTTGGAGTTTGTATTTGGGATTAGATGAGTTGATTGTTGTTGTCGAGACACAACAACAAAGTAGGCACTTTTCACGACGGAACTTCGTCGCAAAAAGAAAAAGCACGTTTATGATGGTACTCCGTCGCGAAAAGTCACTTTTTATCTTCGCGAAAAGTGCCTGTTTTTTGTAGTGAGAGTTGCTTATATACGACGGTACAGTAATCGTAATCGTAAAAAATCCTGTGATTTAATTTGTGTAAGGGTGTTTTAGAATTTTTGTAGATAAAGATAGAGATACATTACTAGTTTTGAACTTTCAATATTTATAATGAATTCTTAACAAAGTTTTGGATTTATGATTTCACATACCAAAAATATATTTTACTACTAGATCAAAGTTGCTTCTTAAATCTTTTAAGTTAGTTGTAACTCGTTTTCACTATAAAAAAAAGGAAACTGTGATAACAGTACCCCTACTACAGTACCCACACTGTACCCGCACCATAATTTACATAACTACCTGAGGGACCGTAAAAACTCCAGCACTGAATTTTTTTTCTAAAGTATTAATACGTATGTTAGGAAGTATTTATACTTATGCACGATAGTATTTATATCTATGAGGTGAACAATTTTTACATAAATATTATTTCTCCAACCAAATTTTTCAAACGTACCTGCACTATAAATATCTGTGGGGACCACTCAAACTACATGGGGAACCATACACATTTTTAGAGATGAGTTTTTTTTTCTTCGTTCAATCTCATCCATATTTCTGACAATCTGTGAGGAATTTTGCGAATCTAAAACCACTAACGTCTTCTACGCAATTTTCTCTTTCAAATGAGATCCATGATAATGTACTTTCAGATTCATCGGTACACAAGTGTTTATAACTCGTCGTGCAAATATTTATTCCTATACTTATAAGTATTTTTTACATATGATACTGGATGACGTCTGAAAGTATTAATATCAAGTACTACAAGTATTTATACATATGCACTGAAGTATTTATACCTATGTGGTCTCCTATTTTTGTTAGAAGAAGGTTGATGCAGTGATACGGGATCCCCACTACTTCATTAGAGGAAGGTTGACATGGGAACGATTGGGGGACTGAAAAAAGGATAATCATAACAAGTTACGCATCAAAGTATTAATATCTTATTTTTCAAGTGTTACTATCTTATCCTCCAAGTATTTATATCAATAAAGGTTGACGCAGGGACGAATGCGGGGACTGAAAAAGAGGGACCATATAATTAGTGGGGACCATAAAAGAATAGTGTTGCAGGGCTTTAAAATAATAATTATTAGAGACCGTATAATTAGTGGGGACCATATAATATCTTTTTAGAATAATAATTAGTGGGACCATAGTACATAATTTTTATAAATATGGTGCGGGGATTTTTGGGATACTAGAATTGAGGGTACTCAAGTTATTATTCTAAAAGAAATACACTAGGTCAATTTTCAAGAATTTCTAAATTAATTGAGGTTGAATTAAAATTGACCTAGTAAAATTTACTGAATACTTGCATTTTTTTCTATGTACTGTTATGTATATTTTTTTTAGATTAATATTTCGCAAATCATTTTAATAAAAATATTAAATTTTAATGTGCAGAATCATGTTGAACTATTAAATTAGACATTGATTTTTATTTTATTTTTTCTTAACCTACCAGACGCAATTGTATATGCCAGGGGCGCGGCAGCAAAATAGTTTACTTGTATAAACGTAGAACTAAAAATGATTCAATAAAAATATTAAATTTGTAACATGCAAGAATAATGTTTAACTATTATATTAGACATTGATTCTTCATTTCTTAACCTATTAGACGTATTTGTATACGGCAGGAGCGCGGCAACAAAATTGTTTGCTTATTTGAACCTAGTAGAGTAAAAATGATTTGATAAAAATATTAAAATTTTAACGTGCAAGAATCATGTTCAACTATTAAATTGGAAACCGATCCTTAATTTCTTAACCTATCACATTTGTATATGCATGTCAGAGCGCGATAAAATAGTTTGCCTATTTGAACCTAGTCAAGTAAAAATGATTTGATAAAAAATATAAAATTTTAACGTGCAAGACTAATGTTGAACTAATAAATTGAACATTGATTATTTATTTCTCAGCCTATCAGATGGATTTGTACATGTCAGAAACTCGACAGCAAAATGGTTTGCTTGTTTGAACCTAGTAAAGTAAAATTGATTTGATAAAAATATTAAATTTTTAACGTGCAAAAATAATGTACTATGAAATTTATAAAAATATTAAATTTATGTCCTAATCTATCAGACACATTTGCACAGGTGGACCCACGTTCATTCGAGGGGCAGTTGCTCCCCCAGAATTTTGAATTTTTTTATTTTAGTGGAAATTTTTTGAAAATTTTGACGTTTGCCCTCCGAAATGGATTTGTCCTTCCGTATATGTCATGAGCGTGATAAAATAGTTTGCTAATTTAAAATAAAAATGTTAAATGTTTACCGTGTAATAATAATGTTGAACTATTAAATCACACATTGATTCTTTATTTCTTAACATATCAGACGTATTTGTATATGCCAGCAACGCGGCAGCAAAGTAATTTGCTTATTTGTATATATGCCCGTAGGCTGTTTTCATTTCCTTCACAATCTGTTACAGTTACATTGGCTTCATTTAATTTGCTAAAGCGAACCAACCTGTGAAAGGAGGTACATACTAAATAAATAAATTTGATCATGGGGGCCCCACTTTCTGTGGCACATTCATGAAAGGACGCGTGTAGAACGGATCCGAATCTGCTGCGATCCTTCACTGTGAACAGTAACCCTGCAATTCCTGCTTTCCTCAATCCAGCTGTCTAATTGTTTTGAGATGCGTGCACAGAAAAATTAATTGTTTCGAGATACGTGCATGGAAAAAGTTAACGGCTGGATTTGGAAAAGCAGGAATTTCAGGGTTACTGTACGTGTCGGATCGCAGCAGATTTATTTCCGTGTAGAACGGATTGACATGGGCCTCGGTAGGGCTGCACAAAAACGTAGTTCGTAATTTGATTCGAGTTTGATTCAAAAAAGTTCGTAAAAAATTTGATTCGAAATTAAGTTCGTTCGAAATTATTTCAAACCAAACTTAGTTCGAAATTAATTCAAACAAACTCAAACTGGACCTAGTTCGTTCGAAATAGATTTGCAAACCAAACTTAATTCAAAATTAACTCAAATGTGTAATGTTGATTTTCGATGATAACTTATATTCGCTGATCAAAATATAAGGTTGTCCAGTCCATAATTGTTCTCAATTCTAACTTAAATTGTACTTTGAATACTTTGGATATTTGAAAACTTTGGTGATGTTGCTCATGTTGCTCCGGTTGGCTATTTGAAAAACTTTGGATACTGTGATTGTACTGAACTTTAATTGATTGTACTGTGTAATTAGAATTCAGAATTCCTGAGTTTTTATTGAAATGCTGTAATTTCGGACTATGCCCAGCCATAAGTCGTAACTTGTAAGTCGTAACAAAGTTCGTAAAAGTTTAAAATTGAGTTCGTAAAAAATTCGATTGGAAATTGAGTTCGTTGAAATTAATTAAAACCAAACTTAGTTCAATATTAATTCAAACCAAACTCAAACTGGAGTAAGTTCGATTCAGTTCGGTTCGTTTGCAGCCCTAGCCTGGAGTCACTATTTGAAACTACAATCCCTACCTACGGGCTGATATTGCAGTTTCAAACTACTTTTATGATAAAATTGAAAATTTTCAGAAAAAAAATTAATTAATTTTATTTTTGGAGATAGTAAATAAAAAAAATTCAGCCCATCGGACACCCGTTTTTTTAGTTACCACGAAAAAAAATAAAAATTAAATCATTACCACTGCTGGGGACTTATTTCGCATCCTACCATCCACGCGCACCCAGTTCGCGCACCAAATTGGACGGTGCGCGTATTGGACAGGCGCACTGCTTGGTGCGCGTACTGGGCAGGCGCACCGACCCACTTGACCCGGTGCGCGTACTGGGCAGGCGCACCGACCCACTTGACCCGATGCGCGGATTGGAAAGGCGCACTAATTTTTTTTTTTTTAGAGACAAATAGCTAAAAACGACGATGAAACTTCAAACGGCCATAAAACGGCGCTCGAGTGTCCGATTTCAGCAAATGACCACTTTTCGAAAAGCTTGTGAAAATACACATGCGTCAGTGCAAGTGATGCCGTATTTTCAAAATCAGAATCGCCAAAATACAAAGGGAAGAGCCTCAAAACTTCAGTTGAAGTTTTCGATTAAGATTTTCATTTCTATTGTTCAATCTACATAGCTCAGTAAATTAGTTATATAATGAACTTGTAGAATACCAATTTTTATTATTTTTGGAATTTTTTTACTATTTTTATTATTTATGAAATATTGCACAAAATCAGCGTAATTTTGCATAGTTTAGCGTATTTCATTATAATTAGAATAATTTAGCGTATTTCATTATAATTAGCATAATTTAGCGTATTTTAAAATGTTGGCTCAGATTGTACGTATGATTTGTTGTAGTAATTTTTAGTTCAAATTTAGTCCAAAATTTTATTTGTTAAACAAGTGCGTTTTATTTTCAACAATTTCACCGTCAAATGTTATGTATACATATAATTACAAATACCACAGAACAAAATAGAATAGACCAGAAAAAAAAAATTCAAACAATTCAGAACAGAACTTAAAAAATAATAATAATAAAAAATATATATATATTGGTGCTCCCGCTCAGTCCGCGCACCGGGTCGGTGGGTCGGTACGCGTATCCAGTACGCGCACCAAGCGGTGCGCCTGTCCAGTATGCGCACCGTCCAATTTGGTGCGCGAACTGGGTGCACGTGGGTGGTAGGATGCGAAATAAGTCCCTAGTAGTGGTAATGTTTTAATTTTTATTTTTTTTCGTGGTAACTAAAAAAAAAACGGATCGGACCCCCCGGCCCGGATCCCCTAAACTAAGGTAACTCAAAATTTAAATTTAGATCCTGGATGTATGGTCATAATTCGGATCAATCCGGTTTATATTAAAATTCACAATGCCCCTTCAATATTTCTACAGTTTCTGAAATGAAATACATACAATAACACTGCATTAATTGTGAATTGACCGTTTCCAAGGAAAATCATGCTTATATTTCAACTTGTCCGTATCTTGCAGCAGTGTTGTAAAAACATGCGTTTAGATTGATTAATCGGCTGATTAATGGTGATGATCAAATTGTCACGAAATTTCTCAATTAATAAGTTAATTATTTCTTATTATAGCCAATTATCCTCAATTATTTTCAATTAATTATTTAAGAGTACTGCCGTCCAACAAGCGCATACTGTTATCTACTGTATTGTAGCATGTTCCTGAATCCTGACCACCTTCCATGCAAATATTTTTATACAGGTCATGATATCTCTCTCCACCCAGGGTTTTCCCTGCCTGTTACTCCAGGCCGGTACAAGAATCATTTCAGGCCCAAGAAGATCGATCATAAGACTATTATCCTATCAATTCCTTCATTGGAGAGAAACCATACGGCTCAACAAATCAACAAAACCCATTGCAACTAGAAAAGGTACAAAATCTCCGGTAGCGAAATAAAAGCCCATACCCCATTTCCAGGGAAGAGCGCAACAAAAGCCTTACAAATAAAATATGGTCATCCTTGCATTGTTCCACCTCAAAACCTCCACAAAACGGCCCAACAATGTATTACAGCAAGTGCTCCTTCCTAACTGGAGCTGTTTTTCATTTCATGGTAGGGGGCAATTATTATCATTTCATGGTGGGGACTGGGGGTTAAGATCACAAAAATGAATGATCTCACCACAATCCTCCTCGGCATCAGCTAGCAATGCGTCGGAATTCAAAAGGTGTTCTTCCTGTATTTTTTTATTATATAAACAAACCGACCTTAGCTCAGTTGGTAGAGCGGAGGACTGTAGTGCGTTTCAGTAATCCTTAGGTCGCTGGTTCGAATCCGGCAGGTCGGAGTTTTTTCAAAAAAAATTCCCCTATTTAATAAATCCGATATTTCTTTTAACATACACAGATTCATAGTCCGACCTAGGCCTGCAAACGAACCGAACTGAATCGAATTACCTCTAGTTTGAGTTTGGTTTGAATTAATTTCGAACGAACCCAATTTCGAACCGAATTTTTTACAAACTCAATTTCGAACATTTACGAACTTTGTTACAACTTTCGATTTATGACTTCTGACTGGGCTATAGTGCGAAATCACAGCACAAGTCAGTACGCTTCAGCAAAAGTCAGTACACGACTTACGATTGTTACGACTTACAATTGTTGAACAAGTGATATAACCCTAACATCTTAAGTACACCTCCAATCTAGAGATAGAAAGAGCACAAGTCAGTACACTTCAGCAAAAGAGCATATAAGAAAACTGATAATGAGTGTCTTGTAATATGCAATTTATTCTCTTGGTCTTCTTGTTTCCACTAGGGTCACTCGCTTAGTTAATATTTTATTAATATTTTATTGAGTGAGTCTAAAAGTGCATTGCAGTGATACAAAATAAAATTAGGCAGCAAATAATTTGGAAAAAAATAAAAATATATATTTTCAAACTTTTTACATTTTTTTTTACTTTTGCGTGTTTTTATTTTTTTTATTTTTTTTATCAAATAAATAAGTATTTTTTGCATTTTTAGAATTTTTTTTTACAGCAATACATATAATTTTTTTTTCTAAATGAATAGCTGATCAATAACAACATTTTTTGCATTTTTTAGACATATAAAAGAAATATTGTACCTTTATCATTTTTTTGACAGTATTTTTTTCATTTTTTTGACAGCAATACATTTTTTGCATTTATTTTCGGACCGTTTGTTTTACTGCGGGAATTCAACGGTCGATCTGCAACAAAATCATTCCAAATCTGATCTAGAATGATCAAGGTGCAATATTGAACGTAACCAATATAAAAGTTCGGAAGTTTTATTATGTATGAGCTTTGATCCAACACGAAATGTTTATGGCCACACGATGCTTCAATTTTTTATCAACTAGATGGATGGGTAAATCAAAACAAAATTTTATCAAACTTTCATGGAAGATGATAAATGCAGTGCTATTTTATTTCAACGGTCCCAATCGAACCACAGACGATATATTTTCGTGCGCCTTCATTAACTCACAAGGGAAGAGTTTATGTCTCATGAAACATATACTTTTGCTTTCTAAGTTAATGAAGGCGTACGTAAACATGTCGTCCGTTGACCAATCGGGGCCGTTGAAATCAAAGAGCATTGCATTTATCGTCCTCCATGAAAGTTTGATAAAATTTTGTTTTAATTTACCCATCCATCTAGTTGATCGAAAATTGAAGTATCATATGGCCATAAATATTTCGTGTTGGATCAAAGCTCATACATAATAAAACTTCCGAACTTTTATGTTGGTTACGTTCAATATTGTACCTTGATCATTCTAGATCAGATTTTGAATGATTTTGTTGTAGATCGACCGTTGAATTTCCGCGGTAAAACGAACGGTCCGAAAATAAATGCAAAAAATGCCAAAAAATGTATTGCTGTCAAAAATTTGATCAAGGTACAATATTTATTTTATTTATTTATTATTTATTATTTAATAGTTTCTTAAAGCTGAAATTAATTGAACAAATTTATCAAATTAATAATAACTTTATCAAAACAAAGAAAAAAACGAGAGAGTTGAGACTGGATTACCCGAAAAACTCAGAATTCTACCATAAAAAGCAAAATTTCTGGTATAAACATGTGAATTTTTTAATTTGAGATTTGTTGTTGAATTTTTTTATTTGAGCTTGTAATTGGACCGGGCTTTCTGTTTCAGAAGTCAGAATTCAAAGCAATTATGGACTGGACGGCTTATATTTTCATCAGTGAACATAAGTTATCAGCAGAAATTAACGGTTCACGTTTGAGTTAATTTCGAACTAAATTTGGTTTGCGAACCTATTTCGAACGAACTAGGTCCAGTTTGAGTTTGGTTTGAATTAATTTCGAATTAAGTTTGGTTTGAAATAATTTCAAACGAACTCAATTTCGAATCGAATTTTTTCTGAACTTTTTCGAATCAAACTCGAATCGAATTACGAACTACGAATTTTTTGTGCAGCCCTATTCCGACCCCATTAGCCAACTAGTAAAGATTATGCCACTTTCAGTAAGTCGTATTTCAATAGCTTCCATTGGATGCACAATACTAAAAATCATCAATTACAAGACGGTGCCGTGACAAACTCTCAGTTAATTGATATCGCCAATTTTTGGGATTAAAACCAATTTTTATGACAACCAAACATTGTTGTCCGTAAACAAGAAGTAGAAGGTCACTAAAATCAGAAACTCTGAATAAAAAGCCCCTTAGCACTGAATTTGATCAAAAGTTACTTTTTCCAATTCTTTATGGTTTGCCTGGAATATCAAGAATGAATAGTGAGGTTATGGTATTATGCATAGCACATATCAGCTCGTATTATGGATGCATATCTCTATTTTTAAAATTCAAATTGTCGATCTGAACCGCTCAACACGATCTTCAAATGCAAATGTGCTTAGATGCCAAATTTTACAATTTTTTAGAAACTTTTTACTATCTTTTTAAATAGGAACAAAAACATTGGATCTAAAGACTGGACCATCGGAAAGTTGTGATATTCTACCCATCTCAAAAAAATAGTAAAAAAATTCTGAAAAAATGAAAATTTTGGCCTTATAGTACATTTTCATATAGAGATTATGTTGAGGGGTTCGGATAGACTATTTAGATTTTGAAAATAAAGATAAACCCATAGTACGAACCAATGTACATTATGCATAGTACTTTAGCCTCACTCAAGAACGATTGTGTAATTTGTATAATTGCATTTTCCTACTCTTTGTATATTAGAGCACAATGTCAGTAAAAAAGAAGCAGAGGTTACTTGTTTCTTGTTCAATTTGGTTGTTTTGCTAACGAAAAACAGAAACCTAATCAACGAGGCACAGTCGCTGTCGCATGGAGAACAACAGCAAGGAGGCCTGACAAGTGTTCATACAGAAGACCACGCCACTGGTACCAGTACCGGTACCGTTAACGGTATGGAATCAGAGGGCGCAGGAGAAGGGAATTCGGCACAGTCACCAACTGGTACCGGGATCAGTAATGGTATCAGTACGGGTACTAGTACTGGTACTGACGCAATGTACAGGGAGGAGGGAGATATCGCATGAGAAGGTTTACTGATAGAAGGATGTTCATGAGGAAGGCTCAGCTAAGACTGGAGCTAGTCAATCAAAAGGAATTCATATTTTCAGGAACACTAATTCATTAAATCAGTTTTCATATGTTTTTTTCTGTTTTAGACTTTTGTTTAATGCTCAGTTGTTTGAGCGCTTCTATTTTGCTTTTCAATTTTCTTTGTTTATCTTTCTATGCTCAGCTGCTTGAGCGCTTTCATTTACTTTTTTCCTTGCATACAAAACTCTTGTAGCTTATTCATTATCAAATGAAATCAAATGTGGGCTTTGACTCATATTTTTTCTCAAAAAAAAAAAATAATAATAATATTCATCTGAATGACAATGAATTGATGAGAAATTATCCCTGCGTACAAAGAATTTGTTGCCTTTTAATGTTTAGATTTGTAACTTAGCATAGGTTAAAGACTTAACAAAAGGTCCAGGAACCACTCACTATTTGTGTAATTTGGATCTTTGTGTTTGCCACCCTGCCATTTTATAAAGTAACTGTTCTCTCCGTCTAAACTTCATATATTTATGTTTTATCCGTAACCGAAATTGCAGGTGAAGAGTTTTACGAAGTAAGAACTGAAGAAAGTATTTTTCATGTTTTAATAAATTCGTATAGCTCCCTATATGAATGAATGATTTCGGATGTCAGCACTCATAGCACCGAAAATAAAATGCATTGTTACATGCGGACTTGAAACCCATAAATTTCTGATATTAAAAAATAAAAAATAAGATGGGGAATATGTTCCATGTACTTACTCTCTCTAGGGCCTAGGCTAGGGGACATTTACATGTGAGTATGTGACAACTACCCGGACTTTTTCGCAGTTGATTCTTACCAGAGATCTGGAATTTAAGTTCCCAGTTGCCACGAAATACCCGTGGACCATGACAGCCAAAAGCCCAAAAGCATTGCTACATCTCTTTTTTATTTTGTTTACTTTTTCTTTATCGGTGGTATGACCGATATTTTTATTTTTATTTTTATTCATATTCAAAGTTAATTACAAATTAATAAATATACCCACATTAGCTAGCTAGTTATTTTTAAAAATATAAATGACCGGTTCCATTCTTTCCTCCACTGGTTATTAAATGGCCGGTTCTTAATTTTTTCCTCCACCAGCCATTAAATGACCGATTTAGACATTTATATATATGTGTGGAGGGTGAGGTGTTTTTCTCAAAATTCATTCTATCAAATTTCACACTCTCTCTCCTCACCTTATCTCTTTCTCCCAAATTTCTCCTCCTCTTCTCAGATTTGCAAGTAAGTCCCTCTATTCTTTTTAATTCATTTTTAGTGCAAAATGGTTATAAAATGTTAGGATTTGTTAGTAATGTATAGCTGACCATTTTTTCTATGGTAGTTCTAGTTATATTGTTTTGTTGTATTTATATTTGGTATACTATGTTTGGTGTTTTAAGTTTGAATTATCTTATGTTTTGGTTCTTTTTTATGTGCTACTTTATGGTATTTTTATGGTAGTATTTATATATTCTTTTTAGATTTTTTTGTCCCTAAATTGTACTAAAATAAAATTAATTATGTTAATTATGTTAAATTATACTAAAATAAATTGGGAGAGTTTGAATATATAAACAATAAAATAAAAATAACAACATGCATACTACGACATAAAATCTAAACATAAAATATTAGAATAAAATAAAATACACATCACATATTCTCATATAGCAAACACTCTGGCTTAGGAATAGTGAAACTTTCTCCAGTCGTCTTCGAAGGCATGCAGCAACACACAACACACTACCACGTTTGGAAACGATAATCGTTTACCAGATCAGCATTCTTGTCGATATATTTGGAGTGAACTTTTACGCCACATAGATGACAAAATAACATCTCCGCAATATCCCCCTTGACACGACTTGCAAGGTAGACTTCCCAATCAGGTGGAGAGTCGATATCGCCGAAGTACTTGTAAAGAACACTTCTAATAGTCGATCATCCGTGGTAGCATATTCTTCAACCTCGTTGAGTGAAAACTCTAAACGAGATAAACATCTCCTCAAGCGGACTTCACCCGTCCAAAAATTGTTAGCGATGGATATACGAGCATTGCGTGCAGTTTCACTTCCTTCTTTTCGAAGTTCGAGTTTGGATGCCATGATAAGATCTAGGGTTTAAAATGAAAGTTATGAATTAGACAATTTATATTAATTCTAAACAATTTCTAAAAAAATAATAATAACAATAAAAAAAAGGAAACAAATAATAAATTTACAAAATAATCGTTGTTTTTATTAAAATTATGCACTATTGAAAAACAGCAATTTTCAAACCATCTTAATAAATAGTTAAAAAATTCTAAAAATTGAAAAATTTGGTCTCCAAGCACATTTTAATATAGATTGAACATCTAACGGTTTGAAAATGTCGTTTGAAGTCAATCCGATAGGTTTTTGAGTTAAGCTCACAAAGGACTTGGTGAGCTTAAGAGCACCTTAGTTCTACTCATATATATATATATAAGCTTCGCACAAGCCCTCATCTCTCTTTCAAGAGGACTAATGCTGGAGTGTACAATCCTTTAATCCAAAAAAAAAAAATAAGTTGATTCTACAACAAGAAAAAAACTATGAGAACCAAGTTCGATTGCTTAAGCTCCAACAAAGAGTGTGGTCTGTGCCCATTTGTATACTGTTAATATTTTTATTTTTTTTGGGTCTTCCCACAAATACACTTCATTAAAAAAAAAAGTTTTCTCAAGAGTCCATAATACCAAATAAAAATCCCCACCAAATGTACAATCTTACCAGATTATTACAAAATCTAATCGACAATATTGTATGTAATACCAAACTAGCACAATAACTCCAAAATCAACATACCATTACCATCTTAATTTACTTCCTGTGCCGACTCTTCCCCCTGTGGCTATTCCCCTCCGCTACACTCCTACCACCCCTTGATAATGAACCCGGCCCAGAAATCTGGCTTACGCGCCGAGCCACTTTCCTTCTAGAATCCCAGCCAGTATTTCCCAGAGCTGCCTTGGCAACCCGATCAGTCGTCACTTCCCTGCCCCTCTGTGGCTTGATCAGCTGCTTATTCAAATAAGCCACTTTTGGAAGAAGACCTGAGACGGCCTTTTTAAGTTGTTCGTCTCCTATGTTACTTTGGATAGGATTGCCGAGCAGATTAAGTGCCAGGAGAGAGTTGTAATTGGCCACGAGTTGACCTATCGCCTTTGTCATGGTTATCTTATTGAAACTTAGGTCGAGCACTGTGAGCTTCAAGAGGCGGTGGAGGCCTTCTACATCACTTATTTTGTTACCAGCTAGATACAATTCTTTGATTGCCGTGCAGCTTGATAACCCTGTTAGCAAGAGAAGTTTTGGGTTAGTTGCATGTACACCTTTTGCTCACATGAAAATCCAGAAATGTTACAGAAAATAAGAGAATGTAAGAAAATAAACTAAATTTAAATGTAAAAGTAGTGCCAGCTAGATTTGGTGAATCAGAAACCATAGTGGTACTGTATCAACAGAGAGACAAAAGTTCATTTTTATGTTTTAGTTTTGTCCATCATGCTCTTTTTGGCACTAGGTTTTTAAAGATTATTCGTTGACTGTACTTCTTCTACCAACCAAGGAGCAAGAAATTATCATTTTCCTTATTTGTATATGATATTTCGCTTTCCATGAGAGAAAATGAAAGATAGAATTGCCCCAGAGCCACAATGCTTAGACGCCCTTTGTTTTCTTATCCAAATTTAGTCAACTTTGATACAAAGCTGGATAGTAAAACATTTGGCTGGTACCAATCTCTTAATGAACCAAACCCACGAGACCAAACATTTCAACTAGAAAAGCTATCAAAAATTGGACCACCTCGAATTATCTTCACATCCTACAAGATGTGACAAACAAATGATGGGACATTTTGGACCACCAGTACATGGTCCCTCTAAAAGGAAAAGACACAGTAGCATGAATTTTGGTCAAATTCATGTCTCTAATAGAATGAACCAACTACTGTAACAACTACTCAATAATGTAACAAGATGTTTTATAAAGAAACATTTACCCTGGCCAATACGAGAAATTCGGTTATAGCTGAGATTTAGCATCCGAAGCCTGGTCAGCTCTCTCAGCCCCTCAATTGCCACAATTTTGTTTCTTGACAAATCAAGCGTGTGCAAACTCTTAGGCAATGCCCCGGATGGAATATGCACTGCACCATGAAAGAGATGGGCAACAAGTAATCAGTCAAAAGCACATAAGGTGGTCACTAAAAGATGCCCTTTCAGAAAGATAATTTGCCAACATCCCATTAGTCAACTAAATTTTCTATTCATCATAGATAAATCTCCTTTTCTTTTCTTTTTTCAAGTTTATTTCTATGAACTAATGAATTAAGTAAACAATAAATTCAGACAAGTGACCGGGCATATTTTTTGAAAGGACCTAAACTACAATAAACAAAGTATACAGGGAGCCAATAGTAACAAGATGCCTTACCTATAAAATTGCTCGATAAATTAACAGCTTTGAGACTGGTAAAGGCCGAGATGGCTGGTACGACCTTGAGAGCCATTCCAGAAATATGTGCCACAGAGGAAAGAAAATTTAACGACTGAATAACATTATTTGCTTGCAAATCCTCATCTCCACCTCTCCTCTTATTTGCATGTGAGTGGTTCTTTCCGGAAGACTCCCCAACCTCAGGTAAGCTGGGTAAGAAGAACTCACCATCCATGTTACCACCCAGCAGCTCCTCATTTTCATCTTCACAGATTTCATCTTCCTTATTTGGTATGCTGTTAACCCAAGCGCTGACCCGATCAAGGTACGTAGTCTCAGTTGAGAAAGCCATCCATTGATTTGAGGGGTCCTCTATCACTTTTTTCTTCTTTTTATCCACAATCTCACTTGTCTCAAGAGTATCAGATGTGTAACCACCTTTGTTATTATTAGAAATGTCACTAATAACTGATTCAGCTCTTGCCGGCGCCCTGACACTGGAAATCCAATTAGTCCGATGAAGGTTCCTGTGGCTCCACATAAAAAGCCGCCACCAAAGCTTTCTGCTTCTAGAAGGAAGCACTTGACTAGATGACCTCTTTTTCAGCATAACCCGGTCAGCGGTGCACGAGGTCTTAACTGAAAACGGGCTGTCGGTTCCTTTCTCATTGGGTACAGCTCCATCTGGTAAGGATGCCAGGTTACCATAGGAACGGGATTTGTTGACTTTGGAATTGGTCCAAGCAGCTGATTTTCTCTCGATGTTGGAGCAGGAGCGCTTTAGCAGCCTTGGGGAGGAGGAATCTTTAGACATCTCCTGAACCATACCTTGTTCACTCTGGTGGCTGCTAGGCGTTGGGATCTCAGGTGTGGTTTGGTTCGGGTGGTTCGGTCCAGACCAAGTAGAATTGTTCTGGTTTGATTGGAGGTCAAGGTCTGACAAGTCCCTTTTCATGGAGTGTTTCTTATTATTATCATCACCTCCCTTGTAAGCTGTTTCAACCGTCACGTCAGCATTTGGCATCAATTTCTCTACAGTATTATCGGGTGGCAAGATCTCAAAGAGCAGCTCTTCTGGTTTAACTCGTGGGTTTTCATTTGTTTTTGCTTGTTTAACATCAGCTGATATTGCACTTTTCTGGAAATAGATAAAAGAAAATAAAATTACTTAATATATATATTGTAATTATTTTACTGCCAGTTATTAACATATATATGATAACATACAAGGAGCAAACCTTGGATGATTTCTTCTTCTTGCTTGTAAGAAGAGTAAAGCACAAGAACCTCGCCATCTTCAAATGATTCAATTGACAATACTCCTATTTTGAACTTACTCTTTTTATCTTTTCTTGTGTAAATTATCTAGAGTTCTCTGGCTAAAGACAAGGTCAGTAACTGATGATAGGGTTAGCCGTTATCTATGGGAGATCCTTTGAGAATTTGAAGGAGAAACCAATGGAGACAAACAGAGGGTCTCGAAATACAGGGGAGAAAAGAGGTCGCATAGTCAAGCGGGGCCCACACCTTTGTCAAGGTGCGAGGTAATGATGCCACAGTGACTGCCAGAGTGAACAAAAACAAAAAGTGGTATAAATGAAGACCTTCGGACCCGTCTTGGCAAGATTTACCTGAATTAAAAAAATATAACAATAATGATTAAAAGAAGGTTGATAGATAAAATGTAGAACTTCAGTTAAAAACAGATCCATGCACATTATTTAGCATCAAACTGTGTCTCTATTAGTATGAATTATGGAGGATTGGATTCTTTCCTGAGGGAGAACAAATTACCAGAAGGTGTATTTTGTGAAAAACTTTAAACCCTGGTACGTCTTGGCAGAAAAGAAGCCCAACCCAGGCAAGGCAAGGCAAAGATATTAATTTCTCATTAGCAAACCTTCTCACCATTTTTTAATTTTTTTCCTATATTTGAAATTTTTGCTGGAGAGTCGGAATGATGAACTAAATGGGGGTTTAGTTTTGAAAACCAAAAGGATGTTTAAAGTAACATTCGCGACCTGATATATGAATATGAGGCTTCAAAAACAACTTAATCGAAGCCAACCTTACTGACGGCCAAATACAAGGGAAACATAAAAAGAGAATAAAAGAGAATTAAATCTTGAATAGTGGTCACATAGACCGACTAAATTGAAGCGGTAATTTAAAAAATAGAAGATCTACAAAAACTTCCCTGAGAAAGAAAAGCTTTTAACTTTTCATCTTAGGTGACTATATGTTACCTCAAACAAGTCTCCATCGGAGAAACTATTGTACGTTACACTTGGTAAACGAAATTACGAGAAAATGTAGAACAATTAATCTATTCCAGTACACAGGTGGGAGAAAATAACTTTTTTCGGCCCCTTTTGAAGAAATATAACACGTGAGAGGAAAAAAAAAACATTTCAATCAAAAGAAAAGTTAACTATTAAGCTGTCTGTTCTTTTCACCATAAATTGCTCAAGGAAATTTTGTTTTTTTTTAAAAAAAATTGATGATACTTGGGTCGTAAACTTGAAAAAAGGAATCGTACCTGACCAGATCAAGCCTAGAGAGGTACTCGATCAATAGAGGAACCGTGAAAAGTGTAAGAGATCACGATGCGAGAGAGGTCGGAGAGAGAGGAATGCTGAATAGAGAAGGGGTGAGAAAGCGCTTGACAGCGGGGAGAGAGAGAGAGAGAGAAGTTGAAGAGGAAATATGATGGAAGAGCCAGAAATGAGATACGCTCGTATATAAGCGTTGGCTCTCGGGAATTCCGAATAATACCTACCTACATTTTTCTTATAGGCCCTTGAATAACTACAATATTAAAGTTACTTGAACTGGTAAATTTGTTAAGCCATTTTTTGAAAGGTTTTATTTTATAGAGATAATATTTTTTGAAACTTGTGATATTCTGAAAATTCAGAAAATTATATACCTGTAGAACTAAAAAATTTATTTATTAATTAATCAACATATGACGTAATAAATTTGGAGCATGTGATGAGGGATCAATTCTTCAAATCAAATTTGTGACTTTGTACATTAAGGACAAAATAATTTATTTTTTATTTTTATTTTTAGACGAGTGACCAAGAAAACAATAGTTATTTTAGATGAAACTTTTAACATCATTATTAAACTATATGTAATGATGAATTTGCTGGCGTTAAATGTACTAGCTAAATTGTATAGTGTTATCAAATCA
Source organism: Carex kokanica (assembly GCA_025461125.1). Lineage (NCBI taxonomy): Eukaryota > Viridiplantae > Streptophyta > Magnoliopsida > Poales > Cyperaceae > Carex > Carex kokanica. The sequence goes on along the minus strand of JAJGRX010000113.1, from coordinate 968,895 downwards.
AATGAAACCTCATGATAAATAGGGGTAGACTGAACTAAGGCGGTCCAATATTATTTTTAATTTAATGGGGTAGACTGCAAACTTACAAGAAAGCCATGTCTTGCTGAATGACAGTAAGACACGGTTGACACGCGTATGACCACCTCAACCGAGGTCCACAAATTAAATGCACAAACGAGAACCCGTGCCAGCTCCTCAGCTACTCATTTGTTCTTCATTCCTTCATCATTCATTCATTCATTCATTCATTATAGTGACACTGACAGTGACATAGGATAGAAACCAGACAGTTAAGAGTAATTAATTTTGCGGAATTGTGATTTACTCAAAAAAAGTTTGAGAGAACAAGCAAGCACTTGGTACGGACTACGGAGAGGGAAATAATTATGCGCAGCGCAACGGTATTTTAAGAAAATTTGAACAGCAGAAATTCGAGAAAAACACAGCCTCCGGCTCCTCTAATCAAGATTCATCCTAAAGTAACGCCAAGTTCTTTAACTTAATTTGATTTCGTTTATGGAACTGGGCTTCGGCCTATTTACTCAAAAAAATATCATACGAAATCATGGCTGGATTCATTTATAATGTGATCGGAATAACAATTATAAAAAATAGAATTCAATTCAATAGAAAAGAAATGATTAAAATAGATTCGGAATTGAATTTTACTGATTGGAAAGATTAAATTACACCACATAATTCAATGCTTTATACTATGAGAAAACTCCAAAAGTTCCCTTAATTTACAAAACAATGTCATTATTAAAACGTTTATTCCTAAACCTGCCATGGGAGAGAAATAGAGAAAGAAGAAGGTCTGAAACTCACAGCGAAGAGAAGAGAAGGCGTCCCTGAAACTCACAGCGACCCGGTGACTCAGCCCACACTTCAGGTATCCCTCCGCCTCTTCTTCCTCTTCAGCCGCGACTTTCCCACCAGCGACGAGGGCAACCGTGTAATTTCAATTTGGCGAAATCATTTCTCGCCAAATACCTCCACTTTTCACGCGATTTCGCTGAGCTACTTTTTCCTTCTCAAATCCTGCCGAATTGATTCTCGCTGCCTTTAATATTTGCTTCCGATCACGAACGCGACACGAATTCCTTTTCCATTTCGCGTTTGAGAAATCGCGTGGCCATTCCGATCACAGTGTTAATATGAATGGATGTTGTGTATGATTTTATATAATTTGGAGTAAAATATATATCATGGGTACTGTAAAATTGATCTTCATTTTTAAAATGAAAATTTTATATGATTGGCTCATATGATGTGTTTGACTCTTATAATTTGAAAGTCTGACTTCATCGATCCTATTTAGAAGACATTAAAAATAGTGTTGATCAAATGCACACAAATTTTAATACCAATTGAACAGCTCTTATCAAACATTATCCTGAATTTGGTGCACTCTCGATCTCCTTCAGACCATTAATATAATATTCCCCACTTCCTACACTGGACCGTCTAAAAATACTATAACCAAATTAAATTTGGTGACTAATAGCATGAATTTTTGAGCTGATCGTAGAGATTATTCCAAAACTTGTACAAAATAAATTTACCATAATGACCATATATTCTCGTAAAAAATATTTTGAAGTAAAAGTTAATTAGAAGTTGAGTCAAATAAAATATTATCATTTAAAATTTGATTATGCAATTTTTCGGAGGATGACATCCATCTAGTAAAATTTATCAGCATTTGTTTGTTTGTTTCTAAAAAAATATAATGAATAATAGAAAACGAAAAAATAGATATAGAATGACCATTTCGGTATTAAATTCACCAGCACCCATATAGAGAATCTATATACTTTTCAGATTTATAAACTCAGATGAATAAAATCTAAATCGTTGGATTGATGCATAAACAATTAATTTGTACGACAAATAAATTTCCCACTTGGAGAATACGAATACGAGGTACATTTGTGCAAATGCATTCATTCCCACTTGGAGTTAGCCCTTTGCTTCGATTCCTTCTTCTAATAATTAATTAATTAATTAATTAACAGGTAAATAAGGAAAATGAAGAAAACATGTGATTTTAATCAGAAAGGTACCGTACCACGATTGATCTCAGACTCAGAAGAGATAAAACCAATGTAGAACAAGTCCATTATTCTATTCCAACTATGATGCCCAAAGAATTATTGAGACGAATGCCGAAATTGAAGACTCGAGTCGACTCGCGTACCTAGCTACGTATTCCCCACAAGGCCACAATATTTTTATTTTTAGAAATTAAACAATATATTTGTCCGAAACAAGATTAATTGATTTTTATTTCTCGATAAATGGATTGGATCAAATCAATAATTATGTTTTATTGCAAAAAGAGATCAATCAAACTAATAGTCTGGTTCTATTGGTCTGTCCCCAATGGGGACCCGGGTGAAAGAGAGAAAAAGAAGTAAAGGAGAGGGCCCACAAATTTCATAGCTCCTAATGGTTTGGTCCAAATAAATTTTTGGTTGTTTTGTGATAGAAATACATTACAACTTATGAAAACTATCAAAATTGAACCATTGATTTGGTCCCTGCAAATACTCAATGCGACTAAATCATTAGTTTGGTCTCATCCATGGCAATGAAAAAAAAAATGATCCATCTTAATTGCTGCCAATAATTTAATTTTATAATTTCTAAATATCAAAAAAATTCTTTCCCCACGCTACTTCTGTTTCTATAACAGTAATAATTTATTTGTTAATAGTTTTTGCTTGTATTGAAGACTTTTGAGCTAGGCGAGAGAACTTACATTGAATCTCACTGATATATAAAACTTATATCGTCTTAAGAAAAAAAGAAAACATATATATATATATATATATATATTAGTTATGGAACCGGCCGGCCATAATTAAGTTGGCGGTTATCAATTAAAAGTTTTTATCTGATAAAACAAAAAAAATAACGCAAGATTAAATAAGAAGTGCGACGAATCAAACAAACGAAATGAAAAAAGAAATAAATTAAAGCTTTTTATTTTGATAATCATTTTTCAATTATCACGAATTCACGATTGTTAAAAATAGGGGGAATTTCATATATACCCTCAAAGAACTTGAAATTATGTATTTCTCCCTATAGAATTCACAACATCATATTTATCTCTCTAAATTTCAATAACTCACAAATGTACCCAATTTATTGTCTTTTCCATTAAAACTCATTTTAAATTTATAATGTTTATTTTATCATTTATTACAAGATAAAAATATGTAGCATGTGTAAGAAAAATGTTCAATGTTCTAATTGGTCAGTTTCCGAGAGCTAATGGTTCATTTCTCTACACGTAATGCATGCACAATGACATTTAGGCATATGTTTATGTGCACGTCACAAGTAAGAAAATGAATTATTTGCCCTCACAATCGATAATTAGAAGACTGAATGTTTCTCTTAAACATTCTATATACTTTTATTTTTTTTTAAATGAGTTTTAATTGAAAAGAATTGAATAATTTATGAGTATTTGAAATTTAAAGGGTAAATATGATATTATGAATTTTAAAGGGGGTATCTAATTTCGATTTTTTTGAGGGGCATGCATGAAACAAGAAAATGGATACGGCATGTGCAACATTTTAAGAAAAAAATATTAATTAAATAAAAATGAAAATCTAGATACTATAAAAATATTATCGGGAAGATACGGCAACACTTGATCAACTATAAATTCGACATTAATTTATTCTTAATATACTTGTCATGCATGACCCATTGACCCGTGGGTTGTGGATATAAATCGGATTCAGGCGTTCCATCCGTTGTACTCTTGGATTTGTGTGTGTTTTAATTTTCTTTTTTAGCTGATGGACCACAGGCCGAGTCAGATTTTTGAACTATGATTAAATATATATGGATCAATCATATAAAATGTTCGTGCAAAGAATTGAGATTAATTTTACAGTTACTTAATATTTTACTTTAAATTATATTTAAAATCATACATAAAATATAAAAATTAAACAAAAAGTCAATTGACACCCATACCTCATCTTTACCTCTGCCCTGTGATGGGCCATCTTTTTGCTAATCTTGTTGGAAAAAATTTGGGTCTGACATCTATCAGACTCAAATTTGAGTTTGATGAGTTTCGCGTCCGTCTGATCTGTTTTAGGGTCCGTGCACACAAATATTAAAACGGATGCGCACCAATTTTGAAACAATATGTACGGATCCTAAAATAAATTAGACGGACACATAATTCATCAGACTCATGAGCGTCGGACCCAAATTATTCCCAACCTTGTTAGCCACTCACTGATGAAATAAAATAGTGGTAACCATTTGGGATATTGTGACAATACCTGATTAAAAAAAAAAAAACATTTTAACACTTAAAATCAACATAAAAAGGATAATAAAAAAAATCAACATATAAAGGAACACTCAGATTCCAAAATATAGACACTGCAAGGAATAAATGAAAATTGTCTGAGAAAGTTGCTCCTGTGGACATAATTAAACCTCTAATTTTCTATCTATCCTCGGAATATTCCATAGCAAAAGAATGGTGTTGATGAAATGAAATATCTAATAAACATATATCATACATGAAATTAGTTGCTCCATCGTTTTTCTTTCTTGAATAAGACCTGATGGTACAGGCACTCACTGGAGAACCAGATTATTTAATTCCCATTTATGTATGATATTGACATTCATTTGAAGAAAACCAATAGACTAATTTGAAACCTGAAATTTAAATATCAATTGCTAAATGAGGAGGTTTCAAATGCCTCCATTTTTTGTACCTCCACCATGCCTTCATTTTTAAAAACTTTAATAAATTAAAATTTAAAACTTAATAGCCAAAATAAAACCGTTGGATATGATCTACATCATTTTATCTATGCACGTGTAAAAATTATGACATTTTAATTTTGTTTTGGTTGTCATCAAGAGCTTGTAAAAAACGTACTAATGTGGATAATTTCTAAACGTTGATTTTCAACTTATTGATTCACATAAAAACAAAATTGAAATGTGATAACTTTTACAAGCACATAGAGAAAATAACATAGATCACATTTAATGGTTTTATTTTGAGTTACTAAAGTTTTAAAAAATAAAGGCATAGTAGAGGCACAGAAAATGGAGACATTTGAACACTATTTGTTATATATAATAATAATAATATAAAAGACCTTACAAGACCTGTGTCTCTACTCTCTCTACTCTCTAGGCAATAACTTGGGAACGAGGTATTTGCATTTTTTAAATTAAGAAAATCTGAAGTAGAGTTTGAGTAAGAATCCTTTTATATATCTTTTTTAGACCAGTTGGCAATATTCTTAAATCGAAAGATTTTATTGAATGAAATGATAAAAATGTCTTAAAATAAAAACAAAAAATAATATAAAAATTAGGAAAAATAAGAATTACAGAAACCTTAGTTTGACAAACTAAAATGTAGCTCAAACGAATTAAAACTATCTTCTAATTTAAAGCTCAAATTCGCCTGCAACTGCAAGCATGAAAGAATTTTTCTTTTTCTCTCTGGAAGAAAATTCTTCTAATATCTTTCCTTGCATAAATTTCAATATATCCAGCCATCTAAATACAATTTCATCAGAATGCAAAAGAAAATCATAAAAGAATATATTCCCCAACAGCTGATTGATTAAGAGTTAAGACAGAGACATGGATACAAAGAACACTGAGGTGAGCAAGCAAATAAATGTTAGCTTTGACACCGGATGCTTTAATCAAATGGTGATCTTCTTTAGCAAAATCAAAATTCATCACTCAAACATTTCGTTGACTTAGTTGTCCCAATGAATAATTTACTTATCTCTTTCAAAATTTAAAAATTATATATATATATATATTAATGTAAAGAAAACTTCTCAATTCAGATAACTCACGCACTCATCAAACAGGCTTCAAATCCTTCCAAGTACGCAACAAACAGCAACAGAAAGTCTGTCTGTCTAGAGATCAAAATAAATGGTAACAGGGTACAATTTGATCCATTGGTTCCAAAAAATGATAGAATATGTCAAAAATATTATACTTTCTTGTTTTGCTGATTATTAATTTTACTGTTTCATATTGATCGGGTGGTTCGGAAAAATAGTGTCTATGAATTCTTTTTCAGTTTTTTTTTTCTAATTCTAAAAGATTTTCAATTTCTAGAATATAAAAGAGAAAAAAAAATATATATATTCCTGATTTTTGACAATAATCAGATGGTCCAAAAAATAGAATATATTAGGTTGTTATCTTTTCCAGGTCGTAGATTTCGAATTTGTCTTATATATCTGTCGAGACTCGAGACAATATGAATGAAATTTAAGCTGTGGACGCTAAACCGCCCCACAAAGGGGCGGTCCGGTTTTTTTTTCTTCTTCTTAGATTTGAGAGACAATATGAATGAAATTTAATAATAAAAATTTGAATTTTGTTTTTAATATTTGTTAGATTAAATCTTTTGATGTGTAAACCGACATTTTTAAAAATACCCAATGTTAATTAAAGATTAATAAAAATGCTCAAACCGGCCGGTTCCTTGACTAAATAACTAAAATGCTGAGATATAAGTATAACACTAAAAAATCGATTTTTTTAAAAATATTTGTCAAATTACTTTTTGATAGCATATTTATACTAAAATACACTAAATTACTTGAGAATTACTTGAAATTATGTTCATTTTTTTAATTTTTGTTAAGAGACAAATAGCTAAAATACTAAAATATAATACTAAAAAATCAAATTATTTTTTTAAATATTTGCTAGATTACATTTTTGATATATAATTAGCATATTTATACTAAAACACGCTAAATTACTTGAAATTATGTTAATTATGTTCATTTATGCTGAATTATACTAAATTACTTGAAATTACAATAATTATGTAGAATTATGCTAAAATACGGTAAATTATGCTAAATTACGTATGAATAGGGATGATATCTTCACTCAGAAGACGAAAAATGACGACAAAACTTCAAACGGCCATAAAACGGCGCTCGAGTGTCCGATTTCAGCAAATTACCACTTTTCGGAAAGCTTCTGAAAATACGCATGTGTCCGTACTGCTTTGATGGTTTTCCAAATTCAGAATCGCCAAAAAATAAAGAGAAGGGCCTCAAAACTTCAGTTGAAGTTTCCGATTAATATTTTCATTTCTATTCTCCAATCTACGTAGCTCAGTAAATTAGTTATATAATGAACCTGTAGAATACCAATTTTATTATTTTTGAAATTTTTTTACTATTTTTTGTGATTTATGAAAGATGGTACAAAATAGGTCCTATTCATACGTAATTTAGCATAATTTACCGTATTATTGTGATTTCAGCATAAATTAACATAATTTCAAGTAATTTACCGTATTTTAGCATAATTCTAGTGTAAATCAGCATAAATTAACATAATTTCAAGTAATTTACCTGTAGAATACCGTATTTTTAAAAATGTCGGTTTACACATCAAAAGAATTAATCTAATAAATATTAAAAACAAAATTCAAATTTTTATTATTAAATTTCATTCATATTGTCTCTCAAATCTAAGAAGAAGAAGAAAAAAAAAAAAAACCGGACCGCCCCTTTGTGGGGCGGTTTAGCGTCCACAGCTGACCGCCCCCCTATGGGGCGGTTTGGTGGGCAACCTTGACCGCCCCTTTTATGGGCGGTTAGATTTGAAAATAGTTTCAGATCGGGGTTATATTTGATATTTTTCTTTTGTTTTAGGTTATTTAATAAAAATATCGGTCAAATTTCCGTTTGTTTAGAGTCAATTCTCGAATTGCAAAAAAAACGTAACTAGCGGTTCTATGGTCCAACAAAATAAATTATGCATATTTTTAGGGGGAATTTTATCATACCCTTCAAAAAAAATTCCCCCCTCTAAAATTCGTAATATCAAATTTACCCTTTTAAATTTCACAAACTCAAAAATTTACCCAATCTATTGTCTTTTCTATTAATATTCATTTTAAACTTATAAAACTTTTATCATACCCTTTATTAAAAATAAAAAAAAATATGTGGCCCATGTTAGAAATCTTTGTTGTCCCTAAGGCACCTCTAATTTTCTTTCAAAACTGAAAATAATTGCAAATAAAATAAATAAATGAGTTTAGAGAAAATTGACACGCGGGATGTTAACGGAGTTCGGCAAAATGGCATACGTCTCCGGGGCGTCGCAACCGCTTCTCGGTGCGCCTTTCTATTACCCAATGAGAAAGGTTACAACTTGTGAAGTGGTGAGCCCTTACAACCAATGGGAAGTCACTCGGCCAACTAGAGTAGAGAACGAAGTCTCTAAGTTGATGATCTCAAGAGAAACACTCAAAAACTTACTCTAATCTAATATAACTCAAAATTAGTGAAGTAGATTTGAGGTTGTGTGAAGGAATTTTGAAGTTTTAGCTCTCACAACAATGGAGGGACTATAGCACAGAAAAATCGCTTTTTGAAAAGTTGGGGCGGCTAAAGTTGTTTGGGAGAAAACTTAATTGCTCTATTTATAGAGGCAGCTTCGGAATGAGCAGTCTGCCTACAATCGTTACCAAACATTATTTAATCGTTACAACGATTAGTATTTTATATGCAATTAGGGTTTCAACCAAATTTGAATTTCTACGAAACAACCATAATCGTTACAACAATTGTATAAACGTTGGTAACGATTACTCTTTGGAAAGTTTGTAGTGTTTCTTACTTTCGAATTTTCTGTGCAGCTATTTTAATCGTTACAACGATTACACAATCGTTGGTAACGATTGTTCCCTGTTTTCAACATCAAATCTATTTTACCAAGTCTATAATTTTACAATTTAAATTCTTGATAAATATCTTAATGATTTCTTCAGATCAATAGATCCATAGCAATTTCAATTTTCTTGAACCTGCGAAATATCTTAACTCCAAGAAATTGTTAAATTCAATTATTGTATGTTTTGCAAATTAGTCAAATAACATAATAAAAGTATTGCTTGCAACAACAATTTTCAATCTTCTGGTTAGTCTAGTTTGTGAGAAGTGAGAACTAATGATAAATTCTTTATTTGTGACGCGCATACAAGTATGTACCTAAAAGTCATTGTGTATGTATCAGAAGTAGATAGATGAACCGTTAGTCATCACAAACTGGCCATTTAGGACTTTACACATGCAGCTTATTTTTTATTTTTTTAATAATGATAAAATGAGTATTCATAAAAAGGCAATAAATTGGATATTTTTTTTTTAGTTTTTGAAATTTAGAAGGGTAAATATGATATTATGAATTTTAGAGTGAAAAATACATAATTTTAAGATTGTTTAGAAGTATACGTGAAATTCTTCCTTTTTTATCATTTTTCTTTAAAATTTGCTTTTATGAATTTTCAATGTAGAATAACGAACTTGTAAATTTGTAGACTATGAATTTGAAAAAAAAAACAAATTTCCTAGCTATTAGGCATTAATCGATGGACAAAAAAAACAAAGATATCAAAACTTATATCACTTTTCCATTTTTTTAGATTGAAATTAGCTTATTTATATTGGTTTAATAGTCTAAAAAATAAGAGTGTTTTATTTATTTATTTGTGAATTAAGAATAAAAAAAAAATACATATTACTAGTTGCTTACTACTTCATTATACAAAGCACAGAAAAAATAAAGTATATGCTGTTTTCTTAGCTGGCTATTTGATACTAAAACAAAAACAAGTTTGTATACTTTTCTATATCAATCAGACGGTCCATACAAAAAAATAAAATAAATAGTTTCTGTAAATTTTAAAAAATTGATAAAAAATGTTTATAGTTTTTGGTAGTATGAACACCTCTTGTGTTTGTTTGGACGTCCGATAGAGACTTCCATTTTCTAAGATGAAAACAAAAGGTCTTGATTTTTTTTTATATTAATCAGACGGTTCATAAAAAAATATGATTTCTAATATTTAAAAAAATATATATCTTAGAACTAGTAGGGTTAAAATGCACTATTGGATTTGTGCCCCAACCATACCCTACATATATATCTCTGTTCTCAAAGTTCAAACAGTCGATCTGAACCGCTCAACATGATCTCTATATTAAAATATACTTTGAGACCAAATTTTAAAATATTTTACTATTTTCTTAAATAGGTACAAACAGTGATTTTGTACATATCTAAAAAATATAAAATTTGATTTCTAAGCATATTTTAATATGGATATCTTGTTGAACGGTTCGGATTAACTGTTTGAATTTTGAAAACAGAGATGGAAATATAAAATATAGTTGGACACAAAAATCAATAGTGCATTTTAACTCTACTCTCCAACATGTATTTAGATGCCAAAGTTTACTTCTTCTTCTTCTTTTTATTCCGATTGAGTTTGAAATGGCCTTTGGATGACCGCCTTGGCTCCTTGCATTTTCTCTGTTTATTTTTATTTTTATTTTTTTGCTTTGTGTAGTAATTAAATTGGATCCGAAATAAATGATTTTTCTCCGGTTTATTTGAGCACCTGGAGGCGAAATAAAAAAAAACATAAAAAAAATCATAAACGCCACATGGCTGGCCGCTGGCGTTACTCTTACTGATTAGACACTTACTAATTTTTTAATTAAAAAGTGGGCTCCAACTCCAAATAAACAAAACAGCATGATTTAGAAGGTGATGGAATAATTAATTAATTAATTGCTACCCCCACACGCTAAAAGCTGCCGAGAGCTCCAGCTCTCCAACCTGATACTGAATTACTCAATCACGCCAAATGCATTGCTGCACGAAATCGAACTGCATACAAAATTACAAATAGCAGGCATGAAAAGTACTGTTTCTATCTATTTGAACGCAAATTTTAAAAGCAATTGAAGTACCACATACCACAACTTTTGATATTCTCCTCACGACCTGTGCAGTTTTTTATTTCACTTTTAGTTTAAATTTTGAATTCAAGACGACAAATGCAACTTTCTTGATCATAATTAAAACTTTCTCGACCAACATAGTCATTTGACAGTGAGAAAGAAGAGAAGCTGCTCATGACTGGATACCACGTATTTAGGCCCAACTCAGCTGTTTTACTGTTTACGTGATAAAAAAATTTTACTCATAGCTAATTTTTTTCCCCACATAAACAGTAAAAAAATCAGTTCAAATTTGTCCATTCCTGTGCTCATTCTCAGTAGCCGAATTGGGCCTTATGGGGTCATCATTAAATTCTTGTGGGGAAGAACATATTGGATATTGGTCTCTGCTTTTATTTATTAGTAAATGTGAATCAAGACTTCTGAACACGTCACCTCCCGAGATTTTTATTAATATCCAAAGTTAATTACAAATTAATAAATATACCCACCAACGTTGGAAATTTATAAAAATATCCATACCGACCAGAAAATGGCCGGTACTAATTTTTTTTTTAAGACACTATGAATAGCAAGATGCTGAAATCTAACACTAAAAATTCGAATTTTTTTTTTTAAATATTTGTTAGATTACTTTTTTTTATATATAATTAGCATATTTAATTATTTATACTAAAATACGCTAAATTACTTGAAATTATGTCAAATTACGCTAAATTACACAAAATTACACTAAATTACGCTAAATTATGTTAAATTATGCTAAAATACGGTAATTACGCTAAATTACATATGAATACAGATGATATCTTCACTGAGAAGGCGAAAAACAACGACGAAACTTCAAACGGCCATAAAATGGCTCTCGAGTGTCCGATTTCAGCAAATGACCACTTTTCGAAAAGCTTGCAAAAATACGCATGCGTCACTGCTTGCTTTGTCAGATTTCAAAATTCAGAATTGGAAAAAAACAAAGGGAACAGCCTCAAAACTTGAGTTGAAGTTTCCGATTAAGATTTTCAGTAGCTCAGTAAATTAGTTATATAATGAACTTGTAAAATACCAATTTTTATTATTTTTGGAATTTGTTTACTATTTTTTATGATTTATGAAAGATGACACAAAATCGCATAATTTAGCGTAATTTAGTGTAATTTAGCGAAATTTAGTGTAATTTAACATAATTATTTTAATTTAGCGTAATTTAGTGTAATTCAGCATAATTAACATAATTTCAAATAATTTAGCGTATTTTAGTATAAATGTGCTAACTATATATCAAAAAAAAGTAATCTAACAAATATTAAAAAAAAAATCGAATTTTTAGTGTTAGATTTCAGCATCTTGCTATTCACAGTGTCTCTAAAAATTAAAAAATTAAAACCAGTCATTCTTTGGCCGGTATGGATTTAATGACCGTTACCGAAAAAAATTAAAACCGGCCATTTTCTGACCGGTATGAATATTTTTTTAAATTCCCAATGTGAGGGGGTATATTTATTAATTTTTAATTAACTTTGGATATTATTAAAAATGTCGGCGTCACCTCGATTGGTGACTATTTATTTTATAAGCATAGTCAAGGTCATCTATTTTGAATGCATCACCGTCCTTTCGTATTTAATAGTTTAAATTTTCATCATTAAGATTTTTTTATTGATTTTGCGCTAAATTATTAAAATTATGGTGTTGTCATAATTTCAACTGTTTTTTTTGGATTAACAGTTTGAATTCTATCGTTTTACGGTGTTATCGATTCTGTTATGACTCATGACACATCACATCACGTCATGTTTTTTTTTAAGGTTGGCGGCGAGCCGTCAACAATTTAATTGATTAGAAAAAGTCAAAAGTTACAAATTACAAATGATAGAATGTAAGCAAAAATAAAACCAGTAATGGATTACAGCAGCAGCTCTAATCGGAAAATAAAATGAAGAATAAAATAACCGCAAATTCCGTAGTCTAAGCAGCTAGACCATTTAAATCTGCCCCCGGCTGTGCTGATAGTCCATCGTATTTAAGTATCGTTTATCCAATGCAAAGTGTCTGTTACTGCGGCCTCGATTACGTGACTTACAAGCCTACGCTTATCCGTGAATAGCCTCCGATTTCGCTCTTTCCAAAGTGCCCAAACACCCGCAGCCCACATGGCATCCCAGAGAATTTTCCCTCTCCGGCCTCGACCTCTCCTTCCCAGATTCCACACTCCCGGTATGGTGTTAACCCGATCTCCCAGAAAAGCGAAATTGAAATGCGCACTCAAGCCTCTCTAGAATCTTATTGCAAAAGGGCATTTCCAAAACATATGGTCCCTACTCTCCACCAATGGCACGTGACACAGGTGGCATACCTGTTCGACGTTACATCCTCTGGAAATGAGCACCTGTTGAGTTAAAATTTTGCTGTCCATAACCAACCAGGTAAAAATCTTGATTTTCATTGGTACTTTCATTTTCCATAGTGGTGCCTGATAGGGTGAGATTATCCCCGAGTTATGCATGAATCGGTAAGCCGATTTGGTGGTGAAATCCCCCGCATTTGACCACCGCCACTTGATGCCATTGTTCCATTCCGTTGAGCAATTAAAAAACGGTAGTAGCATTTGCAAATCTTTCATGAAGAATGAGTGATCCAGGTTGTGACCAATTTGTCCCGGCGTGGACATGCCATACAGCCTCAGGATTGTTGCTGGCCATAAGCCAGCAGGATTGTTGTCGATGTTCCATAGCCACTTGGTCAGTAAAGTCTCATTTTGGATCTGTAAATTTATGACTCCTAATCCGCCATTTTCTTTGAGCCCATAAACCTGCTCCCAATTTACAAGGCAATTGATACTTTTGCAAATATCTTTGCCCTTCCACAAGAACTGTCTTCTCATTTATCAATGTGACGGATGACCCTCACCGGTACCCGCATGGCTTGCATGAAGTGTAGTGGCATCGCGGATAGCACCGCTTTCACCAGCGTAAGTCGGCCCCCGTACGATAGGTAGTTCGATGTCCAGCCTTCTATTCTCCTTCGAACCGCCACCAGCATTGTTTGGAATTGAATTTTCCTCGGTTTTTTAACAGTGAGAGGTAAACCTAGATATTTGAGGGATACTTACGAATGGGGAGAACCGAGGATTAACTGGATAGCGCCTACAAGGTTGGTTGGGATGGCTATAGGGACGAAGTTGGTTTTTGCCCTGTTGATCTTCAGAGCAGTTAGTTCTGAAAAAGACCTGTCACACCCCACGGCCAAGGGTCGCGACAGTCCCCCGCCGTAAACATACAACACCGTGTATGCTTACCAGGCAATTAATATTTCATTCAGAAAATACACAACAAATAATATAAAACAAGTTTCTAGATATGAATCAGAGTACACAGTCTGGTCAGAGTATAATACAACAAAAGTATCTCATCCGGATACCAACCATCAGGCCTAACCTAGAACTATACAACAAAATATATCTATGTCTAGGGTCATATCAAGGCATTCTACCAAAGGCCTACTACTCGCGTGCCTCCCCAGAATTAGTCGCACTTGAACCTATAAAAATAACCCGAAGGGTGGGGGTGAGAATAAATTCTCAGTGCGAATTTGCCACAATCAGGTTATTGGACTTGCAATCAGAATTCACATCCACAAATGAAATTCATACAACATTACATTAACAGTTTAACACAATATATAAATGAATGCACATGCTTGACAACAATAATCGAATAAAATACAACTTACGGAATTTCCAAGATGAACTCAAACAAACACGTAGTTGGCCTAACTCATTTTATTATGACTGGTAGCACCAACAGATGTTTAATCAAACTGGACCCTTTATCAAACACTCATCTGTAGGGTTACTGACACCTACAGATGTTCCACCGAGCTGGACCCTTTATCTGACACCCATCTGCAGTGCTTTGGCTTAACCATTTACTAAAGTCTGGTTCTAAGTCAGCTATACAGCTCGGCTTTACAAATGCATTTCCACGGAGTCAAAGTCAGCCATACAGCTCAACTTTGCAATTTCATTCAAATAGGGTCAAAGTCGGCTATACAGGTCAGCCTGGCAAATTCATTAAACAGGTCAACGGATAGGTCACCGTCACCTTATCCAGCCACCTCTACAGGTCAGCCTAGCAAATTCAGAAACAGGTCAATGGATAGGTCACCGTCACCTTATCCAGCTACCTCTACAGGTCAGCCTGGCAAATTCATTAAACAGGTCAACGGATAGGTCACCGTCACCTTATCCAGCCACCTCTACAGGTCAGCCTGGCAAATTCAGAAACAGGTCAACGGATAGGTCACTGTCACCTTATCCAGCTACCTGCCTGGCACCAGAAACAGGTCAACGGATAGGTCACCGTCACCTTATCCAGCTACCTCTACAGGTCAGCTTGGCAAATTCAGAAACAGGTCAACGGATAGGTCACCGTCACCTTATCAAAGCCACATATACAGGTCAGCCTTGCAGATTCATTCACACATAGAACACTTAATAGAACACATCAATTGACAACCATACGAATATGCAAATCAACCATCTCACAACAATTCAGTTCTAATTTAATTGGGTTATGCACATGAATCACACAATTCCAATTATGCAGCAATCAACATACAACATGACAATCGAAAAATAATTTAATTCTAGAAAATGAAACATCAAACAAGTCCAAGAACCCTGCACCTGTTTACGACGAGCGTATTGTTTAACTATGAATCAGACGTCTCGAAACGTCCCGCGAATTCCTGCTCGACTGAGCCTACACCTATATCACATATATACTTGGTTAAATCCCGATTCAATGGTCGAAATGCTTACTCAGGTTTAGTAAGGGCTTATACCGTCCTTAACCAATTCCTATGTTTTCGTATCGATTCTTTGGATTCCTTCTTTCTTACTAAAAATCTCTAAAACTTCACACAGTTACTTCTAGGTCTTCTAACCACATACAATTCTAATTTGGTCAATCTGTAGGTATACCCATTTACCGTCTCACTATTTTGGTTCTCGCAACATTTCAATTTGCCGATTAATTAAACCCTAATTTGGTCGAAATTCAAATTAATCGCTAAATGTCAAGGTTGAGGGAGAAGTTTACCGATTACGAGTCTATTCGGTCGGACTAGCCTAATCAATCAACGACATTTTCCAATTTCTGATTTGGTACCAAAAACCCTAGAAATGGAAATCCAAAATCGAGATGAATTCGAGAAAATAATCGACAAATAAACAACAAGGAGCTCGAAGGAGATAGACTACCAGCAATTTAAACACAAATCTCGGGTTAAAAATGAAAATTCAAACAATCGAGAAATATGAGATTTTGGAGAGAAAAGGGAAGAGAAAGGAATACCGAATAGGAGGGTTAGAAGAGATCTACGGCCACTTTCTCAGTTCCAACTTTGATTTCTCGGACTTTTGAGCGACTTAGAGGGATTTGGAGCTCTTTTTCTCTTTTTTTTTCTTTCTTTTGGCGGACCACACAAGGGGCAGGGAAGGGGGCGGAGTGAGAGAGAGAGACACACACAGAAATTTCATAAAATAAACCCTCAATACATCCAGTGCGGATCATTCACCCGCACTGGATCTGAGTGCGGACGCACTCAGTACTTAGTCAAATTTTAATCAAACCCTCAATAGTCAATACATCCAGTGCGGATCATTCACCCGCACTGGATCTGAGTGCGGACGCACTCAGTACTTTTAGTCAAATTTTCGTCAAAGTCTCACTTGTCAAGAAAAAATCCGAGCCTAATGCGTCCGCATTCTCCTCTAGTGCGGGTCACTCCATTCGTACTCACTACTTAGTCGTTTTCAAGAAAAATCAAAGCAGCACAGGAGATTCATGAGTGCGGACGCACTGATATCCAGTGCGGGTGGTTGACCCGCACTCACAGAAATTCAGAAAACAAATTAAGGAACACAGGTGCCAGTGCGAATCAGCCACCCGCACTCACCACCAGTGCGGACGCACTGAACCTGCAGATTGTCAGAATTTCATATTTTCAATGCAGTTTCTATTTTTTAGCGAACTATGGACGCGTTTTAAAGGTCAAAACTAGATATACTTGTCTCGGAACATTGTTTTAGATTTTAGATCCCTAGTTTATCAATAGAATTTTCGATTATGGTTTTAAATATTTTAATTATTTTATTGTTGAAAATTTCTTAACGTAACAAGACCGGAGTACTCTGTTTATTATTTTGAGGGTAACCGGGTGTGCTTCCGCTATAATGAGCGTGTCGTCTGCGAACTGAATGATCTCTGGGTGTAGGAAAACCGGTGCCAGCATCAGAGACTGCGCATTTCGTAGGAAACATTGCAAAGCATCTGCCACCAGAATGAATAACATTGGGGAGAGGGGATCTCCCTGGCGCATACCCCGTTCATGGTTGAAGTAAGAGGTCAGTGATCCGTTGACTTTAAGAGCCGACCTCGATGTGCGGAGTGTCTCGACAACCATTCTTATCCATCCCGGTGGGAATCCCCTTTCTACGAGTAAATTTGTTAAGAAACACCAATCCACCGTGTCGAATGCCTTCTCAAAGTCCACCTTATATAGAATAGCCGGCAACTTATGCATGCAGCAAAAACTTAGAAATTCCCTTGCCGACAGAAAGGACTCCATGAGTGATCTCCCTCTGACAAAAGCCGTCTGGTTGGGAGAAATCAGGCTTTGCAAATGTGGTTGCAACCTATTTGCCAGCACTTTTGTTACTATTTTTGAGATAGTGTTGATGACACTAATCGGTCTGAAATCTGAAACCTGCTTTGGATTTTGTTTCTTCGGGATTAATGTGATAGAGGCTCTGTTAAGGACCCGAAAGATGCCCGGGTTTTTTTTGGAAATTGTTGAGCATCTCCATGATGTCCACCTTGACCGTTGTCCAAAAAACTTGGAAGAATTCAACCGGGAGCCCATCCAGGCCACTAGACTTGCCTACCGGCATATCTTTAATGGCTTGCAGGACCTCATCTGAAAATTCGATATCCAGTACCTGCAGGTGAGCACTGAAGTTTGGTCCCACAATGCCTGTCAGATCGAAAAGTCTACGTTACCCGGCTGTTGGGTTGCGGCCCAAAATGTTTTCGAAATGAGTTCGTAAGTGTTGTGGCAGCGCATGTGATGGGACCGCAGAATCATCGTCATTTTTTAGCGATCTGATAAAGTTGCAGTTTTTCTGGCCATTAGCTATAGCGTGGAAGTATTTTGTGTTCTTATCACCTAGTTTTAGCCAAGTGCATCCGGATCGCTGTTTCCACCTGGCCTCTTTGTCTACCGCCAATACGAAAATGTGTTTCATTAGCCTGATTCTCAAACCAAATTCAATAGAATTTAATTCTCTACGTTCCTCCACCGTGTCCAATTCACGTAACCCACTTTGATCGAGAAAGGTAATTATTTCTTTTTCTGAATTTTTCCTGAGCCCAATTCCGTAGCGCGGTTTGAACCGCATATATTTTATGCTGTATTCTTCAAATTGGATTATGGATAAGGACCGACTCCCATGCCCCTGCCACTACTTGTTGGATGTCTGCATAGTTGAGCCAATATGTTTCGAAGCGAAAGGTGCGTCGCGGTGGATTGGCACGTGGTGTAAGCCTCATAATTAGTGGTACATGATCGGATGTAGTTGCCGGTAGGTTTAGGAGATCAAATGAAGCGCCAATATCATTCCAATGTGAGGATAGAAAGGCTCTGTCAAGCTTTGAGAAAGTCGGAATAGGCCTTCTGTTTGACCAAGTAAAAGATCTCCCCTGTAGCGGGACATCAATGAGAGCAGTCTCGTCAATGAAACTGTTGAAATCCTGCATTGTGCCTAGGTTGGGATTCGGTGCCGTGGTGTCCTCGAGTCCTCTGATTAAGTTAAAATCTCCCAAAATTAACCAGGGCCAATCATTTTTTGCCCTGATCATTCGTAATTCGTCGAGAAATAATCTTTTGTTACCGTCCTCTTGAGGACCATAGAAACCAGTGCATATAAAGGTTAATTCACGTCTCCTCAATAATAGAGTAACTGAATGAGAATAAATGAAGGATTCTTGAAGAGCGAATGCCTCACTCCACGCGAGCAGGACCCCTCCTCTTGAACCTTCCGCATTTAAAACCTAAAAAAAAATTAAGTTGGAGGGGCACACTTGCCTTACTCCAAAAATGTCACAATTGCTCAATTTAGTTTCTTGAAAACAAATTAAGTCGGGTTTGTTATCCGTTATCAATTCCTTGATAACCGCACACTTGGTTGGATCACCCAAACCCCTCACATTCCAAGTAATGAAACTCATAGGAAAGTTAAATTCATTCATCATTTTAATAGGCAGTACACAAAAGGCTCTTGGATAGTGGTATAGTATAAGAATCACTAAGCAAGGCAAACACATCTAAACAAAATAATTATAAAGCTAAAATGATGCCCTAGAAGTCACCTCCCATGTGATCATCCGCATCGGACAGATCATCCCCACTATCAAAATTAAATGCCCCTAGAACCGAAGGGTTGTTCATCATCGTCAGTTCTATTGTCCTGCTCGCCTTGGTCCCCCGCCACTGCTGAAGCACCTTCGGCCACATTCTGGCCGGCCCCTGTTACCGTCGGATTCCCACCTACTGGCAGCATGGGAAGACCCATGTGATGGCCCACTCCTACCTCTTTAAACCCACAGTAGATGTCTATGTTATCTCTAGTGGGTTGGTCCAGTGGGTTGTTTGCTAGTGTTTCCGCAGTCAACGCCGCGATGAGCTGTTCTTGTCTATTCTGATCCAACTCTCTTGCGCTAGATGGTTCCTTTTGCTGTTTTTTAATTTGTTTTTTGGGGCTATAGTGCTTGACCGGTCTTTCAGCAATCCTTGCCGACCTTCTCAGTTGTGAGACATGCGCTACTTAGTCTGTTTGAGCCGGTAGGACTGCATCATCGTTGCTGGTTGCCCCCTGTCAGTTGGTTGCTGCTGCTTCGGGTCAGCCATGGCGCTCTCATAGGCCTCATCCTCCTCTCTCTGCTGTTTTTGCCTTGCAAGTTCAGCCCTGCATGCCTTAGCCTTTGCTACGAGTTGGCAGCTGCTGGACGGGGTGTTATATGGCTTGTATTATTCCCGGATATTTGTTAAGTGCGTTGTTGCATCAAAAGCCGGTGGTGCCTCCTCACGCAGGAACCTTTCTTCTTCTTCCTCCAAATCAAAATCTACCATTATTTGGTCATAGTTGTCCCCATAGGCGAGGGATTCATCTTCATAATTGATCTCTCCTAGAGGGTCGATTTCTACGGGTTCCTCCTTGAATGACTCATCCTCTCCGGACAGCTCAATTTCCATCTATTTTTCTTCCGATGGTTCAGTTTGAATGTGCTCACCTTCTTCTTCGTATGGCTCAAACTCCATGAGATCCAGGTTCGGTTGAGGAGGTTGGATTTGAAAATTTTCATTAATTCCCTCAATTTGGTTCTCAGGAAGTTGTGGTTGTTCCTCTTTGATTCTTCCTTCAACTTGGTGCTCGCTGCAATCAGAAGTGGACAGAGGACAAATGGCCGGTTCTATGAGGGAGAGTGTAGGCGAAATGGGGATTGGGTTTAATACAGTTCCAAGTGTGTAGTTTGGTTGTTGGGGAGAGAGATCTGACCGGGTTAACGGGTTTGGGGTGGGAAGGAAGGGTCCGAGGTTGATAATGGGTTTTGGGGCTGGGGATATTGGCGGAGCTGGAGGTGCTGACGGGCTGGGGGTGCAGTTCTGGTTCGCTGGGCTGCTAGCAGGTGTTGGGTGCTGGCCTGGAGTTTAGTTTGGCTAGTGGGGCCTTGGGTTTGGTTTGTCTTGTAGGTTTCATTGATTGTGAAAGGCCTTTAATAGGTGCTGGGCCCATGCTGTCTCCTGTGGGCCTTGGCCTGTTGAGATGAGGCCCGAAAAATTCAAATTTTGAATGGGAGTACCTTTTTTGCCGTTGCCTCAGCTGTCTCATCAGCGTGGGATTTTTCCTGAATGTTCCGAATATTCCCAGTACCCTGTACCTTTTACGTGTCTGTGTATATTACGTGGGGCGAGTCCTCTCCATTCCCGGAAGCACTGGACTGGTCAAGTTTTCCTTTGCCCTTATGCAAATTAGCCCTTTTTTGCAAGGTGGGTGTGTTTCGGATGGTGGCTGACGGTGAAGTTGCGGCTGTCGCTGTTTTGACTGTTTTGAGATAAGTATGGAACTTGGGGTTGGATTTGAGTATCTCCTGGATTTTATCGCGCTTTGGGCCCGAGTGAAGACCTTCCCAAACTATTAGAAGAGTTTCAAAATCAACCGTGTGCGAGTCGTTTGTCAGAGCCATGGCTTCCTTAATGTTGGTTCGATGCACCTTCTCAAAGAATTCCTTGCTCGGGGTCGGGTCAAAGAGAGGCGAAATGGGAAGAGGTTCTTCGATCCAGCTACGGATGGTTACTCCGATATCTCGTGCAATCCCTCGTATCCATATTGAGATAGAAAGCGGGATATTGCTTAAGTCGGTTACCGCGATAACCTCCATCATATTCTCAAGAGAGCTGACCCGAACCATCGGTGTATGGTCGAGAACAATACCAAAGGAACTTATTGCCGCAATTAGGTGTTCGATACACCAAGCTTGCAGGGACATCCGTTTAAGCTCGAGCCAAACTTTGAACTTCAACCACATGGGGTAGCCACTGATTGCCGGGCTCCAAGGATAGGTGATGTAATCCAAATCTTATAGTTGTTTGCCGAAAGATTGGAGAAAGCGATGATGGTCATGACCGGCTGGCAAGAAAAGGATGTACTGTGGGCCCGCCATGTGTGTGAGGGGGGAAGGTACATCGGATTTGCAAGTGGACATAAGTGTTGTTTGGATCGATTCATTACTGTGTGAGGGTTTAAGCCTAGCGTCTATGATGATGGCTCGGTTGAGTTCTAATGCATTTTGTTTCATAGTTTGAGTTTCTGCGATGTATACTGTAGCTACTAACGGTCGGTTTGTTGGCAGTAATGACTTGTCCGTGTTGCCTCTTGGGATCAGGGGGTCGAAGGTTTGCGGCATGAGAGTGCGCGGGCAGCCCTTCGCCTCGTCGCCAGTTTTCCAGCATACGGCGCACACTCTTTCCTTGCTCGGGCACTTGGTCTGGTCGTGGCCTTTCTCGAGGCACCTGTAGCATCGGCCTCTCCATTTCTTCTTGGTTTGTGATGGTGGCAAGGACAGTGGGGCCGGTGTGCTGTTTGCATGGGTGAGGAACAGTGTACTGTTGGTTGGCTGGGATGGAGTGAGGTGCCAGGGGTAATGGTCAAGGTAGTGCGGCCAAGGCGGAGATTGTTATCGCTGGGATGAGGCCGAGAAGAGGGGAGGTGAAGGTGGTATTTGGTGTTGCGTACGTGTGGTCTGCGCATAAGAGATGATGGGGGAAATGTAGGTGGCTGGAGGAGCATTCAAGGTGAGAGCTGATGCATTTAGAGTTTGGTGTGGGGAATTTGTTTGTCTTAAATTCTGCTGGGGTAAGGGATCTAAGTTTCCTCCTGTCATTAATGGTGGGTGGGTGAAATGAGTTTTGGAGTTAATGTTGTGAGAGAGACGTTGGTGGGGTTGGAAATTTGTAGCTGGATATGGATGTGGTGAGCCATTAATGCCATTAATGGAGCAGTACCGGCTTGGGAACAATGCTGCTACGTAGCCATCTCTTTTTTGTACTTGGACAGCATTTTGATGGGTTGGGTAGGGGTGAGTGAGGTGGTTAGGTGAAGAGAGCTTGCCTTGGGAGATGGGAGCATTAATGGTGTATTTTCTTTTGTTCTTTTTGTTCCAGTTTAGGTGTTCTTTTTGCTCCAGTGGGAACAATGCTGCTATGCAGCCGACTCTCTTCTGTACTTGGACAGCATTTTGATGGGTTGGGTAGGGGTGAGTGAGGTGGTTACGTGAAGAGAGCTTACCTTGGGAGATGGGAGCATTAATGGCGTAGTTGTTTTTGTTCTTTTTGCTCCAGCGTAGACCCTGGGAATTTCTCCTGTGCGAAGTAGGTTGCCTGCTGTTCGAGCAAAAATGATATATCACGCTATGCAACTAGCATGAACATGTCACAACTAATTTCTTGACATTATTTCTTTATTTTAATTATTATTTTTATACCTTTTAGTATTTTCTTGATTTTTTTAATAAATTAACTTAAAATCTAAAATAATTACTTACACGTGACCACCCGTGATGCGATTGTTCTCCATTATTTTAGTTATTATCACATAAGGTGACGTAAGATAATCATGTCACAACGTATTAGTCACATCACGTCACGTTTTCTTTTACTACTTGGAATGTGAATTCATATCATCACCTGATAGGGACATAGATAAAGGCCTCATAAAGCCTTTCCCAGAAGCCCACTTAAGTAAAAAGTCCAATAAAACGGCACATTCAGCCCGCTAACTTGATCCGCAAAAAAGGCTGTCCGGGACTAAAGAAAAATCCCGAAACCAGCCAACCGACAGGAGGGCCTTATAAATACAGAGGGAAGTCTCTGGAAAAAGGGACTGCGAGAAAAAGATAACAGACATACGAAAGAATAGACAGGAGGATCTAGAAAATCCTGTTATTCCATCAGGCAAAACGGGAGAATCAAAAGAACTAATAAGCTAAAATCAAGAGTTGGGGCTTAAGTAATAATAACTCACCACCGCGTCCTGATTAGGGGGAACATAGGACGTATCATCCACCGTGGGGCTAACTTCCTTCCCACAACCCAGGCCGAATAACAAACCCAATGACAACCCACCCCAGACCAACCGAATCTAGCGCTAGCACACCACCTCCCAATAGGCAAGTGATCCCCCCGAACGGGAATAATAGGAGATCCCGAGTAGTTCGGGATGAAAGGGCGGACCCCAGTTTGGAGATGCCCTACGCTTTAATGACCAACTTAAACTGCGAACAAATCAACGCGTACACCCCCGAATTTGCCACGACCGAAATTGCCAATCCGGGGCCCACAACCCCAGTAGTAGCTAACCACAGGCGCGCACATCCGAGCCCTGCTCAAGCCCTTCCCGGTCCATCATACCTCTATAACCCACAACATGTATACAACACACCCTCGGGGCACGTCTACCCCCGGACAAACCTAGGACAAGTGCCGGTGTATTCAGCACCTAACGAAGGAAGGCAGATCCATGAGCGGCCGATTCCCGACCCCATATGCCCAAGAACGGTGAATCAGAATCCGCCACAAACTCGCCGGAACCTCAACGTCGAGTTCGAAACGACCCACAGAAACCCACGATCAAACGCAGGCGAAAGACCCGACCAAAGGACCCGCCAGGAAAATCCACAGCCTTCACTTTTAGGAAGACGAGGCCCAATGAGCCAGGGAGAACCATCCAGGCGAGAGGAAAGGCGGGCGGCCCCTTCCCAAGACAACACGAACCCTTGAAGCATTGAAACGATCCAAGAAATGATTCGGCTGGGAGTCGCTCAACAGATAGCCGAGCTCGAAGCCAAACGGGTGGGGAGCGACACGCGCCCGGTCAATATCAATAAGGGGCCGTTAGCCCCAGAAATATACGACGCGGTGATGACCGACTAGAAGTCTCAACCCCTACCCAGTTTCAGAGGAAGCGGGGATGACAAGGATCCCCAACATTTTGTGTTCGGGTTCCATGAACGGCTCCGTCTCCAAGGCGCTACCGATGCCGTAATGTGCCGTGTGTTCACCACATGTTTGGCAGGAGAGGCCTGGGAGTGGTATATGAGGTTGCCGAAGGGATCAATAAGAACGTTTAAAGAGTTGACCGATAAATTCATGGCACGGTATTCTACGGTCAAATTGCCTCAAGTCACATGTGAAACCCTCCTCGACCTAAGGCAGGAACGAAGAGAAAGTACTCGCGCGTTCATCGAGAGATTCGTACAGAAGTCACGACAAGTCCAAAATCTAAACGAAGAGGTAGCGCTGGCTGCCATCCGAAGAGGACTCAGATCCGATGGCCCTGCTACTCTACGATTCGACGCTCACCAGAAAGAATTCAAGAATTTAAGGGAATTATTGGTGTTTGCGGAAAGATACATTCAAGCCGAGGAGGACACGGGCAACCCTGGCCACGTAAGAACACCATCTCCTCCAAAGGCAAGGGGTTACAAGCGCCCCCGCGATAACCACCCCCGAGCAGGCGGCCAGCCACAAAGAAGCGACCACCGGCAAAATGATAACTCACCCGGAAAGGGGAAAGGCCGGCCTGAGCGGAGAACTGAGCGATATCAACCACATTTTACCAGCTACGCCCCATTCACAAAGTCATTATACGAAGTTTTCGAGATTGCCCGGGAACATAACAAATTTCCAAGACCCCTGAATATGGGTATATTCGAGGAAAAAGATCCAGATAAGCACTGTTATTTCCACAAATTTAACGGCCACCCAACCGTCGACTGCCCCCAACTACAGGATATCCTCGAAAAATTCGCGAGACAGGGAAAGTTAACCCCGTACATACGCAGGGATTTCTACAAAGCCCACGCTTCTACCTACGGCGGAACTAACAGCCACGCCACTTATCCTACCCTACCAAAGAGAGAATATCCTAATAACCGAAATCGTCAACCCCCTGAGCAAGGCTACAACAGACAAGGTCGACAACCTAACCGGGAGAGAACCCCCTTGATTAATGTTATCAGTGGGGGAATAGCGTCGGGAGGAGACTCACATAAGCAGCGGCGAAGCTATTTAAGGGGCCCCACAGAGATGGCAGTCATGACCGTAGAATTCTCCCGGAGAAATAAGAAACCCAGAACGGAAGAAATCATCTCGTTCTCCGAAAACGACATGGGAAACGTCAAAGGGCCCCATGACGATGCCATTGTGTTGCGGTTAAAAATCAACAACCATCGCCTTGAGCGCGTCCTGGTCGACACGGGGAGCTCCGCGGACATATTATACCTGCCCGCCTTTAGACAAATGGGGTACGAAGTGTCTGACCTAGGACCCGTTCGCACCCCGTTGAGAGGATTCACGGGAGATACTTTGCAACCCGAGGGATACATTCGAATAAGAGTAAATTTTGGAACTTATCCCAAGACGATCTCTGTCATTACCGAATTCCTGGTCGTCGACATTCCTTCGGCGTACAACGTTATCCTGGGAAGGACCACGCTTAACAAAATTGGGGCAATAATCTCCTCGGTTCACTTAAAAATAAAATTCCTCACGAACGAGGGAGTAGGAGAGGAATGCGGATACCAGGGAAAAGCCCGGGAATGTTACGCATTATCTCTCAAAGAAAGTTGCGCGGTGCATCAGGTTGAAACTCACCCCCGGGAGCAGAACACCGTGAGGATCAGCGGAATCAACCAATCCATAACCGGGGAGGAAACGATAGGGGGATTACCGGCCACAGACGAGCAAACGTCACCATTGAAACCAACCGACGAAATCGAGCAGATAGATGTCGAGGGAGGAAGATTGGTCAATATCGGGAAAGCAATACAAGGGGCACCAAGAAGCGACCTCATCGCCTTTCTCCAAGCGAACCAAGCCGTATTTGCCTGGTCGGCCGTCGACATGACGGGTATCCCCAGAAGCATAGCTGAACATAAATTACACGTAAAACCCGGCGCCAAACCAGTACGGCAGAGAAAAAGAGCCATTGGACTCGAAAGACAGAGGGCGGTACAAACGGAGGTTGAAAAATTACTCAAGGAAGGATCCATCAGGGAGATAACCTGTCCGGAATGGACCTCCAATACGGTGCTGGTCAAAAAATCAAACGGGGATTGGCGAATGTGCATAGATTTCTCAGACTTAAACAAGGCCTGTCCAATAGACCCGTTCCCATTACCGAAAATCGATCAACTAGTAGATTCCACCTCCGGACATGCATACCTCAGTTTTATGGATGCATTTTCGGGGTACCATCAAATCAAGATGAGTCCTGAGGATGAAGGCAAAACCGCTTTTATTACTGACCGCGGGTTATATTGCTACCGAGTCATGCCCTTCGGGCTCTGAAACGCGGGAGCCTCCTACCAAAGAATGGTAAATGGAGTGTTCGGCCACCAACTCGGCAGGAATATGGAAGTCTATGTCGATGATATGCTAGTCAAAAGCATGTCGGAAACAGAGCACATCCGAGACCTCCGGAAACCTTTGAGACATTGAACCATGCGAATATGAAGCTCAACCCGAAAAAGAGCTTTTTTGGGCTTACGGGGGAAATTTTTTGGGATTTATGGTCTCAAAGAGGGGGATCAAAATACATCATTCCAAGTCACAAGCCATAATTGATATGGACCCCCCGAAAAATATAAAAGAATTACAGGCATTAACAGGACGTCTGGCGGCGCTCAATCGTTTCATAGCAAAATCCGGAGAAATGTGCCTCCCGTTTTTTAAAGCCATGCGAAAATCCAGTCGATTCGAATGGACGGAAGACTGCACCGAAGCTTTCGAACGAATCAAAGCATACTTCCTAAAGCCCCCATGCCTGAGCAGACCATTACCCGAGGACGAGCTCATCCTATACCTGGCAGCTACGGACCACGCCGTTAGCGCTGTCCTGTTCAGGAAGGAGATGGTAAACAATCACCAATCTATTTTGTCTCACATGTGTTAAGAGATGCCGAAACCAGACATCCTCCCTTAGAAAAAGCTGCGTTTGCTCTCGTCACGGCGGCACGCAATTAAGACCCTACTTCCAAGCCCATACTATCAAAGTGACGACAGAGGTCCCACTTAAAAAAGCCCTGACCAATTTCAACTGCTCGGGACGATTGCTGGCATGGGCGTTGGAGTTGTCCGAATTCAACATCACCTATCACCCCCGCACGGCTCTCAAATCCCAAATCTTCGCGGATTTCATTGCAGAATATACGACCCCCAGCGCACCTCCTTTGCACAGATGGACAGTGCATGTTGACGGAGCATCCTCCCGAAACGGTGCCGGGGCAGGAGTATCCTTGACCGGACCAAACGAGGAAATCTTGAACTATGCATTGCATTTCGCTTTTCAAAGCACCAACAATGTGGCGGAATACGAAGCTATAATAGCAGGGCTGCGAATAGCCAGTGAAGTAGGCGCACGGGAGATATGCTTGCATAGCGATTCTCAGTTGGCTGTGCGCCAGATAAACAGTGAAATAAAAGTAATTGATGAAAAGCTGGCCCGATATTGTCAGCTACTCAACGAGATGAAGTGCTCTTTCGATAGAGTAGACATCACCCACATCACTCGCAACCATAATTGCCAGGCCGACGCCTTGTCTAAACTCGGCGCAGCCGGGAATCTCGATAAGGAACAGCCAGTTATCGTCCTAGACATACCGGAACCTAGTGTCACTGTCACACCTCAAATCTAGAGGTGCGACAATTCATACCACGTCTATCCTATCATTCAATATACATAACCTAAGGCATGGATCTTTTTATGCATTGCCAATAGTATCCATTATTTTTCCCACATCTCAATTTAATTACAATAATTATCTGACATTTTACAGTGGATGATGCTAGAGATATATTCTCTGCACCCTGTCAGATATAATAACCCAAATCCCAAACCTTTAGATGGCCTTGCTGTCAATTTGAACCCCAAAAGCATTTCTCTGTCTTCGTCTAACAAACCTGCGAATCCCACAAGGGGAAACGGGTGAGAAATAATAAAATTATCCCTCAGTGCGAATTTGCCACAATCAGGATATTGGACTTGCAATCAAATTCATATCCAAAAATGAAATTCATACAAAATTACATTAACAGTTCAAACACAATATATAAATTAATGCACATGCTGGACAACAATAATCGAATGAAATACAATTTACGGAATTTCCAAGATGAAATCCAAACAAAACACGTATTTGGCCTAACTTATCTCATTATGACTGGTAGCACCAACAGATGTTCAATCGAGCTGGACCCTTTGTCAAACCCTCATCTGTAGGGTTACTGGCACCTACAGATGTCCCACCGAGCTGGACCCTTTATCTGACACCCATCTGCAGTGCTTTAGCTTAACCATTTACTAAAGTCTGGTTCGAAGTCAGCTATACAGCTCGGCTTTACAAATGCATCTACACGGAATCAAAGTCAGCCATAAGGCCCAACTTTGCAATTTCATTCAAATAGGGTCAAAGCCTGGCAAATTCATTACACAGGTCAACGGATAGGTCACCGTCACCTTATCCAGCTACCTCTACAGGTCAGCCTGGCAAATTCAGAAACAGGTCAACGGATAGATAGGTCACCGTCACCTTATCCAGCTACCTCTACAGGTCAGCCTGGCAAATTCAGAAACAGGTCAACGGATAGGTCACCGTCACCTTATCCAGCTACCTCTATAGGTCAGCCTGGCAAATTCAGAAACAGGTCAACGGATAGGTCACCGTCACCTTATCCAGCTACCTCTATGGGTCAGCCTGGCAAATTCAGAAACAGGTCAACGGATAGGTCACCGTCACCTTATCCAGCTACCTCTATGGGTCAGCCTGGCAAATTCAGAAACAGGTCAACGGATAGGTCACCGTCACCTTATCCAGCTACCTCTACGGGTCAGCCTGGCAGATTCATTCACACACAGAACAATGAATAGCACACATCAATTGACAACCATACGAATATGCAAATCAACCATCTCACAACAATTCAGTTCTAATTTAATTTGGTTATGCACATGAATGACACAATTTCAAATTATGCAGCAATCAACATACAACATGACAATCGAAAAATAATTTAATTCCTGAAAATGAAACATCAAACAAGTCCAAGAACCCCGCACCTGATATCGTAGGGCACTAAATAAGGTCACCATTAGTCTGTTCTCCTGAACATTCTATCTCGTCTGTCTTTCTCATAATTACGCCTATATCAGAATAATATATATTCTGATCAATATTTATAACAATTAAGTATAACAACCCAATTTACGTATTCTATTATTTTCTTAATCCTTTACTTATCTTTATTTTAATCCAATAATCTCAAATCAAGTCCAAGGCCTAAATAGTTACTCATATCCCCCTTGATTTAATTTATTTACGTTCAGGTCCCTGTCAGATCAAGGCTGGTAATCAGTCACAAAGCAACCCCATAAAATCAGCAGCTTCGCTGGGCTACGACTACTGGTACAAGCATCAAGTAATCACAGCCGCAAAATAACAAAATCAGGTACCAGCACCGGTACTGGTAATGTCAGAACAGAAATAAGCAAAAACAGCACAGCACAGCATCACAGCCAGCTCAAACAACAAAAAGAACTGGTACCAGTATGGTACCAGTTCTGCCCAGTCACAGCCCAGCAAAAGCAAACCAGCAAGCACACACAAAGCAACAAACCAGCCAAATACACAAGGCACGAAGGCCGACTGAACAAGGAAAAAGGCTCAAGGCCACAGGTCAAAGGCACAACCACTCAACAGAAAAAGGCACGAAGGCCGACAGAACAGAAAAGGCTCCAAGGCCACAAGTCAAGGCACAGCCACCACACAAGAAGAAGGCACACGGCCACAGGTCAGAGCAAAAAGGCACAAAGGCCACAGGTCAAGGCAACAGCCACACACAAGAAAAAAAAAGCGCACAGCCACAGATCAGAACAAAAAGGCACGGAGGCCACAGGTCAAGGCAACAGCCACAAGCCACAAGGCAAAAATCCAACAAAGAAGGGTCAAGATTATCGGGTGAAGAGCAAAACCGCACGGCCCGAGTCACTCGGTCGGTTCCGAGGAACCTCGTCTCGCCTCCGACTGTCAAAAATCAGCAACACCTCCACACGTCCGAGGCAACAGCAAGTCAGGGTCAGCACCACGCACGAACCCGCAATGGCAACACAGCCCAGGAACGAAGAGAGGGAGCGGTAGGGTTTGTGGGGCCAGCGGGGCAGAGAGCGAAAAGGAGAGGGGTGGCTCCGATAAAATGAGGACATGAAAGGGGGAGGTGGGGGCCAGCGGAAGTGAAGGAAGAGAGAGCAGGGAGGGTTTTAGAAGGGAATAGGGTGCTTCAAGATTCGTGCCATTTGTATTTGAATGGTTGAAATAATTTTCAAATTCAAAAGATGTTTAGTTTGGTACCAATCTTATGCGTTCATTTCGTTAATAAATATTTACTAACTACATTTTATTAACTCTAATCATTTTTATTAAATTTTAATTAGTCGTAAACTTTAATTATTAGGCAAATTAATTGTACTTAAATCACGGGATATAACAGTCACGCACCAAACGTTGGAAGTATTCCCTGTCGAGGATGGAAGAAATACCTGGTATACCCCAATGTGGAAATTTCTTACAACCGGCATACTACCCGAGGATAAACTCGAGGCCAGACAACTCAGACGGATTGAACCCATGTATGCAATTTACGATAACCACCTCTACAAAAAGGGTATTCTAGGCCCTGGCAAAAATGCATCCGAGAAGAGGAGGCCTTCGCATTGCTGAATGAGACACACGCAGGACTCTGTGGCAGCCATCAGGGTGCCAAAACCCTCGCCAAACGGATCCTCAGAGCCGGATTTTACTGGCCCACCATGAAAGTAGATGCGACCAATCTCGTGAGAAAGTGCAACAACTGCCAGTACCACAGTAAATTATCAAAGATCCCCTCCTATGACATAATTTCGATCGTGGGAACCTGGCCATTTGATTTATGGGGGATAGATATTGTGGGACCTTTCCAACCTACGGGGCTGCAGTACAAATGGATCATAGTGGCCGTGGAATATTTTACGAAGTGGCTAGAAGCTGAGCCGCTATCAACAATTAACTCTCGAGCAACCGAGAAATTCATTTGGAAAAACATCATTTGCCGGTTCGGGATCCTGCACGCCATCGTTTCGGATAACGGAACAAACTTCAGCTCGGACCATACTATTATGTTTCTGAAGAAGTTAGGGATACATAACAACTTTACATCGGTCAGTCACCCGGCAAGCAACGGCCTGGCCGAAGTTACGAATAGAACCATACTAGAAGGACTCAAACGGAAGATGGAAAACAAGAACAATTGGTCCGTGGTGTTAGACGAAGTGTTATGGGCATATCGGACGACACCGAGAGAAGCCACCCAACAGTCCCCGTACTCATTAGTATACGGAATGGAGGCAATGACCCCACTAGAATTCATCGACCCTTCGCTCCGAAGATCCTTATATAGCCAGGAGTCAAACGCGGACGCCAGAAACCTAGAGCTCGAGTTGGTAGATGAAGCTAGGGAGGAGGCACGAAAAAATATGGCCCGATATCAAAACCGAGTTAAGAGGGCTTTTGATAAAAAAGTGCGACCACGCGGATTCCTTGAGGGGGATTTAGTCCTTCGGCGGATAGCAGAAGGAACCGGTCGGCACGTACCGAAGTTAGGCCGAGCATGGGACGGACCGTTTCGAGTCAAGAAGGTGCACGGCAACGGAGCTCACAAGTTGGAATATTTGGGAGGCGACGAAGTGAAAAGAACGTGGAATACGTGCCACCTACGCAAGTTTTATATCTAGAAGGGCAGCTCAAAAATAAAAAGAAAGAGGGGGGGCGAGCCTCCGCCATGTTTTTTGAGAATTTCTTTGTGGTTTACTTTGATTCATTTCAGGCATCGACAAATCCTTTTGTAAATTACACTTATGCCCATGACCTTTTATGAAATATCAAAACGCCTTGATTCCTCCTCATCCATTCCGCATAAAAAATGTATGTATATATATAATAACAGAACGAAAGGGTCGGGTCAAGACAGGCGTCGACGTCACTAAAAGAATCAGTAAACAGAGGTCAAAAAAAAAAAAGGTATGGGGGACCACACCATGAAAAAGAAAAGCCCACCTGTCCACACCTAGAAATACCACCTACCACGCATCAAATTATAAATACCCACGCACTCAGAACAGCGTAGAAGACAGAGGGGAGAGGTTGCCTTATCTTCCTCCCTAGCAAATAACACTCAACGATCGTGAAGACACTACCAATTAATTATTTCAAATAAAAAGAACCCATCCTCCAAACAGCATACACCAAACAACATACAAAGGTTTGAGGGGGAGACTTTAAATATCGATGAGAAAAAAAAGAAGGGGTACAAACTGGCGAGCGGCCACAGGGATATACAGGAATCCAGGGGTGGCTTTAGTTGTCCAACCCCGACAATATCACAGAACGGCAAGTTAACCGATCACAAACAAGGAAATCGGAAATATGCGACTCTGATGATAAAATCGAGATACGGGCTCCGTATTAGGTGCGCAATTGACGTTTCCCGGCAAGAACACGCCGACTCGGCACATTACAGAGTACCTCTACCTATTCTTCATAGGACTGACCAACAAAGCAAAGAGATGAAAGGGTCCCCTCAAAAAAGAAGAACGATCGCCCCGAAGAAGAAGCGACTCGGTCTTTTCTCCCGTCCCAAGTAAACACCAACCGTGTTACAAAAGCCAAGGTAAATCCAATATGTCACGAAGACAGCAAAAATAAAAGCCAAATCATGAAAACACTAGCAAAAGAAAAACCCAATAGTTATATATACTTACAAATTTACTTGTTACCTCCCACATTCCGGGAGCCAAAAATCCCTACAACTATAACGTTTGTCTCCCCATATTCCGGGAGTCAAACACCAAAAAGTTAACCCCTACAAATTTACAAATAACAAAGAAACATATACATTTTTTGGTCTACCAATAAAACAAAGGAGGAGGAAATATGCTTTAGCTATCGTCGTCAGAGGAGTTATTTCTATCCCAAACATAACGAAGAGGGTGGGTCGGTAAAGTCTGCAGTTTTTTCGGCTCACTAACCTCCAAACCATCGGGATCAAATAACCGATCAGTATCCGCATCCCAAACGAATCCCGGGAGTGCTTGCTGTTGGTGTTCGCCTCGTTCCTTATCGACACGCCCGAAACCCAAGTCCTCGGGACGAAAGGGAAAAGCCCTACTCAGGTCACGTAATACGTCGTAAATAACGGACCTAAGCATCCCGATGCAACTAGTCAAAGCGGTCGTCTTAAAGGCACGACTCCGTAAAAATCTCGAGACCGCATGTGACGGGGCTTCCTTTAGCTCCCTTTCCAACCTTTTCGATTTTTCCTCAAAAAAGGTGCCCCGGGCGTTTGCGGTATCCAGCTTCGATTCCAAGGCGCTCACCTTTTGTAACAAGTCCGCGTTACGTGCTGCGGAGTCCGAGAAGGCCCGAGTAGCAATAGCCTCTGAGGCCACAAGATTTTCCTTCTCCTCCTCCAATTTCAACAGGTTAGCACGAGAAGCGCTCAACTCGGTCCGCAGCTGCCTCGCCTTATCCCTTGCTTCATCCCTCACGGTTCTTAACTTCCCCAGGAGACTATTTTTTTGACCCTCCACCTCCCTCAATTGATCCTTCAGCGTTTCGATTTTCTCCTCAGCAGCACTCTTCTCTAGTTCGAGGCGCGCCAATTCGGATACATCTTCCGTGGAAGGGATTTCTTTCCCTTTATGCTTCCGCATATAATCCCCGCATTGAACAACGGTTGCGCACGCTTGAAGGAGATAGGCCGCTAATTCCTCCCCGCCCTTCTCGGCACGTTTTCTTACTTTCTTCTTCAAAAAAAGGGGAGTTATGGCTCGCAGGGCTTCAAAAGCAAAACGCCCGAAACCGGGGGGTTTCTCCTCAGCACTCAAGATCTCTGAACTTCCGGGCAGCAATAACACACAACTGTCCGGATGATCTGCGGGATAACCCTGTTTCCAAAGCCTCCCGTGAGCTTTCGATGTTGATGGTTTCTCGCCCTCATTTCTTTCTCGGGCCGGGCCTTTCATCTTACGGTCGACATGGTCAGGCGAAATGTCCACTAACTCACTCGTCCCAGGCGGTCTCACAATAACAGCCGCGCCATTAGCCGGACCCGGCACGCCTGGTTCAGAAGGAGGAGGAGGAGTATCCCCAACAAGGACATTCTCAACCGTAAGTTCAGCTTCAAAAGAAGCCTCGGGCTCGGTGGTACTCGCGGGAAGCATGGACAGTTCCATCGGCATAGTAGGGGCAGCAACCTCTTCTGTTAAAGCCGTCATCATGGCGGCTTGGGTCGGGGCAAGCGCGGTAACACCCCCATCTTCACATGCCGCATGCGAACCCGAGATAATCCCATCATCCCGGGCAGCAGAGACCGAAACGGTTCTATGGCCCACTTTCTTTTTCTTTTTCGGACCTTCGGCCAAGGGGGCTTTACCACCCGCGATAGCACTGGCTTTTCTTTTCGGCTGAGAAGCATCCCCGGTCTCAGCCACCTTCCGGATAGCGCGTCGCTCCCTTATAGTCAGATCAGAGCCACCGCCATCAACAGACTTGCCTTTTCCTGGGGGGAGTACCTCCGGGGGACCGGCGGTGGAATCAGCCGTGGCATCGTCCAAAGGGTCAAGTTCTCCCGTCCTCAACGATCTGGTCTGGACCTTGGTAGAATTATATGCGAGATGCATAGTCCCGACACCTGCCAACGAAAAAAGCAGACAAATTTAGCAACTTGGGGAATCCCCAAACCCGAAAAGAAATGCAGTAGGATAAAGATAAAAAGAAACTAACGCGAGACAGGCTCTCGATTTTTTCAATAGCGTCCAAGTCCACAGCAGTCTTCATCTCGGAGAACGTGGGGATCCCGTCCTCTACCAAGGACCTCCGGTAGCAGAAATCGAGGCCAGCGAAGGAATACCTTTAAAGTTTGGCAAATATACCCAACCTTCGTTCCAATACTCTACCTTGCTGAGAGGTTGATTTTTCCCACTCTCCGAAATAAAAATCTCCAAATTTTTCGCCATCCTCTTCTTAAGGGAATAGAAGTCTGACGTCACGGCAAGGGAGAAATAATGAAACAGAAGGGGAACGCTCGGCCCGAGACCTCTTAAATCTTCGAACTCAGAGAATAAACGTTCGAAACTTGTAATATAACACCATGACGCAGGAGATAACTGCGCCGGGGGTGCCTTCAGATATTCAAACAGTTTTATTTGAAAATCCGTAAGGGGCAGCCGGAAGCCGCACGAAGGCATCCGGTGGTATATACACATGCCCTTCGTAGAGTCATGAGCCCGGCAATTAATGGTCAGAGGAACGAGACTAAAAACATTCGGAGTATAAAAGGGTAGAGACGACTTCCGGATAAATTCTTTCGGAAACACCATGGGAGAAACCCATTCCAACACAAAAAGCACCTTATAGGAGAAACCCATTCCAACACAAAAAGCAATAAACTCCATGGCGACTTCATCTAATGACAATCAAGGCGCTGGAGCTTCCGAACCACGGACTAAGACCTCCATAGAAACACTGAAACACCAAGCACAGCACCTTTTGGCATACTATCCACCTGAAGATGTTGATGACTTCTTCGAAGGCCGCAATCCGGAACTCCATACACTCCTCGATCATATGGTAAACGGTTTCCCGAAAGAGGAATACGAGAAAGAAGACAACGAGATCCAACAAGCTACACAGAGACCTCAGGGGTCACAAGCGGCATGCATGTTCTGCTCCCAGTGTAGACAACCGGGTAATCAAGCAGCGATGTTCCTCTGTAACGACTGCAAAGATGCGTTTCATCCAATATGCATTCGCGATTGTTCACCGGTAGCACACGAAGACCCGCGATACAAGTGTTACATATGTCCTCCCTGCGCGAAAGACAGGGCACGAAACCAAAGGGCATGCTCGACCTGCGCAAGGGATCGCACAAGAAACAGGGAAGTATGCCCAACTTGCGCAAGAGGCAGAGCCAGGTACACCACAAAATAACAAGTATAGGAAGCATCGCCATCCGGCCTCCGGAAGACCTACTAGCAACAATCCCTCCGCTTGTTTTCAAAAATTGTACCAGGAGAACTTCTTAATTATTCCTATGTTCTGTAAATCAATGTAAAAGAAAAAATATATGTTGGGAGTATATATATTTATTTTCTACTTGCCTATTTATTTCTGCACACCAAAATCCGAGAAGTACAACTCGTTAAAACAACATGAAAATCCGAGAAGTACAGCTCGTTAAAACAACATGAAAATCCGAGAAGTACAGCTCGTTAAAACAACATGAAAATCCGAGAAGTACAGCTCGTTAAAACAACATGAAAATCCGAGAAGTACAGCTCGTTAAAACAACGTGAAAATCCGAGAAGTACAGCTCGTTAAAACAACGTGAAAATCCGAGAAGTACAACTCGTTAAAAGAACGTGAAAATCCGAGAAGTACAACTCGTTAAAAGAACGTGAAAATCCGAGAAGTACAACTCGTTAAAACAACGTGAAAATCCGAGAAGTACAACTCGTTAAAACAACACGAAAATCCGAGAAAACTAACTTATTGAAATAGCTTCATGAGACTCGTAAGCTGATGGTTTACCCAAACCACACACTGACTAGACATCCTTGTTCCCATCACGATTCAGTCGCTAAAATCCGAGACAACATTGCCCGGACCCCGGACTACCTCAGCACAAGGGCCATCTTAGTTCGCGAAGTATACGGTATAATTAAGATAAACTGAAAAGCTGACAAAACCTGTGGTACGCGCTGCTGCGTTTCCTCTTTATGTACATCAAGGACCCACCAAATTTAAATACGGCATCATAAATACGCCTCCTATAAATACCCTAACATGGTGCCCTTTTACGGCCCGCGCTTCGTTTCTATCCCAAAACCCTAAAGATTCACACTATGTCTTTTCAGTATATCAAACGACTAGCTAACAAAAACAAACAACCGGCGGGGGACCCGATAGCTTCCCCCTCACCACTACAGGATCAGCATCCGTATGCCCCTCCCGGAATGCAGCGCCACCTATCCCCAGAGGATAGAAGGGCGTTAGAGAGAATCTTTCCTAACTCGTTAGACTTCATGCTTCAAAATGAAAATACTCGCCTCGGGGAGCTCATCGATAATGCCTTACGGATTACTCGATGGGCGGGCAAAGATGATGAAAAGGTTAACGACGACGTTAACTAGGATGAGCTCGAGCATAGCAGCTCCGATGAGGCCGAAGCCGCAGGGGCAATCTCGAAATCCAGACTTTCAGACTGTTATGGGGTTCCGTTGGCCGTCTGCTTTGTCTGCTACAGAACAGACGCAAGTACCCGCTTAACTGTTTGCGAGACCTGCGGTAAAAAGGCACACACTATATGCTTACCATGGACCGCCCTACAAGATCCTTGCGGGTCGGGACACGCCCACTGGCAATGTCCGGACCATGCCCTACTCCCCCGGATCAAGGGATAAGGCGACATTCCCCGTCCCGCCCACTCCGGCTGAGCCCCTCGGTGTTAGTCAGAAACGACATCACACCTGGTGTTGTTGTCCTGGACATAAGAAACGCAATACACCCGGTGTTGTTCTTTCTCTTCAATTCATGAGCGTCTCACACCGTCCCCACCTATGGATTGAAGCAGCTGCGTGACATCTTTCACCAATTCGACATGGATGGTGCGGCAGCCTGATGCAGCTGGAGCTCGCCGCATTGCTCCGATCCATAGGTGGGGACGGTGTGAGACGCACATGAATTGAAGAGAAAGAACGAGATTGGAAGGAGGAAGGGGTATAATGGTCTGAAAAAAATTTAGAATCCGAAATAATATTATTTAAATATTTTTAAATATATTAAATATATTTTATTGATTAAATGAGTAAATTTGTGAGGTTGGAAAGTTTAGAAGGGGAAATATGTAATTTCAAATTTTAGAGGGGGAAATACGTAATATTGAAGTTTTTGAGGGGGATACATGAAATTGCCCCTAATAAAAAGTTTGAATGGAAAACGATAATACTGATCCAAATATTATTTTTCTTCTTTCTCCATTTGCATTATTTTTCTTCTTTCTCCATTTGCCTGGATAAAAGAAACAAGTGGTCATATTTAAGTTTAACTGCTCTCTACGACGGAAACTTATAAAATTATAAAATATTAAGGTGGACCCCATATTAATCGGAGAGAGAGAAAGAATGAAGGCATAATTATAGTGTACTAAACTTGAGATGGGTTCTATAATTTTGCAGCATCTAGTGTACTAAGCTGGAGAAGAAGAAAAAATAAATTTTTGAATCGATATCATTGTTTCCGATTGAATCTGAACCAATGCCTTCAATCTTTCTATGAACTTAACAAGTGGGATACTCTTTCTATTTTTTTTACTTATTTTTTAAATAATTTATATGGATAAAAAATCTCCCCAAGGTACCTCAGATTTTGATTTTGAACCTGGACCATCTGATCTACTTTTTCATGAATATTAAATGAATCTCGTGCATGTTACCTCGGACGGAATTGGTTTGAGGTCTGATTGAATGGTCCGAATCCGAACTCAAAATTTGAATTACTCCGGGGGATCCGGACTCCTTGGAATGTTGGCTATGCTAAAAAAATTTATATGTATCTAATTCTAAATAGTCATTGTTAATTAAAAATCTATTCAATCAGAGCCAACCCTCTCTTCGAATCCATATCCTCTGAGGTAACATAAATTTATGTTTAGATCTAAACAGTTTTTATTTTTTTTCGAGTCAATCCGATTCCGGTCTGAGGTAAAATGTACAAGCGTCTTTAATATTTGTGCGGTGAATTGAATTCTAAATTTCTAATCAATCAGTCCAGATGTAAACAGAAATATAATTGTGCTACCGCTACCTTGTGATACGAATATCCATCCCTAATTCCTCTCCTCTGTCATGGGCACATTAAGATTCGTGTTATGAGGCCCACCGATCCAACGAGTTCGGATCCAGTGAAGTAACCCAATTTTTGGGTTTTGGATCGGGACCGTCCGATTCCAATCCGTGAAAATCCATCGGCTAAGTGACGCACACATCCCGATGACGAACTCGAATTCCGAGACAATCTCGAGCGACGAATTTGAATCGGACGGTCTCAATCCAAAACCCAAAGATTGGGTTACTTTAGGGGATCCGGACCCCCGATCCAACACCAGGTGTCTACAATAAGATAAATTCCAGTACTGGAAAGAAGATAAGTAAGAGTGAATTCGCATCCTCTCTGCGGAGTTTTCAATCTGGTCTGTACGTTTTGATCGGACGAACAAGATCAGATATTGCCCGAATTTAAAAAAAAAAAAAAAATTCCTGATCTGATCTAGTCCGTCCGATCAAAACGAATGGATCAGATTGAAAACTCCACAGAACTCCACACCCTAAACTCCACATAGGATACTGGTCCAAATAAGAGCACCCAAATCAATTAATTATGGTGAGAGATCTGGAAGATCTAAAAAATTGTGGCAGGCTTGTGAGAATGAGATTTAGACGCGAGAACAAAATTGGTCGCTTTCTTCATTGATTCCAAGCAACAAGTCTTTTCTTTTCCGTATACATTTATTTCTTCGTACGGTCACATTTCTATCGTTATCCACATAATTAATTACCTGCTGCATCTGCAATTCTGCATCTGCATGCTATAAAAAAGAGAGAATGAATAATTAATTAATAAATATTTGTAGGTACGGTCTACGGTGTCACGAATTCTATCTGCAAAATCCAATTATAACCTGCTTGAGTTGAATGTGACAAAAATGTTTGTTTAGTCCATTTTATCGATTCGATTTTTATTTTTATTTTTCGTTAATCTTATCATGTACACTACTATGCAATTCAATTTAAGAATTATTCTTCTTATTCAGTAGTAATTAATTGTCTTTTTCTGAATAAGAATCATGTCAGTAATTTTTAGCTCGACAACACTGATGAGAAGACTCTTTTAAGTTCATCTAAAATTTAAAATGAAAAAAGAAAAAAGAAAAAAGACTTAACCACTTATGTGTTGCCCTCTGTGCTGCCAGGGCGGACCCAGGTAGTCCTAGGGGGCAGCTGTCCCCTGGATTTTGAGTTTTAGTGAAAATTTATCGGTTTTGACCAACTTTGTTCCTCATGAAATTTGTTTTGCCCCTCTCTGAATATTTGATTTATAATTCGGATTAAATTTAGGGTTAAAATTAAAATAAATTTGTTGAATTTTGATTGATAATTAGAATTATAAGTTAGAGTATCAGAAATTACAATTCAAAGCATTAAAAAAATATAAGTTAAAGTATTATTTTATCGAGTACCAAATTAGTTAATGAATTTAAATCCAATTAGCTATTTAAACCCGATTCGATATTTTTTTGCCCCTCCCCCAACGAAAATCTTGGATCCACCCCTGGTTGCAGGGCCGTTTGTTTTTTAAATTTCCATCTGTCTAGACTGTTTGATTCAAATCAGATGGACCAGGTATTCTATAACAAATAGATGTTTTAAAATAACTTGTGCAGTACAAATCCTTCTATCTTAATCATTCTGTCCTGAAATTTCATCTTCTGGTAACCATTTTCATTCCTCAAAAAAATATAGTTTTTTTTCTTCATGAAAAGGCATTAAAAAATCATTGTTTTTAAACAGGAGAAAGACAATTGTTTGTACTATATGAATTTAATTTTATTTATGTAATTTTGATGTTTATCATAACATATAAAATAAAGTCATTTAAGATAGTAGCTTTTGCTTAGTGAATTTTGAGTTTGGAGCTTCTTTAATACTTGCGAGGCACATTCTTTTTATTTAGAAATTAAAAATAAATTTCTTCTGGAAAGGGAAAGGGAAATAATTACAGATAATTGTGTAATTTAATGTAATTAGTGTAATTTAGTTTAGGTTAGTGTAATTTAGTGTAATTTATTGTATTTTAGTGTAAATGTTGAGAATTAATTAATTTAATGCAATTTAGTGTTATTTAGTGTAATTTAGCGTAATGGTATACAAATAGTGTAATTTAGGTTAATTCAATTTTTTTTTGTTTGAATTTTTAGGGTTTAGGGTTTAGGAATAGAGATTAGGGTTTATGTTTTAATTTAAAATAAATAGTTTAGCATAATGTAGCATTTAAATATAAATTTTGAAAAGAGACATTTAGATAGAATTGTCCTATTTAGCATAATTTATTTTCCTATTTATAAGTTGACATTTAAATATAATTTTTGCTATAATTTTTAGTAAATGTAAGCATGCATAAATTATGTTAGTCGCATTTAAAACTATTAAACATTTTTTGGCATTATTTAGTTACATATAGTTAAATTTCTTTACAGGTCAATGAATTGTCCAGAGTTGTTAAAATTAGCACGTGAGAACCACATGTTATGGAGGGTTTGTGATACGGTAATATAAATTGAATTTATTTGTTCTATGTTTTGAACAATTATTATATACAATATTTCAACGGCTTATAATATTTTAATTCTTTTTTGCAGCCTGATGTTGTGTTGCAGGTAAATTAACACCTGTTTTGAGGGCTTTGGATGTTACAACCGTAATACACATTGATCATTAGCATAAATATTTTCCTGAACATACATAAATGAAAACTACTCAACTCTAAATAGTTTTTTTTTTTTTTTCAATTTTATAACACTTAATATATACGTACGATTTACAATAATAATCACAAGAAGATGATCAACACAATGGTGGTGGCGATCTGTTGAAATGACAACTCCTCCGACATGATTTGAAGAGAGAGAATGATGAAAAAATTGACTGAAAAATGGAGGTTGTGGAAGAGAAGCAGAAGAAGAACCAGGGTGTATATACAACTCTAATTCGCTGAATCTGCCTCACATCTTATTAAAATTCCAGTATGATATTTATTTGGATCTCACATATTACTAAAAATTCGGTGTGACATTTGCTTGGATTTTGATGTGTTAAACTATGTAGCTTTTGTGGCCGAATAAGAAAAATATCACACCTTAATTAGCAAAAATCCGGTGTGAAACTCCTCCAACTCTTACACCACAATAATGTTTTCATAAAATCTATTTTTCGATAATTTTATTTTCTATTGCAGTAATGAACACCGTTAGAATTTTATTTTCTATTGTAGTAAACAATAATTGTGATTTATACCAAATGGATGTAAAAAACGTCTTTCTTCAAGGAACACTTGAAGAAGAGATATATATGAACCTACTACCCGGTCATAAATTAGATAATACTTCTAATCTAGTTTGTAGGCTAAATAAATCAATTTATGGATTGAAGCAATCTCCACGGGCATGGTATGGAAAACTTAGCTCTTATTTAAATTCTTGCAATTTTAAAATTAGTAGTGCCGA
This sequence comes from Carex kokanica, assembly GCA_025461125.1. Lineage (NCBI taxonomy): Eukaryota > Viridiplantae > Streptophyta > Magnoliopsida > Poales > Cyperaceae > Carex > Carex kokanica. The sequence continues at coordinate 926,035 of JAJGRX010000113.1, read as the reverse complement.
TCATTATTTGTTTACCAAAAATGATAGAAAAAACATAATCCTTGTACTAGTATATGTAGATGATATTATAGTTAACGGAAATAACATAGAAGAAATTAAAAAGGTTAAAAGTTAATTAAAAGAAAATTTTGATATTAAAGACCTTGGATATTTAAAATACTTTCTAGGAACAGAGGTAGTATATTCAAAGTTGGGACTCCTTATTTCTCAAAGAAAATATACTTTAGACCTTTTGAAATAAACCGGTAAATTAGGTTGCAAACCGGTCTCTACTCCAATTGATAACAAGTGTAAATTAAATAGTGAGGATGGTGAACTATTAAAAGACATAAACCAATTTCAAAGATTAGTCGGAAAATTAATTTACCTAATGGTTACCCGTCCGGATATTTCTTTTTTCGTAAGACAAATTAGTAAATTCATGCACTCACCAAGAACACCACCACTACAACAAAACAGGGCATTAGCGACAAGTATCAGCGACCGCTTAATTCGCCGGTCGCTGAAGACTCAAAAAAAAGAAAAAGAAAAAAAAGAAAAAATGTTTCTGGCGACCAACCCTTCAGCGACCGGCGATTACGGGCTTCAGCGACCGATACTGGCCCGGTCGTGGAAGGTTGAGCCTAAAAAACCGGCGCCAAGATTTTCTCTCTCTGTCGACTGCGCTTTTAATTTTAGGTAATAGCCCTAAAAAAAGGAGGAACGTACACAGCCGCGCCCCACCGCCCGACCCCGCGAATCCCCGCCCGACTTCGCCGACCCCTGATCCCAGCCGCCCGACACCGCTGCCCTCTCTCTCTCACTCGATCTGCTTCTCTCTCACCGACCCTTGATTTTCTTGTCGCCTTGCGATTACCTCTCTCTCGGGTAATACTTTGAGCTCTTGATTTTTATTCGTAGCTTGTTCATTTTCTGTGATGTCGTAAGAAAGAAAGCCGTAAAATTTGAAATGATTAACTACCAAATGTGGGTTGTTGATTTTCCTGATTCGGGTGATTTCTGGCTTTGTGCCTTGTTGTGTTGACTTGCTGGTGCATTGGTACCCCCGTACCAGTACCCTGTTAGGTATTGTTGTTTTGTTGCTCTTGTTTCTAGTACCGAATTGGTACTGCCTTTGGTTTGTTCTGCGCCGACTTGGGAAAAGGGGGCCGAACCACCTATAGGAATTGTTTTGGAATTTAAATAATGTGATCTTGGAAATTTAGGGGACAAATTAGAAAATTTAGGGCCTAAGTGTAAATATAATTAATTTAGGGACCCCTTTGTGAATTTGTAAAATTTTAGGTAATAACCCTAAGACGTGGGACTTATTTGCAATTTAAGTGAATTTTTGAAATTGTGGAAATCGGCCGTAAAATTCAGTGAAATAAGCTATATATAATATAGTTACATGCATATGCACCTGATGGTTGTTGTACACCAGCTTGGAGTTAGATCCAAGTAGAGCTAGGGGGTTTATTATCAGACAATTATCAAGTAATGCTACATATCATGGGATTATGCATCTAATGGTTGTTGTACACCATTTAATTCCCTTGATCTTGGAATTGGAATTAAATGTTCTTTAGTATTATAATCCTAGGGTTGAGTTCTTGTTCTTTTTACATGGTAAAGAAACAAATATAGGAGTATGCTGGGATCGATTTGTGCAATTTAAGTGAATTTAAGTGAATTTTTCTTTGTCTAATTACTTTTTTGATAGCATATTTATACTAAAATACGCTAAATTACTTCAAATTATGTTAATTTATATTGATTTACACTAAATTATTTGAAATTACAATAATTATGTAGAATTATGCTAAAATACGTTAAATTACGCTAAATTACGTATGGATAGGTCCTATTTTGTACCATCTTTCACAAATCATAAAAAATAGTAAAAAAAATTCCAAAAATAATAAAAAATGGTATTCTACAAGTTCATTACATAACTAATTTACTGAGCTACGTAAATTGAACAATAGAAATGAAAATCTTAATCGGAAACTTCAACTGAAGTTTTGAGACTCTTCCCTTTGTTTTTTGGCGATTCTGAATTTAGAAATTCAACATCATAGGTTCAGACGCATGCGTATTTTCACAAGCTTTCCGAAAAGTGGTCATTTGCTGGAATCAGACACTTGAGCGCCGTTTTATGACCGTTTGAAGTTTCGTCGTCGTTTTTCGCCTTCTCAGTGAAGATATCATCTCTATTCATACGTACTTTAGCGTAATTTAATGGTTATTATAAATGAACATAACAGAATGGGTTTAATGGTTGTTATATTTGTTTGATACATTTCGTACCAATTGGGGAAAAGAAAAATAATAGCAAAAAACAAAAAAAAACAGCCTTTTGCGACCGATTATTGGATCATTAGCGACCGCCATATCGGTCTCTGATGGGCTTCTTGCCAATCGACATATACCATTAGAGACCAATCTCATCGGTAGCTAAAGGGTCATCTGCGACCGGCGCCTTACTCTTTTGCGACCGATGACGTCAGCGGAGAGGGCATCAGCGACGGAGCCATCTGCGACCGATTTCGTCCTTCTGCGACCGGCGACTTACTTTTTGCAACCGATTGGGCCGGTCGCAGATGAGTCTTGCTACTGTAGTGCACATTTAGAGGCTATAAATAGAATTTTAAGATATTTAAAAGGGACACCCGGAAAGGGAATTTTAATGAAAAATAATAAATCTAACGATATATGTGGCTATTCCGATGCAGATTGGGCCGGAAGCTTCGATAAAAAATCGACAACCGGCTTTTGCACATTTGTAGGCGGTAACTTAGTCACATGGAAAAGCAAGAAACAAAATGTTGTGGCTCGATCAAGCGCCGAAGCGGAATATCGAGCCATGGCATCAACCGCAAGTGAGTTAACTTGGATCAAGCAACTCCTAATGGACATCGAAATCACACAAAACAATCCGATGAAAATGTATTGCGATAATAACTCCGCACGACATATCGCATCAAATCCGGTATTTCATGAGCGAACCTAACATATAGAAGTGGATTGCCACTTCATTAGAGAAAATGTTCAAGTAAAGGAAATAGAAACACCAATACGTTAAAAGTGAAGATCAACTAGCGGATACCTTCACCAAAGGCTTGGACCCGAGTCGATTTGGAAAAATTTCAAGCAAGTTAGGATTGTATAATATATACATTCCAAACTTGAGGGGGAGTGTTGAGAAATAGGATCTAGGATCTCAGATTAATAATCATCATAGATCTAAAATTAAAGAGGTAGAATTAAATCAAGGAGTTAAAGGGGTCTCCTTGCATATATTCAATAATAGGTATATTGTACATAGGTACCACAGGTACAAACGGTAACTTGATACAAGTAACGGTAACTTAGATAGGTTGCAATATATATAGCGATAAAAAACAGTGTAAAAATTTAGATCAATGAAATACTTTTTTTCTCATCATAATTCTCTCCTCAGAAATTGATAAAATCAACAATATCCATCCCTACCCCTTCTCCATCCAATTCCTCTGTCATGGGCACATTAAGATTCGTGTTATGAGGCCCACCGATCCAACACCTTTTACAATATATACCAGGTGTCTACAACAAGATAAATTCCAGTACTGGAAAGAAGATAAGTAAGATCACCCAAATCAATTAATTATGGTGAGAGATTTGGAAGATCTAAAAAATTGTAGCAGGCTTGTGAGATTTTAGACGCGAGAACAAAATTGGTCGCTTTCTTTATTGATTCCAAGAAAAAAGAGATTTCTGCAACAAGTCTTTTCTTTTCCGTATACATTTATTTCTTCGTACGGTCACATTTCTATCGTTGTCCAGATAATTACCTGCTGGCTGCTGCATGCTATAAAACAGAGAATGTTCTATTATTCAATGCAAATTAAAGGACAGGTGGGTATTTGCACAGCACAGGTGTCACAAGAAAGTACAATCCGGACTGTTTTTAGGTGCTCTTATCTGAAAAGAATTGATATGGAACAGCCAACCATTTTCATTACCAATATGATATTAAAAAACAAAACAACAAATATATATATTATATACATATCTGAGTATCTCTTTTGAAATTGTGAAATTGGATTTGGATGATTGGATCCTAGCAGATGCATATAGAAGGTATTAATTGTTTAGCCGGAAGCACAACAGGTTGAATAGAAGGTGTTTCGAATTCTCTTTGTTTAATTAAAAACTAAACTTAACTTTTCAGTCTATTCAATGTCGACTAAATCTAATGCTTTCCTTCTCTAACACTTGGAGTTGGAGCACGTTGGTTTCACTTTGGTACGGATGCCGGATGGATGTCACTTTGGAATTTTTATTCGTTGAAACTTGAAAGAATGAATAGAGATGAATATCAGTACCAGGTTTTCACTTCAGGTTTTAGTTGTTATATTTGACCGCTGAATATATAATATATATATATCAGTACCAGTCTACCAGAAGATCAGAATTCAGCCCAGGTTAAAAATCGCGGGACATATTCAATTAAGAGTGAGGCTATGGTACTTCGGCTAGTGTACTATGGCTAGTGTACTACGGCTCAATATGGTACTTTTTAAAATCCTAACGGTCGATCCGAACCGTTCAATGTAATATTCATATGAATATGTACTTGCAAACTAAATTTTATATTTTTTCGAATTTTTTTACTATTTTTTTAGATAGGTAGAATTTTCAGTGTTTTATACAAATTCTGGACCATCAAAATTCTACCTATCTAAAAAAATAGTAAAAAAGTTTGAAAAATATAAAATTTATTTTGCAAGTTCATATTCATATGGATATCACATTGAACGGTTCGGATCGACCGTTAGGATTTTAAAAGTACCATATTGAGCCGTAGTACACTAGCTATAGTACACTAGCCGAAGTACCATAGCCTCACTCTTCAATTAATATTGTGGACATTTTGGTCGGTCGGATAATCTGAAATTCTGAATCCAAACTCGACTATGATCCGAATTCCGAAAGGCACCGTCTATAATTAAGTTAAGTTACTACCGCATGCGGCGTGCCTTATGTGTTGCCCTCTGTGCTGCAATAAAGAGATGAAATTCGGTGTGACATTTGCTTGGATTTTGATGTGTTAAACTATGTTGTAGCTTTTGTGGCCGAATAAGAAAAATCTCACACCTTAATTAGCAAAAATCCGGTGTGAAACCCCTCCAACTCTTACACCACAATAATGATTTCATAAAATCTATTTTTCGAAAATATCATCCACCCTTTCCCTTTTTAACAGTAATTTATTTTTTATTTTTTAACAAAAAAATGATGCCAGGCATTATTTGAGAATTTTTTTTACATCTCTCTATTTTTTTTTAGTAAAAGTTGGAGGTCAAATCATTCAACTATTTTATATCTATAAATGATTGTTTCTTTCGGGTTTCGAATCTGTGATCGCCAAAAAAATAACCCGAAATCGTCTTTCTCTTCTTCATCTTTCTATTTTTCTGGAGTAAGAATGAATTGTGAGTGGGCAGGAGAGAGAAAACTGCCCTACATAGGGTTTTATAGCAGATTCAGGCAGCAAACCACTCCAACGTGGGAGCGGTTAGGGTGTTTTTAAAAAAAAATCATCCTGGAGAGCATATTTGCTATTTTTTTTAGGGTATTAATAAAAATTTCGGTTGCTCCTATGATACTTTTAATAATATTCATTTTTATTATAGTGCTTACTGTTGGTATTAGTTGCATTATATTGCTAATTTGTTGCTCCTATGATATTTTTATATTATTCTTTCTTTTTTATAATGCTTACTATTGGCATAAGTTGCATTTTATTGTTGACTTGTTGCTCCTATAATATTTTTATATTATTCTCGTTTTCTTATAGTGGTTATTACTGGCATGAGTTGCATTGTATTTTGTTGCTCCTATGATATTTATTATATTTTTGTTTTTTTAGTGCTTATTGTTGGCATGAGTTGTATCAATTAAAAAAAAAACAAATTATTAATGTCGTCATCGATTCTATCAAAATACATCACGTTATGCCACATGTGTTGGTGACGTGACATGACGTGACTATGTGTCGTGTGACGTGTAAAATAAAAAATAACACATCACATCACATAAATAAGTCTGATCATATCACGTGGTCAACCTGTAGACATGTGAACATGTGACGTTCACCTCCTTTGTATCATATGCTCGAAATTTCAAGTTTTTCAAACATTGTTTTTTTTTTATATACATATATTTTTTTTTTATAAATTCTTTTCATACGATGTGTGACTGTGTTTCATTATTTTAGTCACATCAGAAAAATTAATCACTTGATTATAAGGTATTACTCATATCTAAATCTTTTTTTCTTTATCTTCACCTATAATATTTTAATATTTTCCGTATTCCCACTCCGGGGAATTCCTCGATGAATAGCTCATCCATAATTCGCTAGCCAAAAAGGAGAAATTGCAAAAAGCAAGAAGAAGTCTGACTGAAACCATAACAAGAAATTTACACGAATTTCTCACTATTTTAGGCTAAATGCATATTAAAATTAGTGAAGCCAAGGAACAATACAAGCCACACGCTTTTCCTTCATTTGTTTATGTATCTTGGGAACCATGAATTCAGATCCGGCGACGGTCTCATCTAAAACCCTAAAACCCAAAAATTGGGTTACTTTAGGGATCCGGACCCGGGAACCATCCGGTGGAACTTCTACTGAGATTTGTACAAGTCTGCGGCAGCGATTTGGTTTTTATTTAAAATAGGGTATTTATATTCCGTTTTAGCAGTTTTTTCTGGCACAAAATATCTTTGTGACACCTCATCAAATACTTTACAAACATTCTAAAAATCAATTCCACAAACAAATATATTTATGTAATTTTGTTTAAAATGTTACAAAACGTTATATTTTCAAAAAATAAAGTTGGATCAGACTTAGACAAATGTCTTTTCCTAATTAAGTCTATGTGACAGAATTTGTGGCAACACTTTCAGTGTAGAGAGTCGTGGGTTTGAAATCAGAATGGAGATTCTTTGCAGGTTAGTCATTCACCTTTGTTCAGAAAACCGATTAACCACCCAAAACCCGGTCATGTTCTATTTAGTGATTGTGGATTGTCACTGTTAATATTATTTTGAGGACAAAAGATAGTAGCTGTGCTGACATGTGATTTTTTGTGGACAATTTTGTGCAGTCTTTTGTATTTCTGCAATGTATTTTTTTTGAAGCAATTATTTATTTGAGCAAGATTAAACGGCCGAATTTTTTATTAATATCCAAAAAATAAATTAAATTACAAAAAATAACCATGTTGGTGTTGAAATTCGGAATTTACTCAAACCGGAAAAAAAATTTCCGAACTCAACGTCTAAGTTCGGAAAAAAATTTTCCGGAAACTCAATCCTAATTCCGGAAAAATAATTTCCGAACTTAACATTTTTTTTTTTTTTTTTTTACAGATTTCGGAAAAAAAATTTCCGAACTTAAAATTTTTTTTTTTTTTTTTAACAGATTCTGGATAATTTTTTTTCCAAACTTAACAAATTTTTTTTTTTTTTTTTTTTACAGATTCTGGAATTTTTTTTTCAGATCTTGACAAAATTTTTTTTTTAAGAAAAAATAGATAAAATACTGAAATCTAACACTAAAAAATCGAATTGTTTTTTAAAAATTTCAAAATAGTGTAGAATAATTTAGAAATTATCAAAATAGCTAAAATACTGAAATCTAACACTAAAAAATAGAATTGTTTTTTTAAATATTTGTTAAATTAATTTAAATTTTTTCAAAATGGTGTAGAATAATTTAGAAATTATCAAAATAGCTAACATGCTGAAATCTAACACTAAAAAAATCGAATTATTTTTTTACTACGAATATGGCCGATTTTTGTGCTGAAATACGGTAAATTTACTAAAATGCTGAAATTACAATAATTATGTAGAATTATGCTAAAATACGATAAATTACGCTAAATTACGTATGAATGGGGCCTATTTTGTGGCATCTTTCATAAATCATAAAAAATAAAATAAAAATTCCAAAAATAATAAAAATTGATATTCTAAAAGTTCATTACATAAATAATTTACTGAGCTACGTAGATTGAATAATATAAATGAAAATCTTAATCGGAAACTTCAACTGAAGTTTTGAGGCTCTTCCCTTTGTTTTTTGGCGATTCTGAATTCAAAAAACTAGCAAAGACAGTCCGAACGCATGCGCATTTTCGCAAGCTTTCTGAAAAGTGGTCATTTGCTGAAATCGGACACTCGAGCGCCGTTTTATGGCCGTTTGAAGTTTCGTCGTCGTTTTTCGCCTTCTCAAGAAAGATATCATCCCTATTCGTACGTTTAGAATACCAATTTTTATTATTTTTGGAATTTTTATTTTATTTTTTATGATTTATGAAAGATGCCACAAAATAGGCCCCATTCATACGTAATTTAGTGTAATTTATCGTATTTTAGCATAATTCTACATAATTATTGTAATTTCAGCATTTTAGTAAATTTACCGTATTTCAGCACAAAAATCGGCCCTATTCGTAGTAAAAAAATAATTCGATTTTTTAGTGTTAGATTTCAGCATGTTAGCTATTTTGATAATTTCTAAATTATTCTACACCATTTTGAATTTTTTTAAATTAATTTAACAAATATTAAAAAAAACACTTCTATTTTTTAGTGTTAGATTTCAGTATTTTAGCTATTTTGATAATTTCTAAATTATTCTACACTATTTTGAAATTTTTAAAAAACAATTCGATTTTTTAGTGTTAGATTTCAGTATTTTAGCTATTTTTTCTTAAAAAAAAAACTTTGTCAAGATCGGAAAAAAAAATTTCTGGAATCTGTAAAAAAAAAAAAAATAATAATTTGTTAAGTTTGGAAAAAAAAATTATCCGGAATCTGTTAAAAAAAAAAAAAAAATTTAAGTTCGGAAATTTTTTTTCCGAAATCTGTAAAAAAAAAACAAAAAAAAATGTTAAGTTCGGAAAAAAAATGTTGAGTTTCCGGAATTTTTTTTTCCGAACTTAGACGTTGAGTTCGGAAAATTTTTTTCCGGTTTGGGTAAATTCCGAATTTCAACACCAACATGGTTATTTTTTGTAATTTAATTTATTTTTTGGATATTAATAAAAAATTCGGATTAAACGGTCATCATTCCATTATTTTTTTTAACACCAAATTCCAAAATGTTGGAAATTTTTAAATAGATTGTTGGAGATTTATTTCATCACAAAATAGAAAGGAGCTTTAATATAGATTGTTGGAGATTTATTTATATTGTTTCCCCGCAATTTACTTATTTAAAAAAGTAATAAAAGAATTCTAAGAAATATAAAATTTGATCTCCAGATATATTTTTTTTATAAGAAACTCATGTTAAGCAGTTCATGTTGACTATTTGAACCTTAAAAATAAAAATATGAAATCATAACATGAAAAGATTCGTACTTTGCAAAGCACCAAGGCTCACTCTATATATATATATATATATATAATTTTAGAAGAAAATGTTGAGTTTTCTTTTAGAAAAACAAATATGATGTTATTAAACGCTCTTGTTTCGTCAACCCTTCAAATTTCGGACGATAGACATAGAGGTTGCAATTTTTTATGAACAATTTGTGTTAAGAAGAGTAATTTATTGATGGCATGCGGAAGTTGTTGAGGTCAACTTTTGAAGCCACACAAACAGCATTTCCTCGTTTAGTACCTAACATACTAGTACTTTTATTTGATATAATATTCTATTTTCTAATAGTATTTGCATTATTTGTTTTGAAATAATAGGTTATAGGTGCATGACGTTGATTACTAGATTTTTTTATTTTTATGTAGTTATCAAAATGCATCATCCATCAGCAGCACCTGTTTTTTTGTCATCCATTCAAATACTTTTAATAGTTTAGATTTTGAAAAAAAAAAGAGAGAAAAAAACAGCATATTTTATCTCCAAATATGAATTGTTTAAAAATATTTGAACAATTAGAATGAAAAAAACAATATTAATTTCTGCATTTCTGAAAGAAGAGTGACAGATTTGATTCCCATTGTAGGTATCTCCGATAGAGGTGCATAGTAGCATAGTAGGATACTAAGATTGCAACTTTAGTTAGGGAAAGGTTATAATGAAAATGTCAACTAGCTTATCTCATAACTTAGATTATATATACTTATGATAATCATAACCAACGAAAAATAACATTTGCTTTTTATTTTAAATTACTTTAAGAAGTCTTGAATTCACATTTTTTTGTGCCGCTTATTAGGTAGCTCAATTTTAGTATATCTTTTTCTTTGTTAATCTCTAAAGCTCTAGTTTGTGTGATTTTGCCCCTGAAACGTGAGAGGTATCATAAGTGGATAACAAAGGGTTCGATGTCTAGTTGGGAATAAACTTTTTTTAATTTTAGAAATGTATTAAATTATTTTGTAAAGAATAAAAAATGAATAGTTTTTTTAATTTAGTTTTATTATACATTTTCTAATAAACCAAATCATTGCCTTGGTTTCTTAGAATTTGTATGTAAATTAGGCATTTTATGTGGCTAACGATTGAAATTTGTGTATAAATTTTAAGTAACTGGATTAATAATTTGATTTCTGTATAGTGTATTGAAGACAAAAATTATTTTTCCCCTTGGCGAAAAAATAATAATATATTTCTAAAAGTAAAAAAAGTTGTGTTATTTAGGTATAAAGATCAAGTGTTATTTCGATAAGTGAAAAGCCAAAAAAAAAGATGCACGCCACTCGGGAGTCGGGAGTCGGGATCGATCATCGATGTAAATTGGTGTAGTTGGGTAATCAAAAGGTCGATCCCGGTCTGTTATGAACCTGGAAGATAATTTAGACGTACGGGCCCGGGCCTCAGAATTTGATTTGAAACCCAATTAAAACCAAGTCTTCCTACTTCTTCCTACTGTTTTATTTTATTTAGCAATCTTAATTAGGCCCAAGGCTTTTAGGAGTGCCTAAGTTTCAAATGATTGATTCTACAACAAGTACTGAACAACTATAAAAAGAGCCTAGCCTACGGCAACTTGCAAGAAGATTTCATGGCCTTAACATGTCATGATATACGCTGTCTATGCCCAAAACATCACTGGTACCGGTGGTACCATGCAAATGAGGAAAGCAACCAACTAGAGCTATTTCATGATCATGCTTTCCCGAGTTCAACCTACTTCTAGGGGAATGCAACTTATTTTTCCTTTCGCAGGGTTCTACTTCATATAAGTGGCACCTTGCAACAGTGTATGTGAAATTGAAACTAAATTATATACCAATGACAACTGACTCATAATGTAAAAAATTTCATTGTATGATTATAAATATCTAGGTATTGGAGAACTATCACTTGGTCTAATGACAAAGACAATGCTCTTTGTCTGAGAAGTCGCATGTTTGAAACCCGGATGGAGATTCCTAGTGGACATTAAAAACAGTTGGGTGACTTGACCCCAACTATAATGATAATAAAATAAAAAATCTAGGTATTGAACCAGTCCATGATGATACCGATATATCAAGTTTTGGCACAACCAAACTGTATTAGTTTCATTCATGTACTTGTATAAAATTAGAATACATCATATATAAAAGGGAACACAGCATGTAGGAGAAAGGGAAAAAGGTAAAATATGTGAAATTATTTTTTATAAATAAATAAAAAAACAAAAAAAATTATAACAACGGGCGACCTGAATCAATTTTCTTTATATTTGAGCTTGCAAATCTTCTCATGCAGTCCCTCCACTTTCCCTAAAATCCATAAAAAAAATACCAAATAGATCTTAAGATTCTAGAAAATCAAAGCAAATAAGGACTTGATCCTTATTTTTCATTAAAAAAAATTCTAGAATTTTAATCCAAAAATACAACATTAAATGCACACCTCATGGCAGTGGCCATTGTAACGTTCATATTTTTTGAAAGAGTCATCCATAAAATATTGCTTTATGATGTTGCACAATTCCTTTGGTTTCTCAATATTTATGGCATGGCCAGCATTATTTACTACAACTTGGCGTGAGTTATCACCCAAATGCCTGAAAAGCTTTTTATTGTTATTTTCTCAAACAGTTTCAAAAACGGGAACCATAACATATGAAATGTCAAATTACAACCAGACCTTTTCAATCTGTGACAAAGCTCCAATGGAAATACCTTATCCTGGTACCCCCAAACTATCAACGTTTCCTAATAATATAAAGCATGTTATAAATGCAAACGGGAAAAAAATTACTTTGATGCCATGCACAACCCTGCAAAATTAAAAACGATGTATATCATATGTAAAAAGGGATTTCAGTACAACATGAAAAAGATCCTCTGGTGGCCCTCATTTACCTCTAAAAGACCAATTGCTTCATTCCAAAAAATTGATCTCTGTACAAATTCAACGAAAAAGGCAGGGTTTCAAGAGATTTGGAAAAGGGAGAGAACACCCACAGGTTTCCTGTATTATTAAAGATTACAAAATCTTAGGGCTGCAAATGAGCCGAGCTCGAGCGAGCTAGGCCCAACTCAAACTCAGCTCACAAATATAACGAGCTGAGCCAGGAATCTGACTTCAATTTCGAGCTAAAATACCTAGCTTGAGATTGACTTGTTATGAAACGAGCTAGCTTGTTTAGTTCATTAAAAGCTCCTTTAATGGTCAGGCCAGGGGCTGGCAGCTAGGGGTGAAAACGGGTCGGATATTATCCGACCGAATCCAAATCCTTATTCGAAAATTAGATACAGATATCCGATATCCGAATATCCGGGTGGATACTGGTACGGATATGGTTTTAAATTATAATCATCCATATCCGAATAGTAGATATATACCAAATAATTTAATATATATTATGAAAAAAATTATGTTATTCATCATTATGATTAGATAAATATTATAAACTTCTGTATTTTTTAATAATATTTATATGTTTTTAACAAATAATAGTGTTGAAAACGGATATTCGATTTGTATCCGGTTTAATATCCGATAAGTATCTGAAAAATAAAAAAAAATACGGATATGGTTTTACCACTATCCGATCCATTTCACCCCTACTGGCAGCACCCCCACCCCCAGTTGGAAGGAATGAGGTTGAAATACATATATATTACTCGCGTGAGGCTTGAGCTTGAGGGAGAAAAGGCAGGTAAACTGCTGGGCAAGGCCACTGAGGGAGGTTGAGTAGGACGTGGCAATCAAGTGGTGCAGGGTAAGGGCATCAGCGCTGTGCCAGCGGCAGCACACCAGGGAGATGGCTTCGTGATCATGGGGGTTGTTGTCAATGTAGCCCAGCACCACATCAAGGATCCGAAGCTCACACTTCCCCGGTAATAAGAAGGGCATGATCCGCGAGAGAGGAGGGTAAGGACGGGGAGGGAATAGGATTATTATAAAATGAAGTTATCAACGTAACTTGTTAATGAACTGATCCAAAACAAGCCGAGCTGAGACAAACTCGAACTCAGCTCATGAAGAAATTGAACTGGCCATCTCGGCTGATCATTAGCTCGAGTGAGCTAATTATGAGTTTTTTCTGAATCAATCTCACGCGAGTAATGAGTCACTACGGTTTTTTCTTGCAGTCCAAATTACAATACACATATTCTTTTGCAGTAATATATATGTTACATGATGCTTAAATAATGGGCATAAATGACATTATACCTATGATTGGAAAAGAAAATTCAAGCTTGATGGCTGAGAAAGATACCTGATTAATTTTAGGTAGCTCAGCCATTTTTCTACCATTGATCAAAGCATAAAGCAGCTCTGTTTTCTCTTTTACATTCTCAGTACACATAACCTGTCATTTGAATGAATCATTGAAATAAATAACATAAATTATACGTACCTAAACTGTTCCTAATCAGAGGTTTCAGTTTTTTCCAACAGAGAAGTACAAATTACAAAATTCCAAATGCACACCAATCCAACTGTATTTATAAGCATACATTAATCCTAACCAGTGTTATCAGAACCGGACCGGACCAGCGGTTTAATCGGAAAAAACCGGACCCGATTACCTGTCCGGTCTGGTTCAGTTGATAGATAGTCAATGCTATTGAACAGGCCAAAACCGGTTTAACCAACCGAGTTTTATTAAAAACCGCTGAACCATTTCAACAAAAAAACCCGTTTTAAGGCAGAATTTTTTTAAGCTTCAGATTTTCGTACATTTCAAGACTGGTGTCGCAAGTGAGGAGTTGCTCGTAGAGATCGGCCATCGCGAGAGACGGCACTTGAGAGGTGATGACCGTGACGAGGGGTTGTAGTCGGCGCCGAGGCCAGCAAAGGCGCATAAGACAAGATCCTCCTCGAGAACCTCCCAGCCTATAGATCGAAGTTCATCAGCGATCGTCTTGATCGGAGACTGTTAGGTTGGGCTACTCAGCGATCCTTCCTTCACGGTTTGAAGTTGCAACTTGAGTTCAAGAACCCTCGCCAGAGATTTGTTCAGTCGTGCGATGAAGTGTTTCTCATAAGGCGGCTGATGTAGGCTGGGAAGAAGAACTATCGAGAAAGTAAAAAAGACGATGACCTCGTAAACAGGAACTTTAAGGGATTTCACAGTAAAAGGTTATCTAACTTTGTGGTGATTTTGATATGAATTGAGTGGAATTGATTATTTGAGAGGGGATTGGTTTCAATCGGGTTAGGAATGATATCCTATTAATACAATTGAATGTTTGAGTCAAAGTTCGATCGAAGAATCTGAGGTGTTGATTTGGATTTGGAGAACCTTTGGAGCTGAATTCGAGGATGCCTTGATTGATTTTCTGTTACTGATAAAGAATCTGATTCGAGATCAGATTAATTTGTTGATTCTTCTAGGCACCTAATCTTTTAGATTCAAGCAAAGATTTTGAATTCTGCTAGATTTTTCTTATGGCACTTTTCTTATGGCTATGATATCATATGAATTTGAAACAAACAGTAGCGAACATGATCAGCAATATCTATCGTAATCATATAGGTTTATATCTAAATGGCAAAGGATACCAAACACAAAGCTATTTACCTTCAAAACTGTACACCAAACAATGCAATCTTATATGTCTCAAAAAAAATTAAGCTGTCAAATTAAGCTGTCAGCAGTTGAACCAGTTGACCCACCAATTCGACCAGTAAACCGTTGACCCAAAGGTTTACCAGGTTGATGTCCAGTCCGGTTCTAATAACATTGATCCTAACTAAGCAAACACCAGCCACCAATACGACTACTTTATGATACTGGATTAGCATGGATCTAGATAGTTACCAAAATGTCCAGTACCTATCTCTAACATTTAAACACTTGCCTGGATATAATCTCGGATGAAGCAGGTAGGCATGACAAAAGGTGGCTTACAGAACGTCAATTTGACAAGCTGTCTGACATCGTCAGGCTGTTGTGGCACCAAGAGTCTGGCGGCCTCTGCCACATCAGACACACCAAACAGCCCGGCTTCCAGGTCAGACTCCTCGAGGCACACACCAGCCGATACCATGACCAGTTTATCAACAGAATTTGGATACATAGCTGCCATTTGGTATGCAACAAAACCGCCATAGCTGATCCCAACCATGCCAAAATGGTCAAGCCCAGCTAATGTCAGAGCTTCCATCACTGACCTGGTCTAATGCATCTAGTTTAGTTTTGCATTTTAAATGAACAGCATGAGTATCTTTTGGTTTATGATCAACGAGAATTATTGGATTTTTTTATAAATATTTCCGTAAAAAAAAAAGGATCCAAACTTTTTCTTGCAATGCAGAGACTAGAGCAAAAGCATAAATGAACAAGTTAAAGAAAATAAAACTTGCAAGCTGCAACTAATTATTTTCAAGAAAATTACTGTTTGACTGGAATATTAGTCTCCCCCCCCCCGCCCCCCCCCCACACAAAAAAAAAAAAACAAAGAAAAAGAAAAAGAGAGTAATGTGGTTCCACTAAGAACAACTTTTTAAGTTTGAAAAAGTGAAGTGAACAGAGAAGAGAGCACACCTGGCTTGGTAAGTATCAGAGCGCTCAGCAGCGGGAGAAGAGGAATCGCCGAAAAAGAGCAAATCGGGCACGTAGAGATCGAACCCGGCCCGAATGAGGGGCCTGAGAAAGGGGCTCCACTGCCAGGTGGCCCGCGCGCCGAATCCATGCAATAGCACAAGCGCGGGGCGAGAGGAGGGTGCGGGTGAGGCGGGTACCCAGATGTGCACGGTGGCCCCATCTGTCAGAGGGAAGAAGGCGGGGCGGAGACCGGCGGAGGTGAAGGAGCGGCGATAGCAGCGATCACGCGCGGCGGTCACGCTCAGCCACCGTGCCCGGGGCATGAATTGGTCGGAATTTCAGTTGGGGGTCCCTTCCCTTTGCAAAGGGGATGGAAGGCACAATTTACAATTGGAAACGTAGTAAGTAAACTAGTTTTTGTTCTTTTTCTCTTTTCTTTGTTCATCCGTCACGTCTCACGTCACTCCTGCCTGGTGACTGCTGGTGTCGATAATTAATTAAGTGGTTAGATTAATTGACACTGGAAATAAAATAATGGCTGTACCTGTACTTGGATTATTTGAACTGAAAAAACACTCTTACCAGTTACCAGTTACAAAAAGCTCGCAAGAGCTAAAAACTAGAAATTAGACACGAAGGATGCTTATTATCTATTTTATAAAGAAAAAAAATAAGTAATATATAATTTTTAACTTTTTTTACTATTTGTCTTAGATAATGAGAAGACAGTTAAACTTTGAAAATTCTATTTCATCTAATAGAAACAAATTTCTTCCTATTAGAAAATAGTAAAAAACTTTAAAAAAATGTTAAATTTGTTTTTCTAAAAAAAAAAAAAAACTTCAATATGTAGATCGAATGAGTTTTTTTAATCCACTATTTAAATATAAAAATAATATTTGAAGTCGTAGTATTTGATCGATGTTATGCACAGACATAGTACCATTTTTTTATTAATAGGAAAAACAAAAAAATATATCGACAATGAGAAATAGTTTAGCTAGATTTTGAAAAATAGAAAGAACGTTATGGTTTATAACGTCTAGAGCACTATCGTTGGACGTTATAAACCATAACGTCTAGTTAATCTGATCGCTAATGATTTCTAATTAACAAAAAAAAACACTGTAGCTGGACGTTATAACCATAACGTCCAGCTACATTTTTTTTTTTGCTTTGGTTGCGAATTTTTTTTAAAAGAAATCTCACTTTTTGCAACACTAATGAAAACGAAAGAACTGAATTTTCACACTGGTGAGTTTTTTATCAACGGTTTTTCTTTTATGCTTTAAATCAAATTTTGGTATATTGATCTTGTGCAAAAAATTTCATCTTTTATTCTGCTCATCAAATTTTAGTAGCTTTACAGTTCTTATTATATTTTTATTTTTCTTGTGACTATGAAATAATTTTGTGGATCTTAGAGAATTCATTATATTTTCATAAATATTTTCTTGCGTCATGATGTAGATTGTATTAATTTCAAATATTTCATCGGTTATTTTATTTGTTAACAAAGAAAAAAAAATAAGAGAAAATTTGACAAATTACTATCAACTTAAGTTTTTTGCGAGAAATGTATTTGTTTCCAGTTCGAGCATATTGATATCATAAAGGGGAAAGTGAGGTTTTAAAAAAAAAACACTGTAGCTAGACGTTATAGACCATAACGTCTAGCTACAGTGTTTTTTGTTAATTAGAGATCATTAGCAATCAGATTAACTGGACGTTATGGTTTATAACATCCAGCTACAGTGCCTGAACGTTACAAACCATAATGTTCTTCCTATTTTTAAAAATCTAGCGAAATTGTTCTTCATTGTCGATATTCTATTTTTGTTTTTCCTATTAATAAAAAAAACGGAACATAGTATCATAGACTTCAAGTATTATTTTTATATTTAAATAGTGGATTAAAAAAACTCATTCTGCAGAAATAATTACCGGTCATTATGCAAAAATAATATCTTGCTTTCGAATTATTACTGGTCATTATGCAAATGTTAAATTTGATATGCAAAATATATGTTCAATCTCTTCTTTATTTTTTACATTTATTAATCTTAACATGAATATCATGTCATCGAAAACTACCCTTGTTTTTTTTGCTTCGAATCATAACTTGTTACTTAATTTAGAAAAAATAATAATAATTGAGAACATGAACGTTAACCCGCAAGAATTAACATTTGATTTTCAGTGACAAAAAAAACGCTTTAACTTCTTCCAAATAATATCTAAAAAGAAAGGAATGTTAAAGATAACAAGTTCAAATAAAAAAAAAACAACTCTATCCTAGTGACGTAATCTCATACGAATCATGTCACTATGAAATTGAAAAAAAAAATGCCTCGGAAATTCTTGAAAGTGTATTATAACAAAAATTATATTCTAAAAGGACCAATTTGCTGCTCCTAAAATAGTACAAGTGCACAACTCCAGCTTGACATTTTGTCGTTACTGAACTCTCATTTATTTTATTAATTTCAAGGGAAAGAAGCATCCTAGAAGAGAACTATCTGCAGTTGGTCAAGAGGATAATTCCATGTGAAATGTGTTATGCCCATGGTCAGGTTTTTCTA
Organism: Carex kokanica; assembly: GCA_025461125.1. NCBI lineage: Eukaryota > Viridiplantae > Streptophyta > Magnoliopsida > Poales > Cyperaceae > Carex > Carex kokanica. The sequence goes on along the minus strand of JAJGRX010000113.1, from coordinate 907,506 downwards.
ATCTATTTAAAACCTTAATTCAGATCTATGTAAGAATTAAATAAGCACAGCGGAAACTACTTACTTTCCATCTTTATGGTCTTCCGTCTATTGCCTCTCAAGCAATATCAAAGGAATCGATGAAGATGGCTTGATTGACTTGCTCGCACGCTCAATCGACAAATTACTTGGCTAGCGAGTCCTTCCAAAACTCTTGAACTCTCTCTTACTTGTTTCTGTCTCACAAATTGAAGGCAGAATATCTAGTCTTTTATGGAGCAAGACGGTGGAGAATGATGAGTTCAAGGCTATAGAGACCCAGCCCTTTTATAGCAGTGCAAACCCTAACCCTGGGGTAAACCCTAGAGTCGAAAATAGCTCAAACTTGTGAAACAAGTTTGCCAAAAGATGTGAAAAACGTGTGCACACCTTTTGCTGAAAATTTCAAGCTAAATCGGGAACCAAAAAATGCTGAAAATAGCATTTCCGAAATAAATCAGAAAAAATTCTGATTTCCTTATTTAGCCTAAATTTATCACTGCTATTATTTTAATCAACTATAATCGATCCATTAACAATTATAATTGATTAACATTATTCTATATGTATTTGTACCCAAAACCTTAGTGAAATACGTATAATACCATGACTTAATTAATCACATTGTTTGGCATATTTTAATCATTACATAAATGTAATTTTGCGACAGTATTTGATATCATAATCATAATGCACGTATGTCCAACTTAATTATTGTAATTAGACGTCTCTAAATCCAACAAAATGTTGTAAATTGAAAATTAAAACTAGCTAGCCTAGTACTTATGAAAATGAAAAGCTTGAATCTTTCTTTACTGAAACGAAGGAACACCAAGAAAGAACGCGAAAGTCAGAGAGATATTTATACTGGCAATATTGCCAGTTGGAAATAGTATTTATTTATTTTTTTTAAAATTCAAAATGATGTCAAAGCTGTACCTGCCAAATTGTAAATGTCTACCAACCCAACTAACATTAACATAACAATTGGTTGTTTGGGATTACTAATGCAACAAATTTCCAAACCTCTACACTAATCAATCAAACTGGATTTTTATGAGCCTAACTCAGAAAGAAATGTTTTGAAAAATCAACCACACCAAGCACCACGTAGAACTAGAAAGCATTTACAAGAGAGGTGAGAGGGGTGAGTACAACTCTAGAAAGTAGAAACCACATCCACCTCAAACAAACCAAATTGTTAATAGAACAAAGAATAATTTTTTCATATAAAAAATGAACTAAGACGACCTAAATCGGACTACAATGCAGGAGATATCATCCTTGCTATTTCTATTCAGAGCTTCAGTCGTTAGCTGCCTAGCTGCAGCATTTGGGTCTTTAATCTTTCGTGCAATTTCAACAGCCTCTTCATTTTTCATGACCTAATAATAGAAACAACAAATATATCTATGTTAGTTAGGAAATAGGAACTGGTTCAATCCTGGTATTTATTTGCATTTTCTTTTCTTGATTAAAAGGTGAATAACTGCTTAACAATTAACAGATTCCAGCATGTACCACTATTGGCACCTGGACAAAACAACTAAATTGCAATTCCAAGAAAATCCCAAACCTTCCATAAACCATCACTGGCAAGGATAAGTAACTCAGCATCGGCATTGGTATCAGAAAATCTAATGTCTGGATCAGATCGCAAGTGCGATTTTAGACTCTTGTCCCCAAAAGCCCGAGAAACAGCTAATTGACCATTCACTCTTGGTACATCCCCTGATGACATATTAAAGGAACTTGTTATAAAATCATAACAAAAGAAACAAAATCAAGTCATTATTGGTACCTACCTTCTAGATTAAAACTATTGAAAGCTTGTCAAGTGAATTAGTGCATAAAAAAGTACTTCATCTATAAGAGACAGCAAGACTAGGTCCCTTCATCACTGCCTCTTCTTTGTTGAAATATTGGGTAGCGCATGCCAGAACATGATATAATTATGGTGGCTTACACAATAATCCTCCCAACTTATGTTTGCATGGCGTATAAGCATAATCAATCTGTTAAGCACCAATCAATGTAGGTCAAAAGTTCAAGGCAGCACTGCCTCATACTGCAAGGCTAACTTCGACTTTCTGTTCCAATAATACCCATGGCAACACTTCAATGTCTTAAAAACAACTTGGATTGCGATTGAATATTCTTTTCTTCAAGGTCCAAAATACAAGTCGCTACTTATCCCAAGAAGAAAATAAAACAAATAAATAAATCGAACAAGCTGACCAGAAATGCACAAAATATATATGCAAGGAAAAAGTCAAAACAGGTACCAGGCAAGTTAGAAACAAAACCGCCTCTGTTCTCAATAGCACCCTTCTCAGAGCTGGGTTCATGGTCGACGGTCATCTGTATGACGGCCCCACCTCTGGCCATGACAGCCCGGGAGTCGCCGATATTGGCCACCCAGAGCTTCCCTTGGTTCATGAACAAAATGGCTGTCACGGCTGTCGACCCACCCCGCCCCAACTCTGGGCTCTGAGACAAAATTGCCTTGTCAGTTTTTTCATAAGCTCTTGAAATTGCCTGCTCCGGGTGCGTCCAAAAATCTTCCTGAAAAAAAAAATATATATAAATTTTGTGACAACGGTTTGGTGGTTTAGTGTGAATATAGATAACCATAGTAGTAGCTTTGAAGATATTTCAAGAATTGAGCAAGGGTTATTTGGACAATATTTGAAGATATTGGAGATGTGAATATAGATAACCATAGTAGTAGCTTTGAAGCTATGTCAGAATTTATATGAGAAAACTTTGGTTTTGTATGGGTCAAAAGATAACTTGAAGAATATCTTGTCGTTCCTTTTTCTTGACTCTAAATTTTGGTCCTTATCAATGAGGTCAACCTCACATGCAATTGATGTGTTTTGATTTTGATTTTTCCTTAGGCCAAGATGGCAAGGGCGGTTTTACCAATCTGTGTATCCATTTTCAGATAAATCCAACAAAAAAAAAAAAAAAGTGGAATTCAATCTATACCTCCTTCATAATATTGGAGAAAAGATGCTTTTGCAAATAAGCGGGCACTTTTTCTCCCAAATGGCCGTCAAAAATGGCAAAGAGACCAAGCTGTTCACCCTTTGTTTGTACAAATTTAGCCACATGGTAGTCTTCCATTGGATGGCTCGCCTTCCCTTTAACAAGGCTACAACCGTAATTTACTTTTGGATGGCTTTCACTGCCTTTCCCCTTGCCCTTGTAAGTTGGCTCGTGATATGCAGCTTGCTACAGATAACAAAACAGATACAATAAACACAGTTTCAACTTTCAAGGAGTGTGTTGTACTTTGTTGTGTAATGAGGGTAAATTAAATGGCATTTATGCACAGCACTTGTATCAATATACCAAGCAAGAACAGATACTAAAGCAATTTATAAGAAAACAGTTCCAAGAAGAAACAAAGGGCAATTTAGGATATGAAATAAATTCTACGGAATACCAAATTGATAAAACTCAAAAGGGAAGACAAATAAACTTCAGATCCGAAACATTCAGTTCGGAAGGCAAATCGAGCATGAAAATTCAAACGGGTAGAATACATCTATATATCTACCTACCTGAACAATATAAAAGAAGTAGTAAATTCAATTCAAGCAATAACATACCTGAGATCTCCCGAAACAACAAAACCTCGTCATTGAAAGAGCCAATAAACAAATCCACAAATCACACCAATCTTCTCTCTTCTCTCTAACTATCCGCTCTAGCTTTCACGCAAAAACACCCTGAAACTGAAACTGAAACGAAACGAAAGCAGAAAAGGGGTGGGGGGGAACTAACTAATACACCTAGTAGTGGAATTAAGAACAAGTCTTAGAGAAAATTAATTAGGGTTTTGATGAATTAGCTGGCCAACCAAATCTGTATATTCTAATTCTATAACGACAATGTTTGGAGAAGTGCTAGAGGAAAGAGAGAGAGAGAGGATGGCAAAATCAAAATGGGTTTAGCAATTAAATAAATTAAATTTGTGAGTCTCGGAAAGAAGCAAACTTTGAAAAGAGAAAACGAGAGTTTTATTTTATTTTATTTTATTTTATTTCCTACCCGTGTTGACTTTCAGGCTCTGCTGACATCACGACACGCGTGGGGTGCCTTTTTCAAACAAGTGCAGAGATACGCCTGATTCCAAAAAATATTTCTGTAAACATGTTTATAGATTGTGTGAGACGACAGTTGTGTGAGGCTCTGTGTAGCGACTTCATCGTAGACACAGTAACCACCCACAAGCATAGTGACAAATGAATAGTTCGGATTCAGGTTCGGTTCGGCGGGATCAAAAATTCGTAATTTGGAAATAATTCATGTATAATTTAGAAATTATTCGGTACCACAAGGAAGCAAAAATAAAAAACCCAAAAAAACCCCCAAAAAAACCCCCAAATTATTTTATTTTAAATTAAAAAAATTAAAAAATTTGTGTTTTATTCGCTAATAAAACATATAATACGTTTTTTGCTTCGGTGTTCGGTTAGGAAACATAAAAAAAAATGAATTAAACACAAATTAATCACGAATTATGTTACTATGCCCAGAAGGTTGCATGCATCTAGCACAAATTGCTGTGAACAAGATGATACCAGAGCATCTCTACCCAATTATTGGGTATATCGACTATTTATTATATACCAGGATCGTTAAAATTAATATTTTGAAATTGAACTATATTTTATCATATTAATAATATAATTATTAAAAGAGGAGGAATCAAATGCCTTCATTTTTCATGCCTCCACCATATCTTCAATTTAAAAATTTTAATAACTCAAAATTTAAAACTTAAAAAGTTCAAATAAAATCGTTGGATATGATCTACATCATTTTATCTATGCGCGTGTAAAAAATTACATGTCAAATATTTCAGATCCTCAATAATTTTTTATGCATACTGTCAACCGTGTTATATATTAATTAAAAAAAAAATAGTTGTCTATAATTGAAAATGTCCATAATAATTGCTCCTTGTCTTCTCCTCAACGTGTAGTAACAGTCGTATAAAAGTTTGTGTATCATAGTTTCGACCATATATTTGAAATCTGCGAACTTATTGCGAGATGTTATAGATACATCGAGCACATACAATCCGAGAGCGGACTATTTTGGAGGTAAGAATCAGGAGTTGAGTATAATAATCCTGAAAATTATTATTTTTTGCAATGTCCAATAATGTCTCTATTTTTCATGTCTTACCATGTCTTTATTTTTAATTTTTTTAATAATTTAAAATTTAAAAGTTAAAATAAAACCGTTGGATATGATCTGCATAATTTTATCTATCTATGTGCTCATTAAAAATTATCACATTTCGATTTTGTTTTTATGTGAATCAATAAGTTGAAAAATCAACGTCTAGAAATTATCCACATTAGTACGTTTTTTACAAGTTTTTGATGACAACCAAAACAAAATTAAAATGTCATAATTTTTTACACATGCATAGATAAAATGATGTAGATCATATCCAACGATTTTATTTTGACTTTTAAGTTTTAAATTTTGAGTTATTAAAGTTTTTGAAAAATGAAGGCACAGTGGAGGCATGAAAAATGGAGACAATTAAATCTCCTCTAGTTTCTTTATTTACATATTTATTTTTCTTCCGCAAGTCCGAATAGGCTTATATTTTAGGGAAAATTTCTAGTATGCCCATATAAATTTCTTAAATAGCCAATATCTCTGTCAAAACACCATAATATCCAATATCTCCTTTTATTTATTTAACATTTTGTTAAACTATTTTTTAAAAAATTATTGACAAAAATACCCTTCATTTCAAATTATATTCAAATGGCCTCTTCAATTTATTAATGAAATTAAGGGTTTCTCCGTAATGATTTCCCAAAATGGCCTCTTCGTAGGCATTGTTATAAATAATCTTTCCATTCAGAAAAATCCTCATCATCAAATGCTTCAAGATCTCTAGCTGTACCTCTCTGCTTTGTAAGTTGTAACTAGAAGTTACAAGGACAATACAAAACCCGTAAGCAAAGCTTGCAGTGATTTGTAAATTAAATCATTTTCATTTTATTTTTTGATGGTAATGAAGTACTACCAGCTGCTTTGTTGAATAAATTGGGATTTATCCAGAGAATGTAGGAAAGCTTTGCTTGTTAATATCACCCATCAAAATCAAGTTAGCAAGAGAAGGGAGAACTTACCAGTACCACTAGCTTTCTCAAAGAAAAAGAAACATACTCGGGCATAAATCTGAGTGCAGTGCAATTTATGTGCCATTTTTAGAGTATCGAGAGAACTGAACAATTGAACTGGATAGAGAAAAGGAGAGTTTAAAATGAAGGGTATTTTTGTCAATAAACTTTTTAAAATAGTTAAATAAATAAAAGGAGATATTGGATACTACGGTGTTTTGACGGGGGAAGAAATTTTCCATATATTTTATGGTATGAGGATTGCCGACCAAAAAGAGTATTTTTGACATGCATGAAAAGGTATGATTTGCAATCTGACTAAAAGTCTAGTCCTGGTTTCTTCCCCCATAAAGCACATAATTTTACTAATTTTACAGGACCAGTTTTGTTCAATTTATGTAATCAAAGAGACCATATCTACATTGAGCTGGTTGTAGTTAAAAATTCAGTTCTAATATTATTAGACGATATAAATTTATTTGATAATTTCCCACAGTTTTCGAAGACTGCTTTTCGTCCAGGGATGCAAACGGATCGGATATTAGTAAAATCATATCTGTATCCATTTTTATTTTTTTTTGATACGGATACGGATCGAAAATTAGACAGAGACAGATCGAATATTAGACGGATACGAATATTCGCCTTTCATAATGGTGAATAACATAATTTTTTTCATAATATATTACATTATATGGTACATATCTACCATTCAGATACATATAATTAAATTGAAAACTATATCTGTATCTGTATCCACATGTACAGAAGGAAATACGTGACACGCCGTGACGTGACGTGACAAACACGCTGTGATTTGGTCACGTCACGTGACGTGATTATAATAGTAGCAGACGGTCACGTCACGTGTAGTCACGCCGTGACTACACGTGGCGTGACTACACATGACGTGATATGTATAAATTAATCACGTGAAACCATTTTTTTATTTTAATTTAAATTGTTAAAATTCAAAAAAAAAATATAAAAAAAATATGAAAATTGTAAAAATTGTAAAATAAATAAATAATGTTGTAATTTTTTTTTTTTAAGAAAGGTCGTTGGGTATCTGACATTACTTTAAAAATTCAAATTATAAATATTCATTGGACTAAACTAGAGAAAATAAAAAGCAGTACTACATGAGTACCGGTATCACTGAATCTACACCATAAGAGAAACCCTGACCTCGAGAATTACTCGTGCGACAAACATTAAACAACTACTAAAGCGTTAACATGTTCAAACAACACTATGAAAACTTACTCGGGGCTGACTAACTCAGTCAACCCAAGACAAATAGTACTCGAGGCCTATTTAATTTGTTTAAACACGAAACGAGCATTACTTAGGGGCTGTCCGACTTGTTGAACCCCAAGATAAAAATTTGCAATTAAAAAACAGCAAACCCGAAAGCATCAAACTGATGCATTCCGGCTTCGGGGCTAATGATAGGGTCATGTACCAAAGGCCCTCAAAGAGCTGGTCTTGGGCCAAGAATAGCCTGGAATTCGGACCTCTGTTTATGCGGACGTCACCGCTCTTATGCAAACTCCCCTAACCGCTCTGACGACGCAGAATGACAGTTAGGGAACAACCTATTTAAGGCAAAAGGCTCCATTAAACAAGGGCAGACATTTCCGACAAAAGCGAGGTATCATACAAGATAGAGTCCGAATACCTCCTTACTCTTCCACGTCGGGAACCGACAATCCACTTTCCAAATCTTGGCCCGTTTTCTCGAGACGGGACGAGCCCAAATCCAGAGACCTTTACATACAACCTACTCTCGAGATAGGACGTATCAATATTAATTAAAGTTCTCTTTATTAATGTTATTTCATATATGTTGCATGAGAGTGTACAATGGTCAGATTAATGAATTTTATTAAAACTTGAATCCCCACCATCAATTTTTTATATGAAGATTTTGCTGGTTATACAGATTAAATGATTTTAATTTGATTGAATTTTGCTATGATTTTTTATTTTAATTTCATACTTAACAAATTAATAACGTTACAACTCTAAAAAAAAAGATAAATGATAAATTAAATAACATAAAGATAATTGAGCATTAATAGATGAGTAAGAAGTAGAAATTCTAATAGAAGTTCATATATATTAAAGATTAAATAACGACAAATATCATTGATAAAGCAACTCAAATAAAAAGTAATTTGGTAACATAACTAAATTCAATCTTCAACTTCTATTTAGAGAAGGAAATTTGTCACGGCGTGATCAGTCACGTCACGTAACGTCACGTTCACGTCACGTAACGTCACTTTCACGTCACGTTACGTCACGTCACGTGTGTCGATTACGTGACGTGACTCACGTGTTGCGTGACGTGACTATTCGCGTAACGTGACTGTATTTAACAAAAATTATACGTCACGTCACGTCACGTCATCACGTCACGTCACGTCACGTGATCACGTCACGTCACGTCACGTCACGTTATAAAACACATCACGTACTGTTATATTTTGTCAGTTCCAGCATGTTTTGAGGACAAACTCTAGTAGTCCATATTCCTATTAGCACTATTAGGCTATGTTTCTGTAGTATATTCAAACTTTTCTTTTGTGGCTGTTTGTAAAAACTATATTTCTTAATGAAACGGGTTTAAATATCTTTTATCCAAAAAATTTGGCAATTTTTAGAATATTATTTACTAGTTAATTTTTGCAACATTATTTACTTATTTTACAAATTTTATAATTTTCATATTTTTTGATATATTTTTTCTGCATTTTCAACAATTTAAATTAAAATATAAAAAAAGTTCAATGTGACTAATTTATGTCACGTCATATCACGTCACGTGTAGTCACGGCGTGACTACGCGTGACGTGACCATTCGCGTGACGTGATCATCTGCTACTATTTTGATCACGTCACGTCACGTGACCAAATCACGGCGTGTTTGTCACGTCACGTCACGGCGTGTCACGTATTTCCTTCTCTACTTCTATTCCAAGTCTCTCAAATCACTCCTAAAGTTTGAATTTCAACAAAAGTCCATGGCCACAATACATCAATAATTAATAATTATGTTATCCATATCAAATGCTGTTTGCAAACCTCTGATAACATATATATGCGATAAGTGCGAGAAAATACATAGGAAAAAAATCAACGCTATTAATTTGTTCAAATAGTATATCCGTTTAGCTAGTCAAACCTCAAATCTGACGGCTAAGGCTTGATCTTTCGATGCTAATTTTTTAATAGTAAGGTGTATTTAAATTAATTTACTTCCAGCTCAAGTTATTATAATCAACTAAGACTAAGAGGAATACTTAGCCGCGTGGTTTTATTGCAAAGGACCACAAAACCCGAGATTTTTATTAATACCCTAAAAAAATATATATATATTAAAAATACCCTCACTTTGAAATTTTTTTTAAATATGCCCTAACCGTCCAATAATGGAGCGTACTTTTATAACAAGGACCACAAAACCACCACCGTTATCTGTAAAAAATTAGTACACATTTGTAAAATGGAGCGTACTTTTATAATTTACTTGGTACGATCCTTCTTTATGTACGGAAGAAAAACATTATTGAAGAACGATAAGCCTAGCTACGTCGGCAAGTCACACATTTAAAACATTGTTGGCTCATGAATTATTATTATTGTGTTTGGTTCAATTACATCTTTAAATTATTTTCTGATTCAATCAACTTCTCTAACTATGAAATTGAGTTCAATTTAGTCGTATTAGCTTGTCCGTTACTCATCCTTCCATTCCATCTCTCTCTTTTATCAAACATTTTCTTTTTCCGTTAGACATTGTCTGAGAAGGGAACGGAGAGTTTTCAATAGTTATTACATGTTCAATTTGTGCGGATGAATTTAAATCCCCACGAGTCTGAACCGCTTTGTTTCCTTTCATTCGACCAAGCTCCTGGGTAGGGGTGCCAATGGGTACGATACGGTAGCGCTAAGAATAACTTTACCCATTAAGAATTAACCTTATTCTACTCTACTCTTATCCGTTAAAATTATCGGATAACAAAACAGTAGCGGATGAATAACGAATAATACTAATATAATAATTAGTTTTATTATATTTTACAAATAGAACATCAAAACTCATTCATTTCGCAAATATGCAATAACATTACTAATAAAAAATAAAAACAAATGTGCAATCAATTTCTACTAAATTGTTTTTTTATAAAACAAGAGAATTAAAAAAACACGAACATATCTTTTGACGAATTCAATTATTTAACTAAAGAACAAGACATGCAAATAGAAGTAATATGTTTAACATTTTTCTAATAAACAAAAAAAAAAACACACTAAATAACAAAAATACTTATTAATTATTGCTCAAACATTATTATACGAAATATCACACAAATAAATTTCACCATCACTAAATTATCATATAATTTTATTTTATATAATTACCCTATAGGATAACGGATACGAAATAGCCTTTATCCGTACCCTTACCCGTTTAGCTAACGAAAAAAATTCTTACCCATACCCGATAAGCGGTTAAAAGGGTATCATTGACACCCTACACCTGGGAGAGCTGAATTTGATCCCAACTCAAGTGCCACAAGAACAACAAAGATGTGATTTTGATATTGGTTTTCCATGCCAAAGTGTGCGCTAGTTATACAATAATAATAGCCCAACACTTTGTATATCAGAATTTTTTATTAATATCCAAAAAAATAATCAAATTTCACAATCGGTGTAGATTGTGAAATTTGATTATTTTTTTGGATATTAACAAAAATTTCGGCAGATATTTGGTGTGTTTTGCTTGATATAATTTTTTAATAAAGTTATTTGTTATCTTATTTTGCTTTTCATTATAATTGAAAAGTGCAGGGACAACTTAGTTGGTTTATAAGAGAAGAAAAGGGGAGAGAAAAAAAAAAGAAACAATGGGTTGTTGATATGAAGATTAAAATTTTAATATTTCGTCAATATTCATCAAGTATATTTTACATTAAATCGATTTTGTACAAGACTGGTTTAACGGTCGAAGCTTTAATATGGGCATTTAAGAATCATTTGAATTCTCTTTCGTTGTTGGAACTTGTATTGCTTTGAACAAGTGTCGCCCAAGATTTGCACTAACCAAATTTTAATGAGATAAACAATGGAAAAATTTACAAAGTGTCATTCTTTTTCAAAAAATAGAACAAAATATTATCCTTTCAAAAATTCTTAACAAAATGTCCTTGTGGACTCCATTTTTTCTCTCTCTTCCCCTCCCTCTCACTCCTTCCTATTTACTCTCATTATTCTCTGCTTAAGTAAAATATACAATTGTGATCTCATTCCCATTTTGAATAATTTTTACTTTTTGTGTGTATAAATGATTTAGAATAAAAAAATTAAGTGTGAAATTTTATTTGTTAAAATAAAAAAGTATAATATTAGCGTAAATGTAGAATATTTCCAACATATGGGTCTTTTAAAAAATTATTATATTATAAGACATGGTATTAACTTATTTCATAAAAAAAAAGTATCTAACATATAAATGTTTTTAACATAAGCATATTATATAGTTTATTCGGTATACAATTTTATATTCTTAGTTTTCACAAATATAATAATTTTATCACATCACATGTTAAGAACAATTTAGTGAAGTACTTATACCTCAATAAAAATATACTAATTATGTATTTGATATAATCTTAAGAAATTAAGAAATAAATAACCAATGCAAGAAATATTGAGTTCGAATACTATAGCAATGAGTGGTGTTTGGGATATATTTTTTGCACCTTCAAAGTGCATATCTAGTCCGATTAATTACCAGATCAACAAAGTTTAGTTTTTAATTTTTCACAATAATATATTTACTGGCGAGCCGTATTACTTGCATTCTTGCATTGGTTATTTATTTCTTAATTTCTTAAGATTATATCATATACATAATTAGTATATTTTTATTGAAGCATAAGTATCTTACTAAATTGTTCTTAACATGTGATATGATGAAATTCTTATAATTGTGAAAACCAGGAATATGAAATTTTATACCGAATAAACTAGAGAAAATACGTATGTTAAAATTATTTATATGTTAGTTAAAAAGATTTTATAAAATAAGTTAATACCATGTCTTATATTAATTTTTAAAAAGACTCATATGTTAGAAATATTTTACATATACACTAATACTATACTTTCTTAATTTTGCAAATAAAATTTCACACTTAAATTTTTTATTCTATATCATTTATACACATAAAAAATAAAAATTATTGAAGACTAAATGAGATCACAATTATATATTTTATTTAAACAAAGAATAAATGAGAGTAAATAGAAAGGAGTGAGAGGGAGGGAAAGAGAGGGAACAAGTGGGATTAGAGGACATTTTGTTAAGAATTTTGAAAGAGAATATTTTATTTTATGTTTTGGAAAAAATAACACTTTGTAAAATTTCCCGATAAATAATTCTTATTGGTTCGTACAACGTTGGTTAAATAGGTCAAAAGAGAAAGGTGTCTAAATCTAAATAGACTATATTGTCAAACAGAAAATGTCAGATCTCACAGTAGTCCAAAAATTTGGCTGGCTAAAGTCATTTCTGAATGTCAGAGTACAATATGAATTAAAATGTCAAATCTTATATGTTTTCTTCAACATTTTTCAGAAGCCTGATATTTTTTCAACAGTTCAAAAAGTCAAAATCCAACACATAACATTTAACTTCTGAAATGAGGTTTTTCCATCATTCAAGCCAGTTGCAATGTTGAAATGTCTAGCCAATGCTCCATAATTCATTCAAACAACAATAAAAATACTGATGAAACATGATGATGAAACATCAAAAAAAAAACTCTTACCAAGTCAATTTCAAATAATACACAATACAAAAAAGTAGCTTGAAGAAGCTAATAGCAAATGAACACAAACACTGGTATGGAAGGCCCATTTTAGTAGCCGAAAAGCATGTCCCTACATGATGGTGGGAGTTGATATATTACGCCCCCTTTTATATAACCAAAAATATCTGCAAGTCGGCTCAGTTGACCGCTCCATGTAATAACTCAAAGATGGCCATTCAGGAAAAACCAGCATCCTAATCGTTATCCCTACATAAGTCAACAATATTTTCTTCTAATTGATGTAGATTAATAAAAGTATATAAGACAGAACAAGGGCAAGCCACTTTGCAAAAATGCGGCATCTCTTCAACTCTTCCTTTCTCGTCTTTGCTCAGAAAACCTAATTTCGATTGATTGTTTCAATAATTAGTTAAATATGAGACTATAATTTCTATGGATTGGGACTACTATGAGATTTTTGTGGTATACAGAAGCAGGGACCATGTCTTGAGCCTGTCAGGGCCCAGTACTCATATAGGCAGATGAGTAAGATGAGCATATGCCAACAATTATCAAGCTAACTTCTAGGGGCTAGATAGAAATAGAAATAACCCTATGGCTTTAAAAGATATCAAATAGGAGGCCTGTATACTTCTCTAATCATGCTAAAAAACACAAGTGAAGCTAACGTGGGAGGTCACCACCAAGATTCGTGAGCTTAACTTGAAGACCCTCAAATTGGTTTCAGACATCAAATTTGAACCACTGACCTTGATCTACTTGAAGAGAAATTTTTATTTTTCGAAATTCTTTTGTATGAGACGAAGTGGTTGATAATTGTTGAAAAATAAACTCACACCAAAATAATTCATTTTTTTAAATCCTATTCTTGTACAAAATGAACTCAAATATGACAAACTTAAAATCAAGATCAACAGTTCAAGTTCGTCAAACTTCGGTGCTTCACCTATCCGAGGTGTCTTTTAAGTTAAACTCATGAATCCTGTTGGTAAGCTTAAGCCCATAATATCTTAACTCAAAAGTCATATATCCTCCTCAATAAGTTCCTTTACAGATGCACAACTTGCCCCTATAATTTTTTCCTTATTGATTTTGAGATGATCTGATAAATAGTGATGAATTAGGGTACTTTGGGCATCTATTGACTTCAATGTGAAAAGAAACAGCATCATTTGCTTTGAAGTTATTATTTAGGGGTTACAGATTACTTCCTATATTTTCAGGGATGCATATGAACTTCTCTTTTTGAGATGTGTATATGATACTGACAGTAAAGAGCATTGGTGATTGAAAAATAAAAATACTCACTTCAAAAAATAAACCGATCCTGGCTGCTACTCCTTAAATTCAGAAATGTCGACAATCTCTAACCGTTCTTCTTCAGGAATTAAACCCCAGTTGGGTGATTGAATTGCTCTGAGCCACTTGAAATCATCCACATTCGCCCAATTTCCTGTCTCCTCTCCTAAGGCAGATTCCTTCAATTCTTCTTCAATTCCTTCATAAATCAACCTATAAGGTGCAAACCTCACCCCGTTACTATCTTCAATAATAGGCCGACTCCTCACTCGAAGATAGAAATCAGTTGCTTTAGCTTGATGAATTCTGATTTGATGCGAGGCAAGCATAAACAAGGAATCAGTCACATCTTCTATTAGCACCGACCCGAGAATTGGACCAGTAAATACCTGGCAATTCCTAATCCGGTTAAAGAAAAGAGCTCGGACTCGCCCTTTCAAATAAACCCGGCAATTTTCCAGATCAGAGAGAGTAAAATCACCTTGGCCAATGTCACATAGCCTAAAATCCTTCACCAAGGTCTCATCCTTTTCATTCCTAAACCCTGGTCCATCACGAACTGAAAGATTCGACCATTTGTCATTTTCAGAAGGTTTGATGCTGATTTCAAGAGATTGGTCGACATTCTTTGGTTCTTCGTCCTTTTTTGCGGCTTTGTTTCTGAAAGAGAACTTCTTTCGAGGAAGAAGACCCGAGCTGGCAGTGTCGAACGCTGATCTGAGGTCCGAGATGGATTTGAGGCAGGAGCGGAGCTCGTAAGAGGGAAGGTGGTAGGAGTTATGAGCCACAAGCTGCTCGAGGGAGGAGATGGAGGCCGCTATCTGATCGAGATCAGCGCGGGAGCGGCACTCAGAAAGGGATTGCTCGATGGAAAGCTTGGTGGAAGCGAAAGAGGCGAGGAAATCAGCCACTTGCCGTGCAGAGTCAGAAGAGGTGGCGGGCGTGGCAGAGCGACGGGTGGATAGGCGATCAATCAAAGCCTGGTGCTTCGGATTGGTGCTTACGGTGGCAGCTGTGTGTTCCTCCATTTGAGAGAGAGATGATCGAAGCTAGCAACCGGAGATGGTTCAGATGGCCAGAGGGAGAGATGCGAGATGCGGGGGTATAGCGGGTCGGATCTAAAGGATTTGGTTATTTGAAGTCCGGTCCTTTAGCCTGTGGCTGTGGCTGTGGGCCTTGAAAATAATAGCCCGGGAAACATTACTCCAGATCTGGTGGATTCAGGGATTCAGTAGGGACCGTACAACAGCTTTTGCTATTGCTACTCTCTTCCTTCAATTTTTCTCGTACTTTACGTGTGGTTACTAGAGAACTATCCACAATTTTTTTTTTTTTTTGCTTTTGACTATCTAGAAAATTTAATAAGCAAATTACAACCCACTACTGCAGTTAAATTCCGACTCCAACCACAGCTAAAAAAGCAAAGTTATTGCGAGTGTTGCAAACTTGCAAAATTCAGATGAACTTTGTAACATTGTATGCTGTTCGGTGAGGGCTTCCTTAAGATTAAAGGAGTTTTCTTTAGTTTCTATAACCGTTTAATCCTATCAAACACCAGTTTCTTAGCATGACTTCCTTTTGTCCAGATTTTAATTATCTGTCCGAGTCTTAAGACATATTTACCCCTTCCTTTAACTTCCTTAGCTATCATTCATAGATTAAGACAACCTTAAGATTTAATCCTAGTGCGAATTAAAAGGTGTTGCCGAACAGTCCCATACTAGGACTAAGCTTACACAAAGTTTACACAGGAACCGTAATGCTCCATACTAGGACTAAGCTTACACAAAGTTTCATCTCGTAAATCAATTATACAACAAATAAAGGAAAACAAAACTCGTATACAAATTTCATGCAAAAAGCAAGCATGTAAAACTAGTTTAGCTAGAGCAAGGGTACAAGGCCAATATCTCGAACAAACCGACCAAAATTGTTTTCAAAACCACAAAGGGTTTTCAAGATAAACACTCTACAGTTTATTCATGGCTCAAGGTTGAAAAGCCAACCTTCTCAGCATTTCTACCAAGTTTTCCCAATAGCAGCACTACTTGGATTGATAAATTACTGCGTACAGTAAATTACAACAACAGACCTCTTCTATCTTTGCAACTACTCAGAACGCAATTTGTATATACGCTTGCTTTATTTCTAAAAACATATCCACCACCTCTCTCGCCCTCTCTAATTAATTTTTCTTCATCATCACAACAACAAAAAAAGAAAATCAGTACCCAGCCATGCCTTTATGTAATATCAACACCCTGAAGGGTCTACTTGCAAAAAAGTTGGTCAACTCTTTCCAACCATACTCTCATAAAAGAGAATATACCCATGATCCGTATTGCTGGAGTACTCCTGTGCAGATCCAAAAAAAGTCTGGACCATTGATTCATCAATCATCTCCACATTTTCATCATCAAAAAATAACCAGTGATTATGGCTCTTGACAAGGCTTATGTAGTGACCATGATTGGGCCCACTGCCCACATGGACCACCACCGCAAAGAGGGAATACTCCAGATCAGAGTTGTCTGTGGTATTGGTGAGTTTAAGCTCAAGAGGGAAGACTACCCGATATGACAACTTCTTGTAGCGGCCAAGCTGTTCTATGTACTTGAATCGTTTTAGGTGGATCACTAGGATGCTAGGCAGTTTCTTTATCTTCAATCTCTTTTGTGCTTCTTGTAAACTGAGCATCATAGAATGTAATGATTCTTTTTTTTTTTTTTTTTGCTATGGAATTTATTCAACGAGTTAATTGCTATATAAACATTAAAATCATTGCCTTGGTGTGAGCTTTTGGGTTATTGGCAAATGACACTTCACCTTTGGAGTAGTCATTAGGTTCCATCAAGAGGTGTATTAGACTAAATGGGTGAGATAATTTTTCTTTAAGTTCAAGTGCAACCAAAGCAACCACATTTTTTTGTTGGTTTCAACAAAACAAATCAGTCATGAGGTGCTTTGGACATAACCTTTGTTGACAGTTGCTTGTAAACTGAAATATAGTTAGTTGCTGTCTACGAACAATGAAAAATGATTGCAATTCGGAAGTACCCACACTGGAGAAAGGTTATTTACCTGCAACACTTGTCACAAAAGAACTTGTCTTCTGCATTCAATGTCTCAGTTGAACTGAAATTTTTTAGACAGCTTGTGATAGAGCTATTTTGTTCTATATCAAGACTCAGATCAAAAAATGTCTCATCTCTGGCTGTGACAGTTTCACACCTCAAACACCTAGTTTCATTTGTCAGTATCCCCTGTAAGAAAAAAATGTTCAGCTATGTACACCAGGATAAAAAGGAAAAGAAAACGACACAGTATTTTCCTGCCAAATAACTCCTACTATCTCAAAGTAAACTGGGAAGCATCTAAAGTATTAAGTTCAGATCTTACCCCTGACAAGTAATTTCTTCAGGCAAAAAATTAAACCACTCAAAGAAAATAATGTAGTATTGAGTGTGGATAATATTGTCATTATAGATAATCAGAAACATTGTAGCAATTAAATTAATATACAACTTTAGCAGTTGTATATTAATTGCAAATAACACACACAAAAAAAAGATGGCTAAGTACCGGCAAATATTTAAAGTTATGGGTGTAATTCGCAAAATATCCAAAATAAGCAATGGAATTGGAAAGAATGAAATGAACACTTACTTGGAAGCACTTGTGTACCCAAGTCACAAGGGGTTCTTTGTGGAAACCATTGGCTTGAGGTTTGGTGGGTCCGTTGGCAATTTTGTTAGAAACGGAGTTGTCAGGAGATGGTGCCTTTGCAGCATTTGCTTCTTTTTCAAGTATATCTACTAGCTCGTTAAGTAAAAAGTTCAGAAACTCATGCGCATCCTACAAAGGAATAATCCAAGAACAATTAGATCAATTTCTAACATCTTTTCTTTCTTTTTTCAAATTTAGAGTTTGCTACAGGAAACTGAACCACTTTCAGATAAAAAACTAAGAAATTAGACGATTTTTTATAGTACGAAGGGAGACTCCTAGATCAGCCTATAAAACCTGACTGATGCACTACTAAACTGGCACAAATATACTGATTTTTACCTTCTCTAATTAGCTTTTTTATTCAAAATACCTTTCCTCAATCCATTTAAAGTTCTAATTAAGGTATTATCAGTACTCATAGAATAATGGTGTAAATCTAATGTCTAACTAGTAAGGATATATGATCTATATAATACTTTTTAAGTAAAAATAAGGGTGAAGCTCTTATTTATATATTGATTGAAAAGAAGGTTTAGGTTTTCCTGGGAAAAACCTAATACAACTACAGAAAAGGACTCAAAGCATTTGAGTCATGAAAGAAAAAATAAAACTAAAAGAGAAACTAGAAGAAAAACTCATAAATAAAAAAGAAAAGAAGGCTAAGAAACGAGAGAAGAAAACAGAAAGAAAAGAAAAATCTGAAAGCAAATGCAGCTAGTGATCAGTTGGTAATGACCCACTGAAAACAATATTTCTATATTGTTGTATGGAAATTCATGAAACATTTACTTCTTAAATTGAGCTTCAGGAAAAAAAAAAAAAGGAAAACAAACCTGGTGCATATAGCTCCTGAAAAGCTCATTTTGCTTCTTTACTCTTTGTACAAACCGCTTAGGAGCAATGACACCTGTCTTCTTCTTCTGTGAACTAATCTGCAAATGATCAATAAGAAAATATGTTAATTAAAGCAAAAAAGGGACATATGATTGCTATCCATGCAGAAACTATAAAATCTCATGGCCACTGCAATTCTATCACGCATATTCCTACAAAATCTAGGTGGTTTCATGCATAACCAACAAACTATATAGAATGTAAGAAACATAGGAAACAAAAAAGGAAAAATCATGCATAGGCAATAATCATTTATACCACAACAAAACATATGAAATATGATATAATAAAGTAAGAAACTTAGAAATATCAAGTATAACCCTACAAAATAATCCTCTATAGTCTACATTCTCCCTCTTCCTGTGTACTTCAAAAGGTGCTCGCAACAACTCTCATTTGAAAGAAATGAGTAAAACTAGGAGATTTAAAAAAATAGAGAGAAAGGAGCGTGTTCTATTATTAACCTTGCTTCTAAAAGCCATGAGATTTTCTTTTGCAAGGTCAATGCAGTACCGATTTAAAATTATACTTAAATAGAATCATAAAATGAAAACTGTGCCTAAAAAACACATGCACACTTCTGCATAAGGAGTCTCGTCACATTGGTCTTAGTTGTTAAGCCTGGTACAATCCCACAGATGATACTTGTGCATAGGCACAGAAGTTACCTGAGTGAACAAATCAGCAAGGCATGTCAAGAGATTCTCGTCTCCTTCAGCAGCACTCTTGTTGTTCGCATAGTATTCCAGTAATTGTTCCCGAAAAGGAACACAGAAGTACAATGCCTGTGTACCAAAGTTTTAGTTAATCCCTTTTGGCATTCAAAAAGATTCAGAAAACATAGCAAAGCCGGTAGCAATCAGTGTAGGCAAAGTACACTGGATGTTTTATTTTGTTTTTATATTTGGGGGGGTGGGGGGTGCATTTTATTTTGATCTAACGAGCTCTTGCTGATTTACTTGAAATTATTTGCAATTTCTCAGTATCAAATGATCACATTCAATTTACTGTTCCAACGATAAAACTGCTATATCTTAGAAACTATATAAAAAAAACTTATTTCAGAACTAGAATTAAACTTGAACATGGTGTAATTTACAAGGATCACACAATAAATAGGGATAGAGTACTTAAAACAATCCAATAAAAAAAAAAAAGATTCAATAAAAAGAAAATCAATCCAAAAGCATTCACACAGAAGAAATAATAATAATAATAATAAACGACATCAACTTCATCTGCCTTTGAAAACCAAAAAACAAAAGGTCAATTATTGACAATAAAATACTATTTTCAAATAAAATATATCAGAAAGAACAATAACCTGTAAAACGCTATTGCAATAGCAAGTATTGCCGAAATTTTCAAGCCCGAAATATCTCTCCCCCTCAGGGAACTGATCTCCCAATGCTTTCTCGAGCTTGGATCCAGCGGCTCCCATCAGCATTCACGATTTTTCAACCTCGAATCGAAATTTTGTTTTTCCTCCAATCGACGCATTCAAGTATATTCCCTTTTCCGATATAGGATCCCAGTCCCACAAAGGGATCGAGGCGATTCAAATCGTATTACTCCCCTAGGGTTTGTGATTTGGGAAATAATTCCTGGAATTATCTCTGTCCAGTGGCGAAAAAAGGGAGAAAGAGAGTGGTGAGAAAAGGTCGGGCTATAAAGCGAATTTAGAGAGAGAGAGAGAGAGAGAGAGAGCGGCGACCGAGAAAATCAGTCAGGTCTGTAGAACGATTAACTTCTCATTAACAGTTCCGTAACCGACCTGCGACCTCTGGCCTCTGGGGCCCTGGGCTAAATAATCACTACAATGTTACTGGAGATGTCCATTTTCCTGCTCACTTCCTCCCTTTTCTTTTTTTATAGCAATCACGTAGGGTCTTGGATCTCACTTCCTTTCCTTTCCTTTCCTTTCCTGGATTGGAATGGAATGGAATGGAGTATGTATGAAATTGTAGAGTGCTTCAGTTCTTTACGGCTCTACAGAGTATTGAGTTTCTTTCGATTTGGTTTTTAATTAATTTAAACAATCTTATTAACTATATGTTTTTTCACTTTTCAGTGGCGCACATTCTGGCCGGATCTGAAACAAGTTCTTGAGAGATCAACTACAGGCTTCCTGGATATTTCCATTTTTCTTTAAAATATAAAAAAAATAAGTTGACTAATCTCAAAGTTAGAGTTAGAGCTACATTCAACAAGGAGGCAGTTGTCTATTTTTTTAATTTGAAAAACCACCATCAGAGATAGCTAGAACGGTAGCACAGTTAGCTAGGAGAAAAGATTCTAAGATAATAGTACCCGCACTAAAATTCACGCAAAATTTCTGCACCATAACTAACTGGGATACCACTCGAACATTAATATATACGAACAAGACTGGAGTATTTAACATTAAGCATCGAATTATTTAACACGAAGCATCGAAGTATTTATATCTATGAACTGAACCAGGTTTACGTAAATGAATTGTGACCCTCAACCATCGTCCCCACACCATTTCCTAATATTCTTTGTATCATCCTTGCACCATAAATACCTAGGGAATCACTTAAACTGTATGGGGTAACCTCCACAACTAGACCTATGCAGTGAAGTATTTATACCTATACATTGTTGTATTTATCAAAGTTTAATAGAGTATTTATACCTATGAAGGTTGACACGGAGACAAATTAATTAGTGGGGATCATATACTTTATTAAAGGAAGGTTGACGCAAGGGGGGGGGGGGGGGGGGTGGCGATTGGAGGACTAAAAAAGAGAGGTGATCATATAAGTTACACATCAAAGTATTAATATTTTATTTTTAAACAGTAGCAGGTGAATAACGAATAATAATAATATAATAATTTATTTTATTTTATTTTACGAATAGAACATCAAAATCATTCATTTCACAGATATTCAATCACATTACTAAAAAAACATATGCAATCAATTTCAACTAAATTTTTTTTTATATAAAGCAAGATAATTTAAAAACACGAATATCTCTTCGAACAAATTTAATTATTTAACTAAATAACAAAACATGTAAATAAAAGTAATATGATTAATATTTTTCTTATAGAAAAAATCATATACTAAATAATAAAAATACATAACTAATTATTACTCAAATTATGAAATGTCATGCAAATAAATTTTAACATCACTAATTATTACTCAAACATTATAATATAATTTTGTTTTTTATAATTACTCTATAGGGTAACGGGTACGAAATAGTTTTTATCCGTACCAGTACTCCGTTAGCCGTTTAGCTAACGAAATTTTTTTTTACTCATACCTATACTCGAGTAGCTAACGAAATTTTTTTTTTTATTCATACTCGCTTTATCAAATACGGTACGAATAGAGTAAACGGGTAAAAGGTATCATTGACACCCCTAGCGTGTGGGGATTTTACGGGAGAGATTACTATAATTATTCTAACGTCAATCCCTTTTCTGTTTTGCATTTAATAAATCGTGGATATAATTCCAGCAGGGTTAATATAAAATTTAATTACGAATAAAATATAGCTCTATTGGAATCTCCATAAAAATAATTCTTAAAAGCCAGTTGTGCTTACCGTTTCCTTTCGGTTTGGAGGTGCAAAAAGAATTAATCATTTGTGGCTTTCCCATAATGGTAATTTGCGTGAGCAAATGTTATTCAATTTCAGTGATGTCATGGATTATCTTTTGAACTGTCGTCTCATTTGGTGATCTGCGGTGGATTAAACTATTAATTTTGGTGTGACATGAAATGATTTTGAGTTCAATTTTAAGCAGTGTTCTAAATAGCGCGCTATAGCGTTTTTGGACCCCAAACGCTACACTACGACATCAAAATGCGCTATTTGCGCTACGGCCGCTATAGCGACCGCTACAGCGCTATTTGCGCTATACAATATGGGTTTTTTTTTATTTTTTATTTTTAAGAAATTTATATGGGTTTTAAATAAAGATAAAAAAAATCTCAAACCGAAAATGAATTTGTTGCTACTTGCTACAAATAAATCAATTTGAAATTGGGAATATAAATTGAAATTTGAATAGAAAAAAAGTCCAAACCGGAATTAAAATTTGAATAGAAAAAAAAATAGATTATGTCATGAATCATGATACTTAAAATATTTTTAATAGTAAAAATCGATAGTTTATGATATTACTATGGATATTTTGAACCGCAATTTGGACTTTGTACGGGTTCAATATGAATATTATAATTTCTTAATTACTTTGGTGTTATTTATTGTTCTATGAGACCTTAGATAATGTTGATATTTAGTACAAATATTGAATATACGAAATGTAAAAAAAAAAAACGCTATTTGGAATAGCTTCCGCTATAGCGACGCTATTCGCTATAGCTTTTTTTTTAGCCTTCCCGCTACGACGCTATAAACGCTATTTAGAACCTTGATTTTAAGACTTCAAGCAATATTTTGTTATTTTGATTTCCTCAAGTAGGAGCTCCGATGAGCTATTTATTTTATTGATATAAAATAATATAACAAATAAAAAGGGAAATGAATTTTAGCTACCAAAACAGATTCCAGCTATAAAATAAAAAATCTATCTCGAAGCTCCTGAACTATAATTGTCTCGTTCATACAAGCATCGCATAGGGGTGTTCATCAGTTCGGTTCGGTTGAAACCGAACCGAACTTGGAAACCAAAGTTTTATTTCGGTTTCAAAAATACAACTGAACCGAACCGAACCAAAGTTTTATTCCGGTTTGCTCGGTTTGTTCGGTTTGAACTGAAGTATATTAATTTTTTTTAAGCAATTGACTTATTGTTTTTTAAGAAATTGCCCTTACTACAAACCATATATTACAAAAAATGTAGCCTTTTTTTTTTAGCTGAAACCTGTAGGTGAATTATATTAAAAAATCTAAAACCATTACAATATCGTAAAATTGAGAATGTAAGAAAATAAAAGTTCCATCTAACATTAATAATTCTAAAAAAAAACATAGATCATAAGCATATCAGCCATCCCTTCAATTCCTTACCAAGCTTCAACCATCACAGATCATAAGCATACTGCATATCAGCCATCACATACAATTGAAAAGTAGAAGTGAATTAAAAACTAAAAATCTGTGAGTAATTGAATATGAGAAGAAGTCAATATTTATTTTCAAGTTTTTTACGTAAACTCTCCTCTTTTTTCCGGGCTCGGGACCAGCTATGTCCAATATGACATAGGTAGAGTTAAAAACTTGGTTAGTATTCATCATACGTACAATTGCAGAAATAATAAATTACAAAGTACAAGAAAAGAATATATACCTGTGAGTGAGCTGTGGAGTATATCATGATCATCATATCACACCTAATTGTTGGTGAAGCATAATCAGATCACACCTAGTGAGTATATCCCAACAGGTCTAATACAAACAAAAAACAAGTCTAACTTCATATCACACCTAGCTAATTTGAGTTTTAGCACAAAAATATAGACTAATACAAACCAAAAGCAAGTCTAAATTCAGAAAATTCTAATTATTAGTTGGAGTTGCTTCATTCTCCAATCCAATTTTGGAAAATTCTGAAAACATAAATACAGAAAAAGAATTAGTAAATATGAGAGTATCTCTAAATTGAATTACTAAATAGATGATTTTAATTACCTTCTTCAAGCTGATCAAGTATCTCTAAATTTTCTTCAACACCAACTGGAAATTTTGAACGAAGCCAATCTTGAGCACATATGAGAGCTTGTGCAATTCTTGGGGTCAACGAACTTCTAAATGCATCAAGTACGCGACCACTCGTACTAAAAGTCGACTCGGAAGCCACTGTTGAAACGAGAACAACAAGAACATCACGTGCCATGTGGGACAAAATAGAAAATCTTGGAGCATTAAGCTTCCACCATCCCAAAATATCAAAATCTGATACATCATTTTCTAGATCATCTTTAAGATACTTCTCCAACTCACTCTTGCTCTCTCTTGCATTTGTTGCAGATTTATGCTTCTTAAACCTCGAATCCATCACTTGTGTTTGTGTATCCTCTTTATCGAGATTCAGTTCTGTTGTAGTGTTATTATTGCTTCCATTGTTATTTAATGTTGAGCCATATAACCTCTTATACTCATCAAATAACAAAACTAAATCATCTTTGATCTTCTTTATCATGTTCTCACTCTTATCTTTGTCATATAAGTCCCCAAGAGCAAACTCCATGAATTCTAATTTGCGTCGAGGATCAAGAATATCCGCAACATAGATCAAAGAATTAGCTTTCTCAATATTACCCCAATACTTGTTGTATTTTCCAGCCATTCTTTCCGCCATTGCACTTAATTCCATATCATTACTCCCTCTCAAACTTTGTAACAAGTACTCAACATTAGTAATTTCACTAAAGAAAACATTGGCAGTCACATAAAATGATCCATAAACTCGATTAGTTAAAATATAAAAATGTTTTAGAAAAACTGCTATTTTTTCAGCATTTTTCCAATCTGATTCGGTAGGTGCACCAATACCTCTTTCATTTTGTCCCATCTCCTTACCCTCATTAGCAAGATCACAAATAAAATTATGATCTTGCTCCGCATAAGTTTCAAATACTTTCTGAAATTTTAGAGCTACATCAAACATCATATATGTAGAGTTCCATTGAGTGGGAACATCTAAACATAATAATGCCTTACTATCAATATTTTCCATTATCACACATTTTTTGAACTTATGTAATCGTTTTGGGGTTGTTTCACATACTTTACAGCAGCTTGGATTCGAGCAACCGAATCAGACATTTCTTTCAAACCATCTTGAACAACCAAATTAATGATATGCGCAATACACCTCATGTGTAGGTGCTTTCCCATTTAAGATACCAGTACCCCCAATTAGTGATTTTAAAAAAAAAAAATCAATTGCAAGATCATTTGAACTTGCATTATCCACAGTAACGGTAAAAACTTTATCAATTCTCCACTCAAACAAGCACTTCTCTATACACATTCCAATTTCTCTACCACCATGACTCGAAACTGGACAAAAATTCTGAATTTTTTTATTCAGTTTCCAATCACTATTGATAAAGTGAGCTGTGAGACACATGTAGTTTACTTTTTGCAAAGAGGTCCATATATCTGTGGTAAGACACACTCTTTGCTGGTTCAATCTCAAGTAGTTTTTCAATTTGGTTCTCTCATTTATGTAAATATCAAAACAGTCCCTAGTAATGGTGGATCGACTCGGTATGCGGAATCTAGGGCAAGTTGTTGACATAAAGAGTTTAAACCATTCTCCTTCAACAAATGAGAAAGGAAGTTCATCTAAGATGATCATAAAAGAAGGCCCTTTTCGGGCCGAGTTCGACCTTTTCAGGGCCTTCGGCCTGTTCTGTGCCTGGATCTTTTAAGTATCTCGGGCTTTGGGCCTCTTTACCTTGGCTCCGGGCTGGCTCCTAAAAGGAGGTCCGAATCCCGGACTTTCATAGGTCTAAAGTTCATTAATAAAGGGCCTTGGGAACATGGCCCTATCAGACCCCATATATTAAAATACTGCCTCCGCCCGGATTCCAGGTCCACAATTATTAAGTTTATATGCGTACAATTTAAATAAAGTAATTTCAAAAATTTAAGGTAATCATTGTTGCAAAATAATAAAACACTCTTCCACCTCCAAATTCTTAGGAATTGATATTCAAAATTTAACTTCAGTTGGTTTTCACTTTTCAGGGTTGTTTGGGTTGATTTTCTTAGGTTTAGTTTTCTATTTTATTCTTTCTTGTCTTTCTTCTTTTTGAACTTGAATGATAGTAGGCTGCCGGTAAACCTACTATTTTTATACCATATCCTTCTTTCATTATTCTAAAGAGAGATATATCATTTCATTTACAAATGATACAAAGTACTTTAAAACAAAAGAACAACCGAGGACCAAGAATTAAAAGTAAATTGATAGCCAATTAGTCTCCGTTTGTAGGTCGCGCTATACATTTATAAAGGTAATAGATTTATGGTTGGAAAAGGAATACAATACGAACATGGGGCCGTTCGGTAATAAAGGATTAAGAGCTTAAGGAGCGCTAAAGAACCGATGTTCGGTTGTCTTAATCCGTGAATAAAAGCTAAGAAGGCTAAAGAAAGGAGTAGAGGTGCCTTAAGGTCCGGGCAGAGAATTAAGATCCGGACAAAAGGAGGTTAAAGGAGGTATTCTTAATTCGCGCTAAGGAACCGGTGTTCGGTAGGATTAAACGGCTAAGGAAGCTAAAGGAAGCGGATTAAACCTTAGTTGCCGAACAGCCCATGGTCCCTACATATACATGTGGTAACTACTAAAATGTCTTTTTCTTGAGGTGGAACAACCTAAACATACCGAGGTTTTAAATATAAACTGCAACTCAATTGTTAGGTTTGGTTGATGTCAAGAGATCACCAGATCAGACATTTTCGTTTAGATAGGTGACATAAACCATTTTGTTAGGTGAAAATTGAATTTTTTTTTTCCTCCTTGGTTCTAGAAGCTCAGTATTTCGGCTCCTTGGCCTCCGAAGGATTGTGATTTCTTCTTGGATGGTAAATTAGAATGTAATTCAAGCATTAGTCTGTCTATATTTCAAGAATATCTTAACAGACAAAAACTACGAATATTTGAGAAAAAATAATGAATAAATAATTATCATCTATTGTGCAATTTAATAGTCTAAATGAGTTTTGGATAAAGCTATCTATCTATAGGCAGATTTTCTTTTCCTAACAAATACAGTACACCACTGATTGAAATAAACAAAAAATGGTTAAAAAAGAAACAAAAATTAGACCAAAAATAAATATAAACCAGAACAAAATTGTCCTGACTAATTTTTCAACTCTACAAAATTACTGTTTTCTAACATTGTTTCTCATGCTCCTCATCAGATGCGGGGGGTGGAATACCAAACACCCAATCTAGAACATTCAAGTACTTGGATCGAAAGACGTCTCTCTCTTGCGCATAGCAGTGCATTATCACAGCAGTGGCCATACTAAACACGACCACATCAGATCGCTTTAGCTTAGAAGCAGGTGGGCAGAAGCCTGCATCAGACATGCATGTGAAAAAACTCTCTATTGCACGTGACAAACAGTATAGAGAGATTTCTATTCTCCTGCTTTTCTTTTCTATTAGCAATGCCAAACCAGTAGGGAACTGCAATTAAGAAAGGCAAATCAAATATTAGAATTATTATTTACAGAATGATTTAGAAAGCAGGAAGGTGAAGTTACTTACTGTGGCCATAGCAACCATCGGGATATTGCACCTCTGAAAAATCCTAAAAAGAAAACACGTCCATACCCTGAAAATTGCAGGTGTTAGTTTACATTCTTAACATAACAAAAAAAAGTATGATGGAATACTGAATAAAAATAAAAGTTAACCAAGCAGAAGAACAATAAATGGAGAGGAACAAGCTTGATCTGGCAATGCCCTTGATAGTCTTCCCAAGTATTGTGTACGGTCTATTCATAACAATTGAAATAGCAATAATGTTAAATTGCTAATTCAGCAGAGTACATGTAACAACAATGGAACAACAACAACAACAATGAAAAAATAAAGAAAATTGTACCTTTTCAAGAGACCTTGCCGGTGAACTATAAGAGCTGGAACCAAGTATACTGGTAGATACACAGGAACTGCTCTACCATATGCTTGTATAAAGAAGGACAAAAAATGACCTGAACACGATTGGTTACCATGTATTATCTGCATAATAACAAAGTAAAATAAGTACAATAAGTTAGAACAAGTACCCTTCAGCAAAAAGATTTTTAAGTTATTTTTGGAGTACTTTTCTTTCCAATGATCTTGCTTTCTTGGTTATCCTTATTTTTTTCTCGAACTAAGGAAATACTTACTGAGCATGGGATTTTCATGTTAGGATGCAGTTTTACATCCACACCAAGAGATTTGTAATATTTCTTGATAGCTCCCAAGTTCGAAAAAGGACGGCCGCATGCAATATCTTTTACACCTTGTAAAAGAATAAGATCTTTCCCACCGTGTTTATTTAAGAAAGATCTATATGAGGATGGTAAACTGTCCTGCTTTAAAATATATGAAGACCTGAAAAGTTGATTTGTTAAATACTTAAAGATAGGACATATCAAGATAGAAGAGGTTGTAAAAACAAAGATAGGTCACTAAACCACACCATCATTTACTATAACAAACTGAAATCATTTATCAATTTAGTCAAATTTTCTTAATGTGTGAATGGTTGTCCTAAATTTATTCCGAAGTTTTTATCATTTTAAAACAAAATAATAGTGCTTGCTAAAGAAAATTGGTTAAAGTTAACAAAAGCAGGATTGCAAAATGCACATACAAAATTTGTGAAGAGGAGAGGCACATCAGGAAAACATCACCATGAGACCAAGTCAGCGGTTTACAGTATTTTCCAAATCTCTTGCTTTTAATACCACACCGAGATGCAAGCACAGCTGATCGCACTAGTATGTACAATGCTAAGCTTGTATGTTGGGTATTGTGGCCAGTCAAAAGCATAGAGGGACCCGCAATCAAGCCAGCTAGAAGAGATCTCCATTTTGCTGTCCTAAAATTAGAGAAGCAAAATTATTTGTGAATTAAACTTGGAGATAGAAAAGCGAGTTCACAAAAGTTGACTCCAAAGGTAGTAATTTATTAAAAATATCAAGTTCAACTACAAAAATTTCTATATAATTTTTTATATAGCCCCAGATATAAAAATGTGCTATATTTCCTTGTGGTACCAATCATTTTTCAAAGTACAAAACTACTATCCTTAATCTTCGATTCATGCAGAGCCGAAGCCCTGAATACTTATAGAAACCATACAGGTTATACACCATATCCCAACATTTCATTTTTTTTTTCTGTAGTACAAAGCCGACCTAACCTTTCTCAGTAGTTCCTGGTGAGTATATAATAGTGAAAAGGATGGGGCATTTCATTGTTTGCTTAAGCAAATATATGATACTATATGTCACAGCTCACACAATTACAGGTCTCAATTTATTTAAGTTCAAACTGGACCCTCTAAATTAATTTTTGAATTTGATATGTCAATTTAAAGTCTTAAGTTTATGAAAGAAGAGGGGACAAAAAAAAGAGATTTGTACCTTTTGTGCCCCCAAATGGCAGCTATGAGTTCATCAACTGAAGCAAATGTACCAGCAAAGGTACCAAGAAACATACCATACCTCCATGTCTCCTTTAATGCCGTTATCAAAGCCTCTTCATTAGTCATCGACCCAGCCTTTCTAATTTCACAAATAAAAGGCATCTGATAAGACCAACCATCACAGTACTGGTGCAATAATATCTTGTACCAGTTGGTATTGAATGGTAACATGTTTAACAAGATTTTCTCTGTTTATTTTTCTTTATCAATTTTTGCTTCACGTCCTTCTTATCTTCATCCGTATGGCTAATTTGAAACTAATTGCATCTATCCTGGCACAGCACACCTGCACGAGCTTGCCTGTGCAGATACAACCAGAAAGTACGGTTTGATTTGTGCTTATTTGGGCTTCTGTAGCTAATGCACCGCTAATTTCATATCTCAATTAAGAAAAAGGTATAAGATTATTCTAATTCCTCAGCCAATTGGTTACGTGCTGCTTATTTTTTAATCAAGGAGATCAATGCTGCATTAGGAGCAAATACATTCTGATGGCGAGAACAACTGAACACATCACTCCAATAAAAGATAATTTTTAATACAATTTACGATAAAAATGAATTGAAAACCAGAAACCTGGACGATCGGCGACTCTTCAATCGTACAAGAATGGAGAAAAGAGCCAATCCTCCCTTTAATCCCGCACCGATCGCAAAACCCTTCAGTGCAGCCTCGATACATCGGCGCTGCCAGCTCAGCTCCTCCTCGTGCTGTGGGTCCCTCCGGAACAGGAGAGAGGAGGAGGAGGGCCTCGGCAACCGCTTGTGTGGTGGAACGGGAGCACCGGAGTTGCCGATGTGGCAGCCATTGGCCGCTGCGTCCTTCTCCGAGCGAGCCATTTAATGAGCGGAGAGAGCTCTCTTTATTATTATTTTTTCTTTATTTCGTGGAGAGAGAGAGAGAGGAGGAATTAAAGAGGCAAGGAGTTACATTCAGATTCTCTCGGTCTAAACATACACACATCTCTGTAACAGGTCACTGACAGAGCATTCAGCAACTAATATATTATATGCACAGATCTCGAGTCAGAGACATGATTCGACAGGATGTTTCTGTATAGATCTGCCACAGAGGATAGAAGCTCTTTTTTCTATTTGAAGCTCGGGAGGCTGCTGGAGCTGGACTCAACGTTGAATAGTTGAATAGTTGAATGTCATTACGGAAAGAAGAGTGAGTGTGCTACTGCTACGTGTACGCCAAATTCTATCACGGGCAAGTAAGTGCGCATCCGATTCCGATCTCCAACTTAGACGTGAATTGATGGTCGAAATATAAATTTTAAACCGGGCCACTCAACTCAAGTACTCCCAAATCTCACCCTTCATTCCTTCAAGTATCTCTAATTCAGATTTTAACATTAATATTTTACACATTTGTTTATTACAGAATAAATAATTCATTGCGAAAACATATATTTATTTATTATAAAATACATACTTGTTTATTTCCAGTTATATATAATTGTTTTAAACTTTCGTAAACTCGTTTATTGCGAAATGTACGTTCAATTATTACATAATGAACATTTGATATTGAAGAAACAAACTTGCTGTTTTGAATTATGATTAAAAAATGCACACTAATTAGATATTGCAAAATGTACATATCACTTTTTATTATTTTTTAAAATTTGAAAAGTTAGGTATTAAGTACTTAGAGGTACTTTGAGGATAAGAACTTGAGGGTAAGCATAATATATTTTTTTTTTTATAATAAACGATACAAACTAGAAAGTATGGCAGGTAGTTTATTTTGGGTAATGTCACAAGATCCTTCTAAATTACTAAATTAGTATTGTGGATAATGTCACAAATAATAAATGTTTTAATTACTTTTTTCAGAAGAGTTCAATTGATAAACAACCAATATTGGTATAATTATTTTAATTTTGGTAAATTAAAAAGAAAATAACATGAAATAATTATCTATTATATATTATTTTTTATTTTTTATTTATAAATGAACCGCGAATCTAACATAGCGATGATAGGTCTTTGCTCTCTACATAGAATACATATTCAAACATTTACAAAAAAAAAATGGACATTGGAGTTAACAAAACTCTTTTATTTAAAAAAAAAATACATCTATCATCTCTGAAGACAGAATATTTAACAACTATTCTTTTTTACAATCGTGACAATCTTAAATTTAGATTCATTTTATTTTTGCAACATTTGTGAGAGACAACATATATTAACATTTATAAATTTATTTAATTTCTGCTTCAGAGAAACAAGCAAAAGACCATACACATTATACTATGTTGTGTCATATTTCACCTTAAGAGAAGCACATTTAGGGTAAGCTAAGAAGTATTTTAGTTGGATCACTAATCAGATTTTAGCGACATTGAAAAATAGCTGGTTGTTGGAGAGTGGAGAGTGGATGTGTAGATTTAATTTGTTGCCGCCTTATCTAATTCTCCTTCCATCACATCACACTATCACAGTCAGCAGAGCGACCAACGACTCTCCAATTAAAGACAAATGCAAAAGCAATTAGGTCTCCATGGTGATGTTATCCTTTCCTGTCCAATTTTTTATTTTTATTTTTAGAAATAAAAAATTAATGGGTCAAAAACGAAGATTGATTTTTTTTTTTTAAATTAATGAAACCAAATAAATACAAAAGGTCAGTGAACTGAATTAATGATTTAATCTCCTTAATTTTACAATTTACCACACCAACAATTACACAGTATGAAAAATCAATTAAACTGAATCATTAGTTCATTCTCATTAGCTTCTCTCTAATGAGGATTCGATAGAAGAGAGAGAAAGAGGAAAGGGTCTACATATTTCACAACTCTTATTAGGACCGAATCAATGGTTTGGTTCTTATAATTTTTGAATTTTCTGCAGTTAAAGCATACTGAAACTTATGGAAATTATTGAGACCGAATTATTGATTCACTCCGAGAAATACCTTGATAAAACTTACAAAAATTATTTGTTCGTTCCCAGTTATGGAATCGAGTAGAAAAATAATTCAGTTTCTGATAATTTATTTTTTTAAATCTCTAAAAAAAAAAAAATATGTCTGTCTTCCAGTAAAATAGGTTTTCAATAGCAAAATTTTAGTACCATATATTTTCTATCTTCTTTTGTCGGTTCACAAGTTTTTTTTGTTATAAAGGCACATTTTTATGACGAACTCTTTTTAATATATGAATATCATCAACACAAGTACGTTTAGACCGCTATCCATTAACATATTTGATAAGGCCATAAATAAAGGCCTCGTAAAGTCCTTTCCAGAAGCCCGCTTAAGTAAAAAGTCCAATAAACGGTACATTCAGCCTACCAACTTGATCCGAAAAAAGGCTGAATGTACAGAAGCCCATTCGGTTGTCCGGGACTAAAGAAAAATCCCGAAACCGGCCAACCGACAGAGAGAGCCCTATAAATACAGAGGGAAGTCTCTGGAAAAGGGG
This sequence comes from Carex kokanica, assembly GCA_025461125.1. NCBI lineage: Eukaryota > Viridiplantae > Streptophyta > Magnoliopsida > Poales > Cyperaceae > Carex > Carex kokanica. Next base: position 873,947 of record JAJGRX010000113.1, on the reverse strand, counting down.
ACCGCGGAAAAAAGATAACAGACATACGAAAGAATAGACAGGAGGATCTAGAAAATCCTGATATTCCATCAGGCAAAACGGGAGAATCAAAAGAACTAATAAGCTAAAATCAAGAGTTGGGGCTTAAGTAATAATAACTCACCACCGCGTCCTGATTAGGAGGAACATAGGACGTATCATCCACCGTGGGGCTAACTTCCTTCCCACAACCCAAGCCGAATAACTAACCCAATGACAACCTACCCCAGACCAACCGAATCTAGCGCTAGCACACCACCTCCCAATAGGCAAGTGATCCCCCTGAATGGGAATAATAGGAGATCCCGAGTAGTTCGAGATGAAAGGGCGGGCCCCAGTTTGGGGATGCCCTACGCTCTAATGACCAACTTGAACCGCGAACAAATCAACGCGTACACCCCCGAATTTGCCACGACCGAAATTGCCAATCCGGGGCCCACAACCCCAGTAGTAGCTAACCACAGGCGCGCACATCCGAGCCCTGCTCAAGCTCTTCCCGGTCCATCCTACCTCTATAACCCACAACATGTATACACCACACCCTCGGGGCACGTCTACCCCCGGACAAACCTAGGACAAGTGCCGGTGTATTCAGCACCCAACCAAGGAAGGCAGATCCATGAGCGGCCAATTCCCAACCCCATATGCCCAAGGACGGTGAACCAGAATCCACCACAAACTCGCCGGAACCTCGGCGTCGAGTTCGAAACAACCCACAGAAATCCACGATCGAACGCGGGCGAAGGACCCGACCAAAGGACCCGTCAGGAAAATCCACAGCCTTCACTTTTAGGAAGAGGAGGTCCTATGAGCCAGGGAGAACCATCCAGGCGAGAGGAAAGGCGGGAGGCCCCTTCCCAAGACAACACGAACACTTGGAGCATGAAAACGATCCAAGAAATGATTCGGCTGAAAGTCGCTCAACAGATGGCCGAGCTCGAAGCCAAACGGGTGGGGAGCCACACGCGCCCGGTCAATATCAATGAGGGGCTGTTAGCCCCAGAAATATACGACGCGGTGATGACCGACTACAAGTCTCAACCCCTACCCAGTTTCAAAGGAAGTGGGGATGACAAGGATCCCCAACATTTTGTGTTCGGGTTCCATGAACGGCTCCGTCTCCAAGACGCTACCGATGCCGTAATGTGCCGTGTGTTCACCACATGTTTGGCAGGAGAGGCCTGGGAGTGGTATATGAGGTTGCCGAAGGGATCAATAAGAACGTTTAAAGAATTAACCGATAAATTCACGGCGCGGTATTCTACGGTCAAATTGCCTCAAGTCACCTGTGAAACCCTCCTCGACCTAAGGCAGGAACGAAGAGAAAGTACTCGCGCGTTCATCGAGAGATTCGTGCAGAAGTCGCGACAAGTCTAAAATCTAAACGAAGATGTAGCGCTGGCTGCCATCCGAAGAGGACTCAGATCCGATGGCCCTGCTACTCTACGATTCGACGCTCACCAGAAAGAATTCGAGAATTTAAGGGAATTCTTGGTGTTTGCGGAAAGATACATTCAAGCCGAGGAGGACACGGGCAGCCCTGGCCACGTAAGAACACCATCTCCTCCAAAGGCAAGGGGTTACAAGCGCCCCCGCGATAACCACCCCCGAACAGGCGGCCAGCCACAAAGAAGCGACCACCGGCAAAATGATAACTCATCCGGAAAGGCGAAAGGCCGGCCTGAGCGGAGAACTGAGCGATATCAACCACATTTTACCAGCTACGCCCCATTCACAAAGTCATTATACGAAGTTTTCGAGATTGCCCGGGAACAGAACAAATTCCCAAGACCCCTGAATATGGGTATATTCGAGGAAAAAGATCCAGATAAGCATTGTTATTTCCACAAATTTAACGGCCACCCAACCGTCGACTGCCCCCAACTACAGGATATCCTCAAAAAATTCGCGAGGCAGGGAAAGTTAACCCCATACATACTCAAGGATTTCTACAAAGCCCACGCTTCTACCTACGGCGGAACTAACCGCCATGCCACTTATCCTACCCTCCCAAAGAGAGAATATCCTAATAACCGAAATCGCCAACCCCCTGAGCAAGCCTACAACAGACAAGGTCGACAACCTAACCGGGAGAGAACCCCCTTGATTAATGTTATCAGTGGGGGAATAGCGTCGGGAGGAGACTCACATAAGCAGCGGCGAAGCTATTTAAGGGGCCCCACAGAGAAGGCAGTCATGACCGTAGAATCCTCCCAGAGAAATAAGAAACCCAGAACGGAAGAAATCATCTCGTTTTCCGAAAACGACATTGGAAACGTCAAAGGGCTCCATGACGATGCCATTGTGTTGCGGTTAAAAATCAACAACCATCGCCTTGAGCGCGTCCTGGTCGACACGGGGAGCTCCGCGGACATATTATACCTGCCCGCCTTTAGACAAATGGGGTACGAAGTGTCTGACCTAGGACCCGTTCGCACCCCGTTGAGAGGATTCACGGGAGATACTTTGCAACCCGAAGGATACATTCGAATGAGAGTAAATTTTGGAACTTATCCCAAGACGATCTCCGTCATGACCGAATTCCTGGTCGTCGACATTCCTTCGGCGTACAACGTGATCCTGGGAAGGACCACGCTTAACAAAATTGGGGCAATAATCTTCTCGGTTCACTTTAAAATTACTCACGAACGAGGGAGTAGGAGAGGAATGCGGATACCAGGGAAAAGCCCGGGAATGTTATGCATTATCTCTCAAAGGAAGTTGCGCGATACATCAGGTTGAAACTCACACCCGGAAGCAGAACACCGTGAGGATCAGGGGAACCAACCAATCCGTAACCGGGGAGGAAGCGATAGGGGGATTACCGGCCACAGACGAGGAAACGTCACCATTGGAACCAACTGACAAAATTGAGCAGATAGATGTCGGGGGAGGAAGATTGGTCAATGTCGGAAAAGCAATACAAGGGGCACCAAGAAGCGACCTCATCGCCTTTCTCCAAGCGAACCAAGCCATATTTGCCTGGTCAGCCGCCGACATGACTGGCATCCCCAGAAGCATAGCTGAACATAAATTACACATAAAGCCCGGCGCCAAACCAGTACGACAGAGAAAAAGAGCCATTGGACTCGAAAGACAAAGCGCGGTACAAACGGAGGTTGAAAAATTACTCAAGGAAGGATCCATCCGGGAGATAACCTGTCCGGAATGGACCTCGAATACGGTGCTGGTCAAAAAATCAAACGGGGATTGGCGAATGTGCATAGATTTCTCAGACTTAAACAAGGCCTGTCCAATAGACCCGTTCCCATTGCCGAAAATCGATCAACTAGTAGATTCCACCTCCGGACATGCATACCTCAGTTTTATGGATGCATTTTTGGGGTACCATCAAATCAAAATGAGTCCAGAGGATGAAGGCAAAACCGCTTTTATTACTGACCGCGGGTTATATTGCTACCGAGTCATGCCCTTCGGGCTCCGAAATGCGGGAGCCTCATACCAAAGAATGGTAAATGGAGTGTTCGGCCACCAACTCGGCAGGAATATGGAAGTCTATGTCGATGATATGCTAGTCAAAAGCATGTCGGAAACAGAGCACATTCGAGACCTCCGGGAGACCTTCGAGACATTGAACCATGCGAATATGAAGCTCAACCCGAAGAAGAGCTTTTTTGGGCTTACGGGGGGGGGGGGGGATTTTTGGGATTTATGGTCTCGAAGAGGGGGATCGAAATACATCCTTCCAAGTCACAAGCCATAATTGATATGGCCCCCTCGACAAATATAAAAGAATTACAGGCATTAACAGGGCGTCTAGCGGCGCTCAATCGTTTCATAGCAAAATCCGGAGAAATGTGCCTCCCGTTTTTTAAAGCCATGCGAAAATCCAGTCGATTCGAATGGACGGAAGAATGCACCGAAGATTTTGAACGAATCAAAGCATACTTCCTAAAGCCCCCGTGCCTGAGCAGACCATTACCCGAGGACGAACTCATCCTATACCTGGCAGCTACGGACCACGTCGTTAGCGCTGTCCTGGTTCGGGAAGGAGATGGTAGACAATCACCGGTCTATTTTGTCTCACATGTGTTAAGAGATACCGAAACCATATATCCTCCCATAGAAAAAGCTGCGTTTGCTCTCGTCACGGCGGCACGCAAATTAAGACCCTACTTCCAAGCCCATACTATCAAAGTGACGACAGAGGTCCCACTTAAAAAAGCCCTGACCAATTTCAACTGCTCGGGACGACTGCTGGCATGGGCGTTGGAGTTGTCCGAATTCAACATCACTTATCACCCCCGCACGACTCTCAAATCACAAATCTTCGCAGATTTCATCGCAGAATATACGACCTCCAGCGCACCTCCTTTGCGCAGATGGACAGTGCATGTTGACGGAGCATCCTCCCGAAACGGTGCCGGGGCAGGATTATCCTTGACCGGACCAAACGGTGAAATCCTGAACTATGCATTGCATTTCGCTTTTCAAAGCACCAACAATGTGGCGGAGTACGAAGCTATAATACCAGGGCTGCGAATAGCCAGTGAAGTAGGCGCCCGGGAGATATGCTTGCACAGCGATTCTCAGTTGGCTGTGCGCCAGATAAACAGCGAAATAAAAGTAGTTGATGAAAAGCTGGCCCGATATTGTCAGCTACTCAACGAGATGAAGCGCTCTTTCGACAGAGTAGACATCACCCACATCACTCGCAACCATAATTGCCAGGCCGACGCCTTGTCTAAACTCGGCGCAGCCGGGAATCTCGACAAGGAACAGCCAGTTATCGTCCTAGACATACCGGAACCTAGTGTCACGCACCAAACACTGGAAGTATTCCCCGTCGAGGATGGAGGAAATACCTGGTATAGCCCGATGTGGAAATTTCTTACAACCGGCATACTGCCCGAGGATAAACTCGAGGCCAGACGACTCAGACGGATCGAACCCATGTATGCAATTTACAATAACCACCTCTACAAAAAAGGGTATTATAGGCCCTGGCAAAAATGCATCCGAGAAGAAGAGGCCTTCGCGTTGCTGAATGAGACACACGCGGGACTCTGTGGCAGCCATCAGGGTGCCAAAACCCTCGCCAAACGGATCCTCAGAGCCGGATTTTACTGGCCCACCATGAAAGTAGATGCGACCAATCTCGTGAGAAAGTGCAACAACTGCCAGTACCACAGTAAATTATCAAAGATCCCCTCTTATGACAGAATTTCGATCGCGGGAGCCTGGTCATTTGATTTATGGGGATAGATATTGTGGGACCTTTCCAAACTACGGGGCTGCAGTACAAATGGATCATAGTAGCCGTGGAATATTTTACGAAGTGGGTAGAAGCTGAGCCGCTATCAACAATTAACTCTCGAGCAACCGAGAAATTCATTTGGAAAAACATCATTTGCCGGTTCGGGATCCCGCACGCCCTCGTTTCGGATAACGGAACAAACTTCAGCTCGGACCATACTATTACGTTTCTGAAGAAGTTAGGGATACAGAACAACTTTACATCGGTCAGTCACCCGGCAAGCAACGGCCTGGCCGAAGTTACGAATAGAACCATACTGGAAGGACTCAAACGGAAGATGGAAAACAAGAACAATTGGTCCGTAGTGTTAGACGAAGTGTTATGGGCATATCGGACGACGCCGAGAGAAGCCACCCAACAGTCCCCATACTCGTTAGTATACGGAATGGAGGCAATGACCCCACTGGAATTCATCGACCCTTCGCTCCGAAGATCCTTATATAGCCAGGAGTTAAACGCGGACGCAAGAAACTTAGAGCTCGAGTTGGTAGATGAAGCTAGGGAGGAGGCACGAAAAAACATGGCACGATATCAAAACCGAGTTAAGAGGGCTTTTGATAAAAAGGTGCGACCACGCGAATTCCTTGAGGGGGATTTAGTCCTTCGGCGGATAGCGGAAGGAACCGGTCGGCACGTACCGAAGTTAGGCCGAGCGTGGGACGGACCATTTCGAGTCAAGAAGGTGCACGGCAACGGAGCTCACAAGTTGGAATATTTGGGAGGCGACGAAGTGAAAAGAACGTGGAATACGTGCCACATACGCAAGTTCTATATCTAGAAGGGCAGCAAAAAAAAAAAGGAGAGAGGGGGGGTGTGCTTCCGTCATGTTTGTGAGAATTTTTTTTGGTTTACTTTGGTTCATTTCAGGCATAGACAAATAATTTTGTAAATTACACTTGTGCCCATGGCCTTTTATGAAATATAAAAACGCTTTGATTCCTCCTCATCCATTCTGCATAAAAAAATGTATGTATATATATATAAGTACAGAACGAAAGGATAGGGCCAAGACAGGCGTCGACGTCACTAAAAGAATCAGTAGACAAAGGCCATAAAATAAAGGTATGGGGGACCACACCATCAAAAAGAAAAGCACACCTGTCCACACCTAAAAATACCACCTACCACGCATCAAACTATAAATACCTACGCACTCAGAACACAGAGGGGGGAGGTTGCCCTATCTTCCTCCCTAGCAAATCACACTCAACGATCGTGAAGACACTACCAATTAATTATTTCAAATAAAAAGCACCCATTCTCCAAACAGCATACAAAGGTTTGAAGGGGAGGCTTTAAATATCGATAAGAAAGGCAAAGAAGGGTACAAACTCGCGAGCGGCCACAGGGATATACGGGAATCCGGGGGTGGCTTTAACTGTCCAAACCCGACAATATCACAGCACGGCAAGTTAACCAATTACAAACAAGGAAATCGGAAATATGCGACTCTGATGTTGAAATCGAGATACGGGCTCCGTGTCAGGTGCGCAATTGACGTTTTCCGGTAAGAACACGCCGACTCGGAACATTACCGAGTACCTCTACCTATTCTTCATAGGACTGACCAACAAAGCAAAAAGATGAAAGGGTCCCCTCAAAAAAGAAGAACGATCGCCCCGGAGTTAAAGCGACTCGGTCTTTTCTCCCGTCCCAAGTAAACACCATTCCTGCTTTCTTTTTTATCATTTTTCATCAATTCTGTGCTGCAAGAACCAAGGTAAATCCAATATGTCACGAAAACAACAAAAAGAAAAGCCAAATCATAAAGACACTAACAAAAGAAAAACCCAATAGTTATATACATGCAAATTTACTTGTTACCTCCCATATTCCAGGAGCCAAAAATCCCTACAACTATAACGTTAGTCTCCCCATATTTCGGGAGCCAAAAATCCCCTACAAATTTACGATAACAAAGAAACATATACATTGATGGTCTACCAATAAACTAAGGAGTAGGAAGTATGTTTTAGCTATCGTCGGAGGAGGAGTCATCCTTGGAGAGGGGTATGTCAGCCGGTCAGTTGTTTCTATCCCAAACATAACGAAGAGGTTGGGTCGGTAAAGTCTGCAGTTTTTTCGGCTCACTGACCTCCAAACCATCGGGATCAAATAACTGATCGATATCCGCATCCCAAACGAATCCCGGGAGTGCTTGCTGTTGGTGTTCGCCTCGTTTCTTATCGACACGCCTGAAACCCAAGCCCTCGGGACGAAAGGGAAAAGCCCTGCTCAGGTCACGTAACACATCGTAAACTACGGACCTCAGCATCCCGATGCAACTAGTCACAGCGGCCGTCTTAAAGGCACGACTCTCTAAAAATCTCGAAACCGCATGTGACGGGGCCTCCTTTAGCTCCCCTTCCAACCTTTTCGATTTTTCCTCAAAAAAGGTGCCCCGGGTGTTTGCGGTATCCAGCTTCGATTCCAAGGCGCTCACCTTTTGTAACAAGTCCGCGTTACGTGCTGCGGAGTCCGAGAAGGCCCGAGTGGCAATAGCCTCTGAGGCCACAAGATTTTCCTTCTCCTCCTCCAACTTCATCAGGTTAGCACGAGAAGCGCTCAACTCGGTCCGCAGCTGCCTCGCCTCATCCCTTGCTTCATCCCTCACGGTTTTTAACTTCCCCAGGAGACTGTTTTTCTGACCCTCCACCTCCCTCAATTGATCCTTCAGCGTTTCGATATCCTCCTCAGCAGCACTCTTCTCTAGTTCGAGGCGCGCCAATTCGGATACATCTTCCGTGGAGGGGATTTCTTTCCCTTTATGCTTCCGCATATAATCCCCGCATTGAACAACGGTCGCGCACGCTTGAAGGAGATAGGCCGCTAATTCCTCCCCGCCCTTCTCGGCACGTTTTCTTACTTTCTTCTTCAAAAAAGGGGGAGTTATGGCTCGCAGGGCTTCAAAAGCAAAACGCCCAAAACCGGGGGGTTTCTTCTCAGCACTCAAAATCTCTGAACTTTCGGGCAACAATAACACACAACTGTCCGGATGATCTGCAGGATAGCCCTGTTTCCAAAGCCTCCCGCGAGCTTTCGATGCTGATGGTTTCTCGCCCTCATTCCTTTCTCGGGCCGGGCCTTTTATCTTACGGTCGACCTGGTCAGGCGAAATGTCCACTGACTCACTCGTCCCAGGCGGTCTCACAATAACAGCCGCGCCATGAGTCGGACCCAGCACGCCTGGTTCAGAAGGAGAAGGAGTATCCCCAACAAGGACATTCTCAACCGTAAGTTCAGCTTCAAACGAAGCCTCGGGCTCGGTGGTACTCGCGGGAAGCATGGACAGTTCCACAGGCATAGTAGGGGCAGCAACCATTTCTGATAAAGCCGTCATCATGGCAGCTTGGGTCGGGGCAAGCGCGGTAACACCCCCATCATCACATGCCGCTTGCGAACCCGAGATAGTCCCATCATTCTTGGTAGCAGAGACCGAAACAGTTCTATGACCCACTTTCTTTTTCTTATTCGGACCTTCGGCCAAGTGGCTTTACCACCTGCGATAGCACTGGCTTTTCTTTTCGGCTGAGAAGCATCCCCGGTCTCAGCCACTTTTCGGATAGCGCGTCGCTCCCTTATAGTCAGATCAGAGCCACCGCCATCACCAGACTTACCTTTTCCTGGGGGGAGTACCTCCGAGGGACCAGCGGTGGAATCAGCCACGGCCTCGTCCAAAGGATCAAGTTCTCCCGTCCTCAACGATCTGGCCTGGACCTTGGTAGAATTATACGCGAGATGCATGGTCCCGACACCTGCCAACAAAAAAGCAGACAAATTTAGCAACTTGGGAATCCCCAAACCCGAAAAGAAATGCAGTAGGATAAAGATAAAAAGAAACTAACGCGAGATCAGGCTCTCGATTTTTTCAATAGCGTCCAAGTCCACAGCAGTCTTCATCTCGGAGAACGTGGGATCCCGTCCTCTACCAAGGACCTCCAGGTAGCAGAAATCGAGCCCAGCGAAGGAATACCTTTAAAGTTTGGCAAATATACCCAACCTTCATTCCAATACTCTACCTTGCTGAGAGGTTGATTTTTTCCACTCTCCGAAATAAAAATCTCCAAATTTTTCGCCATCCTCTTTTTAAGGGAATAGAAGTCTGACGTCACGGCAAGGGAAAAATAATGGAACAGAAGGGGTACGCTCGGCCCGTGACCTCTTAAATCTTCGAACTCAGAGAATAAACGTTCGAAACTTGTAATATAACACCACGACGCGGGAGATAACTGCGCCGGAGGAAATCCGTAAGGGGCAGCCGGAAGCCGCACGAAGGGGTATGCTCGGTCCGTGCCTTCAGACATTCAAACAGTTTTATTTGAAAATCCGTGAGGGGCAGCCGGAAACCGCACGAAGGCATCCGGTGGTATATACACATACCCTTCGTAGAGTCATGAGCCCGGCAATCAATGGTCGGAGGAACGAGGCTAAAGACATCCGGAGTATAAAAGGGTAGAGACGACTTCCGGATAAATTCTTTCGGAAACACTACCTTAAGCCATACTGGGTACACAAATTTAGTCTCGGGACTATACCGGCTACTTTGGGAAATGCCTTAATAGAATCGTCATTAGGACGGTACTGTGCCTTTTTGCTCGGCCGGTTACCCTTTTTAGGACCCTAGGAAATAGGGTTCGAAACCCCTTTGGAAGAAGCCGGGTCTTCACCATCAAAGATCTCGTGACTACTCGAGGAACCTAAGTCCCCGGTACCATGTTCACCCAGGTGGATCCCCTCAGCAATATCTCGGTCCACAGCCATGTTCGGACCCGGAACCTGAGTGGCCGCAGTTTCCTGAGGATGTCCCAAAATAAGGGAACCCCCGGGAATTATCATAGCAAGGGGATCGGGGAGATTATCTCCGAGAACATCTCGTTGGCCAGCCATAACTACGGTCAGCAGGTTACCTAACGATTAATATAAATCCGTAAGAACGACGGATTAAACACACTCATGGCCAAGGATACCATACCGGAAGGTCATCAAGACCTGGAAAATTAAACTAACCCAACAGGATTGGTCGAACCTAATAGCAAAAACAACACCGGACTTTGAGAAATATAATAACCGGGGATAAAACTTACCTTCCGGAGAAGTAGAGACACCAGACAGAAGTTAAAGCGCTAAGACAGCACGACAAACTACACCAGAACCAAGAAATCACCGACAACAGTGCGCGAAAATAACGGGTTTTACAGGACGCGGTGAAAAAACAAAGACTATATATAGGCACCCGTAAAAGGAAGTAGAATCATGGCGCGAGGAACTGACTTATACACGAGGCATACGTGGCACAACCCGAAGTAACGAAAGCCGCAATACAGTAAAAGGAAGTACAAAGCCGAGTCGCTAAAATGATATGAAGGATTTCGAAACGACGCAATAAAAAAAAACGCACCGACTCAATGCATAAAGAATAATATATATATATATATATACATGCTCCGCCCTGCCCGCGCTTTTGGAGGAAACCCGGTCAGCGTATATCTATAAAGAGCATGGTGTAAGCGCCTCATAGGAGAAACCCCTTCCAACACAAAAAGCAATAAACCCCATGGCGACTTCATCCAATGACAATCAAGGCGCTGGAACTTCCGAACCACGGACTAAGACCTCCATAGAAACACTGAAACACCAAGCACAACACCTTTTGGCATACTATCCACCTGAAGATGTGGATGACTTCTTGGAAGGCCGCAACCCGGAACTCCATGCACTCCTCGATCATATGATAAACAGTTTCCCGAAAGAGGAATACGAGAAAGAAGACGACGAGATCCAACAAGGTACACAGGGACCTCAGGGGTCACAAGCGGCACGCATGTTCTGCTCCCAGTGTAGACAACCGGGTAATCAAGCAGCGATGTTCCTCTGTAACGACTGCAAAGATGCGTTTCATCCAATATGCATTCGCGATTGTTCACCGGTAGCACACGAAGACCCGCGATACAAGTGTTACATATGTCCTCCCTGCGCGAAAGACAGGGCACGAAACCAAAGGGCATGCTCGACCTGCGCAAGGGATCGCACAAGAAACAGGGAAATATGCCCAACTTGCACAAGAGGCAGAGCCAGGTACACCACAAAATAACGGGTATAGGAAGCATCGCCATCCGGCTTCCGGAAGACCTACTAGCAACAATCCCTCCGCTTGTTTTCAAAAATTGTATCAGGAGAACTTCTTAATTATTCCTATGTTCTATAATTCAATGTAAAAGGAAAAATATATGTTGTGAGTATATATATTTTTTTTTCTACTTGCCTATTTATTTCTGCACACCGAAAATCTGAGAAGTACAACTCGTTAAAACAACACCGAAATCCGAGAAGTACAACTCGTTAAAACAACACCAAAATCCGAGAAGTACAACTCGTTAAAACAACACCAAAATCCGAGAAGTACAACTCGTTAAAACAACACCAAAATCCGAGAAGTACAACTCGTTAAAACAACACCAAAATCCGAGAAGTACAACTCGTTAAAACAACACCAAAATCCGAGAAGTACAACTCGTTAAAATCCGAGAAGTACAACTCGTTAAAACAACACCAAAATCCGAGAAGTACAACTCGTTAGAACAACACAAATGTTCGAGAGGTATAACTTATTGAAATAGCCCCATATTCTGGACAGAAATCATAAGACCCGTAAACTAATGGTTTGCCTAAATCATATACTCTGACCAGACATCCATATCCCTATAATAGTTCAGTGGCAAAATCCGAGACATCATAGCCCGGACGTCCGGACTGTCTCAGCACCTATGAAAAAGAGAGCGTTGTACTTAAAAAAGAGAGGATATATACAGTATGGTCAAGTCAAACTGAAAAAAAGAGAGCTGAAAAACCTGCAGCACGCAGTGATGCGTCCTTCCTTTATATATATCAGGGGCCCACCAAGTTAAATACAACGCCATAAATACACCTTCTATAAATACTCTGAAATAGCTTCCTTCTAAGGGCACACGTTTCGTTTCTCTACCAAAAACCTTAAACAAAAAAATCATCATATCATGTCTTTTCCGCAAACCAAACGGCTAGCTAACAAAAGCAAACAACCAGCGGGTAACCTAGGGGCTTCCACTACACCTCCACAAGACCAGCATCCATATGCCCCCCCGGAGTGCCGCGCTGCCTATCCCCGGAGGATAGGATGGCATTAGAGAAATTTTTTTCTAATTCATTGGATTTCATGCTTCAAAATGAAAACACCCGCCTCGAAGAGCTCATCGATAATGCCTTACGAATTAATCGATGGGCGGGCAAGGATGACGAAGACGTTCGCGATGACGTCAACTGGGAGGAGCTCGAGCATAGCAGCTCCGATGAGACCGAAGTTGCAAGGGCGATCCCGAAACCCAAACTATCAGACTGTTATGGGGTCCCACTTGCTGTCTACTTCGTCTGCCGTAAAACAGACGCGAGTACTTGCTTAACCATTTGCGAGACTTGTGGCAAAAAAGCACACACTGCATGCTTGCCATGGACCGCTCTACAGGATCCTTGCGGATCAGGACATGCCCACTGGCAATGTCCGGACCATGCCCTACTCCCCCGGATCGAGGGATGAGGCGACGTCCCCCGTACCGCCCACTTCAGCTAAGGCCTCTCAGTATCACTCAGAAACGACATCACACCCGGTGTTGTTTTTCTGAACATAAGAGCCGCAACGAGAACATTACTTTTTAGCTATTAGCCGAGATAAAAACCAATATTTCCTCCAAATTATCTGTATTAGAGGCTAATATTCCCCCTAAGTACTTACATATATAAAAAAGAGTCTCTTTTAGCTCCTTTCGGTTGTACGTTCCTATAAGTGTTTGAGGTGTCTTGATAAACGTTACCATCGGACATACGCATTTCTTTGTTACCTTCCTCAGACGACAAATTCCTACAAATTCCTGTCCTACGCCGGAAGCATTCACGCACCGGAACCTCCCAACACAGTACCATCCGAAACAAAAATCCAAACTCAAATTTAATAAACACAACTCCCAATACCACCAGAATAACTTTCTAACGACGCTTTGAAAACGCAAATCATAAAAACATACATAAAAATGTGAGCCAGCTATAAATGCGATAAAACCAGCAATATTCAAAACCCGCTCCAAGAAATCTACTATAAATAACTCAGCCCCACGAAAACCAGTCAAATCGTACCTTCTTCCCCACCAATCATTTCCGAAAACAAAAAAGAAAAGAAAAGAGAAAGCCCTTCATTTCACCATGCACCCCAGACACATTTCTGGTAAAAACAAAAAACCTGTCCTCCATAAAGGACATACCAGCCACCCGAAACCCGCAAATAGCCCCGGTAGAATTTTAACCCCTTCCGAGAAATTAACACTACAAAAACACTTCTCCGACGAAAAGATAGAGTGGATGCTTTCCAACGAAGATTTCTCTGTTCGACAAATGATCGATCAAACTTTGGCAAACTCGACCATCACATACCGCACATGCAGCGAATGTTACGAAGTAGACCCCAAGGAAGGAATGACCAAGTGCCGAATATGCTACGAGTGGTTTCACCCTCAATGTCAACGAAAACAGCCGCGCCGAGGCAGAAACGACCCTAACTTCCTTTTCTGGACATGCCTCAGTCACCAGAGCGAATATCGCCCCCCGAGAAGAACGAGAGCGGCACTAATAGCAGATGCACATTTCGAAAATAGCGATCGCGAAGTCATCACCTAAAAAAAAAAAAAAATTTTGAAGTCAGTAGAAAGAGAAAGGCATAAATGACAAGGGAAGAAGAACGACAACGGATAAACTACAAATACAAAAGCTACCATTAATTTGATAAATTTTATTTATGAAAACTGTTGCTTAAATCATTACGGAAGAGATATAAATGTATGAATGCATATTTTTAACGTTTCCTTGGTCTTTTCATTCGGAGAAATCAATAAGCAACGAGTTGCCAATAGAACTCGGGGGCTAACTTAACGAAATTCACCCAGATCCGTCTAAATTGTTAAACAAAATCAAGTTAGAATCCGACAGATAACTTATTAGAGTCAGTCCCGAGTCAAACAAGTAAAAGACTCGGGGGCTCACCCATCAAAACCAGACCCGAGTACTCAAGCTCGAGAACTAAATCTCCCGAAGATAAGATCCTACGGATTGAATTAACAAAAGACAAGTCTTGTAAAAAGAGATCACAATAGCGAGACAAAAATACTCAAAAAATGAAGTATTAAGACAAAGGACCGCCAGTTTTCAGAAAATAAACAAATATCGAAACCGAAAAAATCAATCTGATATATTTCGGCTTCGGGGGCTAATGATAAGGCCATAAATAAAGGCCTCGTAAAGCCCTTCCCAGAAGCCCACTTAAGTAAAAAGCCCAATAAACGGTACATCCGGCCTACCAACTTGATCCGAAAAAAGACTGAATGTACAGAAGCCCATTCGGTTGTCCGGGACTAAAGAAAAATCCCGAAACCGGCCAACCGACAGAGAGAGCCCTATAAATACAGAGAGAAGTCTCTGGAAAAGGGGACCGCGAAAAAAAGAGATAACAGACATACGAAAGAATAGACAGGAGGATCTAGCAAATCCTGATATTCCATCAGGCAAAACGGGAGAATCAAAAGAACTAATAAGCTAAAATCAAGGGTTGGGGTTTAAGTAATAATAACTCACCACCGCGTCCTGATTAGAAGGAACATAGAACGTATCAATATTGTATTTGACATTACCACGTCCATGTGCAAGACAGGTAACGGTACACATCATGACATTGACAGCAGCTCACGAAACCATGAGAAAGCGAATCCGAGCATGTTTAGGTGCTCCTTTTTTAAGATTTGCTAACTTTTCTAAAACAAAAGTTTGCACAAAGCTTGAAAGTTATATATCCAAGAGAGGAGTTGCAAGTTGCATCAGAAAACGAAAGGCAAGTGCTAATTGGCATTGCTCTTACGATCGCATGATTTTTATCTGAAAATTTATTATACTCGTACGTGTTTAGTATAAATTTGGAATAAGAAGAGCACTAATATAATTTAGCATCTAAATCTAAGCGCGTGCTCGCCAGTAACGGATCACACATGAGATGAGAGATTCCATATGTTTAATTTCTATGATTTAATTATGAATCAATCTATATAGAGAATACGGTCTACAGACGCATAGACATGTATTTTTATATATTTGTGATATCTATTTTATCTCTTGTTAACATGGTAATTATTCTCATTACCCACCTTTTGATATAACTCATAAGCAAAATGATTGTTATCATCATGATTTATCACTAAGGCTTGCTAGTGCAAATTTTGATGCATTGGTGTGGATTTTTCTGTGCAAAATAGTCAGAACTGTTACTTGAGTTGAGAACAAAGTGTGAATTATATACAATTTGGTAGAATGAGATAATTTACTACAGATTTTAGTTTATTTATTATTTAGAAATTAGGATAAGAAGGAGGTATTGAAGTATATTGGAATTAGATGAACTTTTGGTGTTTCAGCATTTAATGATATTAATTGCAAGCTTATCTATCACCATACAATACAATGTAGTAAGAGATGTAATTTTTCGATGTGAAACTTCTATTACAATACTTTATGTGCTTTAAATGTATTTATTTCAGCGATGTCTTTTTGTCTGAACTTGTTCCAATGTATGCGATTTCGCTCAAATCTGATTTATTAATATATCTAATAACATTTTAAGGATATATTTTGATTTGTTGCGATTGCTACTCATGTATTAAGCTACAAGCTGATTTATATAAATTTGTTTGAATCATATTTCGTTCAAAAAATTATAATTCAGGTATATACCTTTTGTGATGGTCCTACTTCAATCAACAAATTTGATGAAATTTTACTTGCAATACCAACGAAATTTAATTGCTATCCAGTTTACACGAATTAGCTTCGACTAAAGTTTGTAGCAGGCCGAGGAAGGGAACTATCATAATTAAACCACCTAAAAACAAAAATTACGCACTTCTCCTCAAATAAAAAAGTCCAATTAAAATATTTAACATGTTAAAGAAAATAACTATTAATTAGACCCAACCCAACAACATTTGTCAGTGTGTGTGTGTGTGTGTGTGTGTTTTGACTTTTGATAGGAACCCAACAACTTGTGTTTGTTGACCAATTTCTTCTCAGATACACCATGTTCGTCTGGGAAATAGAGAACCCAACAGCAACTAAAAGACTAATCCAAAACAAAGCATCCAGGTATAGAATTTACTAAATGGACCAAAGAAACAACAAGTCAATAACAACAATTACCAATTCATCAGAGAGAAAGGTTTTGAGAAATCTTCTAGAATATTAATTGGTAAGGCAGTTGAAACATAAAAGTATCACAAAGGACCATTGAACTTGATACAAACTTAACTATAATCGCTACCACTAACTAGCGAAAGTTTCAGGAGTCCCAACAATATCACATATCATACTATCATACCTCTCTGGGTTAGCTAAATCAGCTATAACAACCATAATAATAATATACAGGAGAAAAGTAATTACAATATCAATAAGAAACCTTCTAATGGATGGTACGTTAGTCAATTAAAACCAGGCACAGGTGTGTCATCCTCCCAGAGCTCTCTGAATTCAACCATGAAATCACCAACCTCATCAGCTTCCTCTGATTCTTTCAATGTTGTCTCTTGCATTGCCTGACAATTGACAAATCTCTGTTTATGATAAAAATTGTTGTGAGATTATTCCGAAAAACAATCTAACCAGTATTTCTTTCATGCCATGATTCCATCAGGAAAAGATTCCAGAAGGGAAAAAACATGTGGTTCATATGTATCAATGTTTTGAGCCACTTTTTGCAGCAATGAAAATTGCAATATCTTATTAATGAACTTGTTTGTAGATGTTGCACGAAAGAACTTACTGCAAATTGGAAGGAACATAATTAATGTCTAACTGGAATCCACTGCTTACCAATGTCCAAATTTGTTCTATCTTTTCCATAATATTATTTAACAAGGATATATTACACCCAAAAAAATTATTTCACAAACAAATAAGACCCACTAAACATTGCAAAACCTACTCCTTCCAAAAAAGAGAGAAAAAAATTACTACTAATATTATACTAGAAACTCGGGATGTTGATGTCAGAGAAGTTGATTTCTAAAAATTAAGGAATTTATCTCCTCTCACACAATAAGAACTGTCTTGTGCATGAAAACGAGGTGTTTATTTGTTATTTATTGATGAGAACTTTTTTCTATGAAATAAATACCAGGATAAAATACAAAGACCAGAATACCTGAGACTCCTGTAATTTGGTAACAACAGTTAAAAGCCTGCTATACTGATCTCTCGCCTCAGGATATTGCACCATAGATTTAACCCTAGCAAGCGCCTTCTCTAGTCTCACCTCTGTCTGACGCCTCCCTTCTCTTAAGAAATCATCGTCATCCTCCTTAGCAGGCTTAATTTGGATGTTAGAGGGTCCCTCAAGCGAAGGCCCATCAGACCGGAAACCCCGTAACCCGCTTCCTCTACGCCGCCACCGTAGAATAATTTTCTCTACAATCCCAACTGACCATACTATCTTGCGGTAGTGCTTCCTCACTTGGTGACCTCTCACATGAGCCTGTGGTGTAATAAATAAATACACTTGTTTCGGCAATAAAGAAAAAAAAATTACTAATTACACTTGTTTCGCACTTGGTACATAACAGTCACTGCATGTATACTAATCATAAAGGCTTGTTCAAACCAGCATTTGTACCAACTACCTACATCTTGAAGAATAATAAGAAAATAGTGTCCACAGTGTGAGGTGTGAGCAGATAATTATAAAACATAGTGCTGTTTATCTCCCTGCAGGGTTGAAACTGAATTTTGCAATATTTAAAGGATTCATATGCAGCTAACTTCCATAATGAAAGATTACCTGAATTTTGACAATACGTTGCTTAATAAGAAGAAACTCCTTCCTTCCTTTATAACCACGAAACTTATTTTGAATCCTTGTTGCTGCAAGATGCACCTTATCCCCAGGTGATGCCTTCACTGCCTTGGCTGACGCAATTGCAATGGCCCGTTCGCCAGAGATGCCCGAAACATCATCATCAAACTCCTTCAGCTGCTTCCTCTGGAACGACTGCATCCTGAACACCTGGTAAATTCGGGCCCTTGTAATTGCTGCATTTCTGACAGCCGAGAGAGAGTCTTTCAAGGATCCATCATCAGTTGGTATGTTCACATCAGTGGCCCCAGTTTGTACGGTATGCATTAGCGCCAGGTCAGCACATTTGGAGTCCTTGAGGGTGAGAATCTCGAGAAGGCTGGTGAGTGAGGATTCAGCAAGGAAGCCCGAGATGCCCTTGTGATTATTGGAATATGCCAAGTCAGCCGGGGTTCTTCCTGAGGGGAATTCGGGTGTTGGATCAGTCAATAAACCGGGGGCTGCACCTAGTGCTATCAACGCAACTACTGTTTTTTCCCTGAAAAGTGAAGATTTAAATATAAAAAAAAGATGTTGCAAGGCTGCGTGACCATTGGAAAGGAACAATTTGTATTATTCTGCATCTTCCTAAAATTAAGTTGTTTTATTTAATTATCCATTCACTTAAGCTTATTTTCTGAAAAAAAAAAAATATATTTATTTACTTCTTCAAGTAAACTTTCATATGAAAAATTTATTGCCAAAGCTTGACCCAGTTATAAAATGAGTTAACCTACCTGACACAACAGAATTCCATCTCACATGAACCAAATGATTCATTATTAATTTACTAAATGATAACAACATTGACTGCTGATTGCAAACATGAGAACACTAAATGTTATGCAAATATCATACAACACTGCCAAAAAAAAAAAAAAAAATCCAAAGATAGAAAACAAACCTGCCACAGAAAGCGGCCCAGTGAAGAGCAGTCCATCCATGAGAATCCCTAAAATTAATATTAACCCCAGCTGTAATTGTGGGCCGTATGGCCCAATCATAACCCAGCGCTGCGGTCAAATGTATCACACCCTGTCCCTCATTGTCCAACACACACGGGCCTTTGCCCTCTTCAGTCACCTTGTGCAAAAGCCATAAATGCAACTTTTCCTTCATCAATCGCTCGATCAACTCATCCTTTGGGTTCTCGTCCAAGAACCCTAATCCTCCCTCATCGGTCAATTTTAGCAAATTTGACCACTCGTCAGACTCAGACATCAACAAAGTGATCTTGTTACTCAGTTCTTGTTTATCCTTTGTGGGGCTGACTATGGAAATTTGTTGCCCATTTGGTCCCAGAGTTATAAGTTTCTCTAGCCGCATGGAGAGATACATCTCATCTGTTATTCTACTGTTGGGATCTGAAATATCCATGGATTGAGAATCCATAGCACGGAATTCAAATTCACGCACTTCGCTACAAGCTAGTCTATTGGAGCAGGTGACATAGAAAGGAACCCGACCAGGTTTATGAGTTGGGGCATAGCATCTTAGGGTTCCATCAGATGAAATATCAGCTGGAACTTCAATTTCACCAAACATGCAAGACCACTTGCATCTGTTTACCTCCTCATTGCTCTTTAAAAATGTTCCCATAACCAAAACCTGTATCAATGAAACAAAATGAGAATGAGGAACTTACCTAATCTAAAGAGAAAAGTGTTCAGAAGATTAAAAATTGTTTGTACCTTCGTCGTAATGCTGACATAAGCCCAGCTTGGAGAATAATCAACTATACTGAAAAGCTGGTCTTGAGAGATCATAGGTCCCACCATGTAGGTATCAAGATGGCCATGACTGGAGCCTCCAGTGTGTGCCAACACAGCCTCAGCCTCAACAGTGTTCCACAGTGTGTGAGAGTTTGACTTGACATTTGAGTCAACCTCCTCCAATTCGTTACTCATCCATCTATTGAAACTATCACCCTTTTGAAGAGGTGGGAACAGTGGGCTGTCAGCTTTACCGTCTATTGGTCTCTCTTGTAGTTCATAGTTGTCTGGTAAAATCTGAAATGAAATATAATTTAAGTTAAAATTCTTGTACAGAAGATTCAGGCAAGTTAAAAAAATGGAGAATATTCGTGCGCAAAAAAGTGAAAAACATTTAAAAGAAAAAACACGCATAGTATAGAAGAATGACAATGTCTCCAATACCCCCAATAGATCACTAAAGGTTCTGCAAAAATAATGCCCAAGCTACATCTCGTTACATCTTATTCATGACTAAATTGTCATTCTTTTCTACATGTAAGCACGTAATTCCTCAATTGTCATTACGAAGTTTTGCACTTAATTGTCAGAAAGGGGCGTGAATAAATTCCTCAATTTCAATGGTATTTACTTATTTTTCAACAGAAACTCAGGGAAAAAATGTATGCATTATAGCTCAGTCACTTTAAAGAATAGCAAGCAATTTCATGATTATGAAACAAAAGAGGAAAGGAACGGCCAACTATAACTACCTCCCACTGGGATTGAAGATCAACACTTGGTATATCCCCTTCCTTCAGATCAAATTCACTTGCATATGCTCCATCAAAAACCAGGTTGTCAATATCATCCTCTCTAAATGGGATTTGTTGAGTGGATGTGAAAGACATGTCAATAGATGAAGGTGTTTGCATTGCCGTGGTGACAGTAGAGTGGTTTACCACATCATCCCATGCTGAGAGATCAAAGTGCGCTGCTTGCCCATTGAATGAAGTGTCCACACCTGGTTCCCCAAAAGCCTTAGCAAGATCCTCTCCAGACATGTACAGTTCTGAGAAAGGTACAGGTGCTGCCATATCCCGGAACTCACCTCCAAGATCTTTCACAGAAATTAAACAAATGAGAAAAAAATGAAGCACAATAGGATTAGAATGACTGTATGACAGGTTCTTCATATCTTCACCTAAAGTTACTGGTCAAGGCAATTATTAATTCAACTATTCATTTATTTTGCTCAAGTCTTTTGGTGTGAGCGCGTGTGCTGCGATAATTTCTAGCAAAAAGTACTACAGAAGTCAAACAGATATTAGTATTAGCTTTATGCCAGGGTGTAAAATTTGGACCTGACTCTAGACATTCTCATTTTACAAAATCCAATTTGGACTAAAATGAAACAAAATACATTTATATGCTGATGTTAAGTAAATATTAACTAGTTTTTTAACACAACTGATTAAGTAAATAACATTAGAAGAATTAGTCTTTCTGCTCCAACTCAAAACCCAGTTTTGACACTTGTGGAAATATTAGCAAACTGTCATTTTGCAACGCTAAGTATTGGGCTCAGTACGCAAATGAAAAGAAAAAAAAAAAATGAGGAAAACATAGCATGTGTTTGAAAAAAGAAATGCTGCACAGATGCTATGGTGCAGTGCAATAGTGTAAAAGTAAAGAGATTGTAGGGCATGAATCTTACGAAGATTGTCCGTAGTAGAGATTGCAAAAGGATTTAAAAGGGAAGGGTTAATTATGGATCCAGGTCCATTGGTGTACTCCCGTTGCATCTGAGGGAAAGAGTGGTATCCGGTTCCTCTTGAGGAAAGTTTATCTGCCGAGTCGAATTTTGCCTTAGATACGCTGGCATTGAATTGCAATACTGTATCAGTTGAAACTATTCTTAGGTTAAACCTCATGCACCAGAATGTCAGCATGCATTAGAACAATTTATGCAATAATATTATTTCACACTTCAAAGAGTTACTTGAACAGAGTAATTATTATTTTATGCGGAGTCCTCTACTGGCATGTCTAGAATACATCACTATCTCTCTGGTAACGTATTGTTAATAGCTTTTGTTTTTTCTTCTACTATTCCCTGCTCTTTTGTGGTTGCTTGTATATTTGGGTCAACTGAGGCATACATTCACATTTTCACAATTGAAGCTTAGTCACACATTTTTTGGGTATCTTCGGATCTACTTGATGGTTTGATATAAATAAAAAGGTGCAAATCAGTACCATAACGATAGGTCTAGTGCACTCCGACAATTGAAAAGGCTATCTGATAGAATGTGAAATTAAATGATTTACCTGATTCAGCATCTTCATATTCAGATGTTTGACCACTAATCGAGCTCTCAGCTTCTGTATTTTGCGAGGGTAAGTTGTTTTGACTTTGACTAGTAAAGGAAGTTGAACACAAAGGGCTATCAGCATTGTTGCTATGTTCAACCTCTCTAATTCGGTGAAGGTTTGATCTCCCACCCTTTGAATAAAACATCAATAGCTGATTAGCATCAAGACAAGCTAAACATAAAGAAAAAAGGAAAAGGCAAGAAGTCTACATACCTTGACTTCGAGATAATGGACCAGGACAATATGCATTAAATGCCTGCACATAAAATAAATATGAACTAATAAGTACTCGAATGCTTGCAAAGAAAGGAACTTTTGCAAAGAGCGCCCACTCCCGCTCCTTGCCATGATTCCAGACAACATACCGTGACACTATGATATGGGCAAGAATGATTAATAACTAATACAAGCACCAGCTAGGTTTAAAATTACAAGTATGTCACTTCAAACTTATGCAATAAACCCCAACATGTACCTAACCCATTCTTACCCATTTTAGTTCAATAACAATGTAAAGGGTGGATCCACCCAAGAAAAATTGCAATTATAGAATAAATAATAATACTTCATCGGAATTGGATCATCTCGTCCACCCAATGAAAATATAATGCAATGAGCACTTATTGCAAATACCAAACAAAGGTAGCTCTGTTTGAAACTATACAAATAAATAAACTGTATTTCTAATCAGAAAAGTACAAAGTAACTTGTAGTGAACTTACTCTTCTAGCATCCAATAGCTTCTTCTTTGAAAGCACTCATTGTCCTCTCCATGAGCATAATAGCAATGTAGGACATCCACACTTCCCGCCTACATTGTAAAAAACAATATCACTTAAAAAACTCTGACCTGAAATAAAAGAGAGGATTTGTTCAGAAAATAATAACTTAATAATTACTTTGAGCCTCTCATGAGCTTCTTTAATGGTTTTGCCATCCTTTTTCTTTCTCCAGTTGTGGCCATCCTTTCTGAAGTATCTTAGCACCTTTCGATCAAAAAGAAAAAGCGAACCACCTAGTAGGACATATTCACAAAACATTATACAAATATATATATATATATATATATATATATATATATATATATATATATATTTCTTCTCCTATGATACTCGTAACTAAATGAAAAGATTTTACATATCTGGTTCAGCAGGACAGATTCAGAAAATAGGAACTATCTTTTGTAAGGTAAAACCATACAAGTGAACATCTTCATTATATATTTTTCTGGCACAGAATTACAGTTAGATTTCAGTAAGCCATTTCTGCAGAGTAATACATTTAAACAAAAGAGAGGCAAGAGAAGAGGGCAAAATTCTTCAGTTGAGCTATAATACAGTTTATTAGGGTTTTCATTTAGCCACTACATTCTGGTGCTGCCCAGGAAAAACATGATATCCGGTGGTGGCTTGTAAAGGTAGCTGTAGAAACCAATATAGAAAACAAACAAACAAACAAACAAACAAAGACATAAGAGAAGAGAAGAAAAGAAAGTCATACTTTGAGGTCTATTTGGAGGCTCGGGTGCTATCCGAAACTTTTTGTAGTTTTTTAATATTTCACAAATCTCAGCAGGGCGCAACCATCGATGCTGAGCCTCCATTAGAATTTGATCTATATCTGATCAAAATATCAAGGTTAAGACTTTGCATTTTATCACGACCAACCAGACAAAGAAATTGTACCTAAAATTCAGTTAAATCTTATATACAGATTCTGATGGATAAATTGAGAACTCCTAGAAAATTGGGCACGTTTTCATCAAATTTCATTACGTAAGTCTACGCGAAAATTCACTTTAAATGGTCTCTTCTCTTGTTACTTCACTCGAATTGTAACTGATAATTTGGGGCGGAAAGCTATTTTTTGTATATCTTCCTTGAAGCGAGAAAAAAGCAAAGACTCAGCGATTTAATCAAAGGAGATGAATAGATAAAAAGCTGACCTAATTGAGGAGCCAATCCATACCGCCTTCCTTCCGCCATTAGCTAATCCCGATAAGAAAACTTCTAAACCCCTAAAATGAATTTCGATCAAAACACGACTATCTCTATCATAGCAAGTCTACAGGCCCGAACAAATCAATCAAGCACCGGAGAAAATCAAAATCGATAGGCTAACCAAACCTGAACAAAAAATAGGAAGCTAAAAACAGATTCTATTGCTTATTTTTGGTAGAGCAGGATTTTTTGGTGCGATCGGATCAGAGAGACGGTGCTTTCGGAAAACGGCAGAGGAGGAAATGACTAATGACTAATGAGAGATAAAAGGGCAAAAGGAAGCACAGAGCAGAATTTATTTCACAAAATTGACGAAACTGCCCTCAATCGGGAACATTAATTACCAGCGAATCTAGGCCTATCGTTGATAGCACCGTATAAAATGGGTTGTGACGCAGGAAAGGAAAGTGACCCTCTTACAGACACGTGGACATATCTCCTAATTGACGGTTCAGATTTGACAAGCAACGGAGCGACTGGAGAAGAATTCTAGTGAGGAAACAGGAAAGGGTAGTGTGGGGAGTCGTTATCTGTCCGGAGCGCGCGCACTAGGTCAAAAAGTTGACTAGCGCTCCAATCGGAACCCTTCCCTTCCGTCTCGCACTCGCGAGTCCATATCCTCTGAGTCTGCGGTAACAGAATATTTCTGTTTAGATCCATACCGTCAGATCAGAATCCGCATAATCCGGCCGAGTAGAATGCTCGGGTCCGAGGGATAATCCGGGTTAATTGGACGGTCCGGATCTAACCAGCAATATTCTGTTACCTTAGGTGATATCAATTCCTCGCACTTCGCTCTCATAGTCATAGTCATAGTCATAGATTTTTCGATATTTGTAGTAGAGAACTTTGGGGGCTTTCTACCAACCACTCCTACTTGGCCTCACAGTCACAGGGCAGCAAGACGGCGTCGTTATGATCTTTTCCATTAAAATCACACAGTTTAAATTGGACAAAAACTTTGTTATCGTTACAATTTGTTGAACCATGGGTGCGTTTGAGAATTCACAATACCAAGGTAACAGAATATTATTTTTGTTTAGATTCAGACCCTTCGATCATAATTTACATGAATATTAAAAAAAATGTCACACATTCTAACTTCGGACCTTTCCAATTTTGATCGAATGATTCGGAACTAAATAAAAATATTATTTTGTTACCTCAGATGATATATATAAACTGCGTTTTAATGTATTTAGAAGTATATTACAGTATTTTAAAATATAGTAAAGTTAAAGCATATTTATATGCAAAGTAGAATTAAATAAATAATCTATTGTTTTTAATTAAACAGGTTTTATGTCTTTTTATCAAAAAGAATTAAAAGTATTTCTATTTTTATATTTGATATCTTCACTTCGATCTATTGGTAACATTATATACGAGAATAATTTTGTATTTTTATGCAATGCTACGTTGTTACTTTCTCTATTATCAAATACGAATGCTCTAAAATAATTTGTGGTATCCATTTCGCTCAGAGGTAGGAGTGATTTTGATACCACAGTTAAAATAATGTAGTATCTATTTTGCAATTATTTGATAATTGGACATGATTATATCCTTAGACTATAATGCATTCAAGTTATTCAAATTAATAAAGAAAGATTAGATGAAAGTGACTCTTTACAACTAGGAACAGAAAAAATAATGTAATTTGGGTTACAGACTTATGCCCAGTTCGGCCACTTTACTGTTCATGTGGGAAAAAAAAAATTCAGAACTAATTTTTTTTCACATAAACAGTAAAAAATCAGTGCAAATTTGTTTATTTCTGTGCTCATTCCCAGCAGCCGAACTGGACCCGAGAAATTAAACGTAACTGTCTAAGAAATTAAAATTAAACGTAACTGTCTAAGAAATTAAAATTAAACGTAACTGTCTAAGAAATTAAAACCGGGTCTAGTGCGTAAAATTTTCTCCCACTAAAACAAAGAAAGAAGGTAATAAAGACAAAGCTTTACAACTGGAACATGCTGGGCTGGCAGTGAAAACATTATTATAATATTTAACTAAAAGCGGGACCCAAAATGAAACAGTTTAATATTTCTTTAGGCTGGAGGCCATCAGGCCTGGAGTGATTCAGGGATAAGACAAGACAGGCTCCGGCCCCATCTAGACTTTTTGTGTGCCAATTCCTTATTTCTTACAAAGACCTGGTCCTTGTCTGCTTGTTTGGACCATATTTTTTAATGACATGTGGTAGTGGTACCAACTAGAAAGCAACAGTCCGAAAATTTTTATTTCCTCGTCCGCGCAAGCACACGTGCGCTTTTGTTCAGACTTGAGAGGCACGAACCAGTTAGTACTGCTTTAGTTCGCGTATGCATGAGATCATCATAAGAAAAGAAACACCGGAGGAGATCGTCGAGATTGTTTTTTTGGGAATTTTTTTAAAAACTATAATTAGAAAAATCAAAATTAGCAAACCAACATGATTAGTTTGGTTTTTTCAAAAACTGTAAGAATCGAGATGTCAATTCGGTCCCAACTTTTTTTTCCTCCTGAGATTGAATTGGCATTTCAGTCCCCCCCCCATTTCACAATTTTTCGACATAGCCGCCACAGAAAATTGAAATGAGATGGGGACTCGAGATCCCATTTCGGTCCCCCTTTTTTTACACCTGGACCCGAAATCGCTATTCGGTCCCCCCCCCCTTTTTTTTAACCCGTGAGAAACCTCTCTGGCTCCCCTCTTCCCCCTCTTCCCCTCCTTTCCTCTTCCCCCTCTTCCCCTCCTTTCCTCTTCCCCTTTTTTCTTCCCACTCGGACCATAAATTTTTTTTTTTCCAACCCTCAAAACTTAATTGTTTTTAATTCTAATAACATATTTTAGTGTAATTTTGAGAGGAGAACAAGAAGAACTTCAGATCTACAAGTTTCGTAAGGTATGTCGTTAAATTTTTTATTTTGAATAAATAATCCAAATTTTAGTTATTGTAGAATTGTGGTAATTGTATTGTAATTTTAGTAATCTGAATTTTTAGTAATTGTTCAATAAATTCAGATTTTTAGTTATTGTGGGAATTGTAGTGTAATTTTAGTAATCCGAATTTGTAGTTATTGCTGAATAAATTCGGATTTTTAGTTATTGAGGTAATTGTAGTGTAATTTTAGTTATTGTGGTAATTGTAGTGTAATTTTAGT
The DNA here is from genome assembly GCA_025461125.1 of Carex kokanica. Lineage (NCBI taxonomy): Eukaryota > Viridiplantae > Streptophyta > Magnoliopsida > Poales > Cyperaceae > Carex > Carex kokanica. The sequence continues at coordinate 846,485 of JAJGRX010000113.1, read as the reverse complement.
TATTGTTAAATAAATAATCCGAATTTTAGTGTATTTTTATTAATTGTAGAATGGTAATTTAATACATATATAGTAATTTAGTTTTAGTAATTTTACAAAGTTTGCATTTAGAGTAATTTAGTTTATTAAAATTTATTTTGTTAAATGTAGAACAATTTTGTTTTTTTTAGTGTAATTTAGTTTTTTTTAGTGTTAGATAAATAGTTGTAGAATTGATTTATTTTTTTAGTATAATTTAGGTTTTTTTAGTGTAATTTTAGTAATTGTAGAATGATAATTTAATACATGTAGATTAATTTAATTTTAGTAATTTTAGAAATTTTGAATGTAGAGTAATTTAGTTTATCAAAATTTATTTTATTAAATGTAGAACAATTTTGTTTTTTTTAGTGTAATTTAGGTTTTTTTAGTGTAATTTTAGTAATTGTAGAATGGTAATGTAATACATGTAGATTAATTTAATTTTAGTAATTTTAGTAAGTTTGCATGTAGAGTAATTTAGTTCATAAAATTTATTTTAATAAATGTGGAACAATTTAGTTGCATGTAGATTAATTGTAGAATTTATTTATTTTGTTTGTAGAATAATTTAGTTGTAGTAATTTTAGAATTCGGTCAAGTACAAAAACTGATCAATTCGGCCAATTTATTTATGCTAAGCAAAAATTCATGTAATTCGTCTATGTATACATTAATCCAATTGGGCCAATTTCTTGAGATGTAATTTTTTTTTTATGGATTTGTTTTAATTTGTAATTTTATTGATATTGTAGTGCAAAATGGATGATCAATTGCCCTCCCAGGCCTTATTACAATTGCCTCAAGAACAACACAAATTATACAAGGCGAATACGACAGTATTTGTTTAATTTCCGTTTGGATTTAAAATTACGGATGAACTTGTAAGTTAGGTTTAATTTATGTGGTTAAATTTGTTTTTACATGTCAATTATCGTTGCAGCCTAATTATTCATTGCGTCCTGGGCCTCGCCAAATGGGCGTTAATTATAAACATCGGATAAAACAAAGTTTGGTGAATTTAGGCTTGTATCAGATGACTAAGGTGACTCGTTGTCATATTGACAAAGGATTGATCTCTGCTCTCGTTGAGAGGTGGAGGCCCGAGACAAATACTTTTCATCTTCCGGTGGGGGAGTGCACAGTGACATTGGAAGATGTCAGCTGTCTGTGGGGCTTACATGTGACTGGTAAAATATTTTTTGTTATTAATTTACACTTTTGTTATTAATTTAGATTTAATGCAAATATATGTTTATCTAACGTCATCTATGTTTACAGGACGGGTCATTTCCGGACATACCGATGATAACTGGTCACAATTGATCGAAGACTGCCTAGGACATGAAGTATACGACGGTTATGAAGATAGTGATGATGAATTTTTTTATACAAAGGTGGCGCACAAAGGAGAACCTAACGAGAAAAAAAGACAATCAAAATACTATATGTGCCTTAAATGGTTGAAGGATCATTTTGGTATGGAATCGACGCATCTTACTGACCAGGTGACAGTCGACCGATACACCCGAGCATATTGCATGGACTTGTTCGGGTCTGTAATGTTTCCTGATGCTAATTCAAGTTCTGTCCCGATAATGTACTTGCAATTCGTAGAGGATCTGGGACCTCCAGAGGAAGACTACAATTGGGGAGGTGCTGTGTTTGCATGTCTGTATTGTGAGTTGTCCCGGGCTTGCAGACTGCCAACAGCTTCGATCAATGGTCCATTACTACTACTCCAGATGTGGTCTTGGACTCGGTTTCCCATAGGCCGGCCTAGACCCAAAAACGATTTACCATTTGGCGGCGAAGTCATACTGGAGAGACTGCCTTTTGGAGCAAAATGGACTATTCCACACGAATTTACTGGCAACCCTGTGAGAGGTAAATCTTATTAGTAAATATTATGTGTTTAATATAATTTAGTGTTGATTCAATATGTAACTGACATGTATTTACAACTTAGGCACAGAATAATTTCGGAATCAGTTTGAGCGTTTGAAGGTGGATGTTGTCAATTGGATGCCATATGTGAGTTACTACCAGCATCGACCTTGGCGCGGAATGAGAGACCAGGTGGTGTTTACTTGTCGCTTGTGGTGCATCCATTTCTGGGAGATAAAGATGGTCTTTCCAGAGGGTTATGCGGCAGTTCGGATTATTTCAGACAGTTCCTTCGCCAGCTCCACCATCCTTTGAATATCTTGAAAACCTTCGCGAATACAACCGTTCGAGTGGTTTGAGTCAACTTGATGACGGACACTCCGCAGACTGGACCACTCACTTTGCAGTTTTAATTACGACAGCACCCATTCCAACTGAAGTTCATGGAGCGTACGATGTGGAAAGGTAATTTAGAATTTTGAATGATTAATTAATGTAAAATTTCATTTGCAGGTATCCCGAGTATATGGATTGGTTCTTTCAAAATGGGATGCCAACAATATATCCAAATCAAAACAACGAAGAAATTATGAGCCAGTCGGTGCCAGCACCGGGAGGAGATGTAGGAGATCTCGGATATGTCTCAGATGCCATGGTCCAAGCTCGTACCGTAAGTATTTTGTTCATTTAAACGCGGACCTCAATTCATTTTATTTACGGATTTGTTTGTAACACGTCATTTCATTTTCTTTTTTCTTGTAGAGATTCTGCCTCTTGCAAAACACAGCAAAAGGAATTAGTATGGTGCAGACCCCTGGACAGAAGGCTTACAAACGTCTATTGCTTCAGAAGAGTCGTGATATCCTAGACGATCTTGGCCATATCGCACTGTTCAGAGCCATGATCGAGAAGGCTGGACTTCCATTTGATCTAAGATGCATCGATATCAGTAATGATTTTCCAGACCGTTGTCCGATAGAACCTGAGGTCCAAGTTCCTCCAACGACTGCCTCCGATGTTATGGCCGAAATCTACGACTCGCTTGAAAGAATAGTCATAGACGGTCGCCCCCTAGGAGATGAAGCTTCGCCATCAGTGGTGCCTCCGAAACGGCCGACAAAAAAACCCAACAAATATAGCAACTCGAGATTTCTTAGGACTAGAAGCAGAGAAGACGAGGATTGATTTATGTATGTTTTTGTAGTGTATGTTTTGTTTGAACAATCTAACTAATGCTTACACTAACTAAGGAAAAAAATTAACAAAAAAATGCATCTCTCTTAATTCGTCTCTGACCCGGCCGATCTCTTATAATTGAATGCAATATGCAAAAATACAAAACATCAATTTATAGATTCGGCTATGAAAGTTCACAAGTTCATAAATTTAAAAAAATGCCAATTGATCTAATTCGTCTCTGACTCGGCTAAGAAAGTTCATAAATTCATAGATTCGGCTATGCATCAATATGCAATTCGGCTATCTCATAAAAATTCATAGATTCGGCAATATGCAATATGCAATTCGGCCATGAATACAAAAATATCAATATAAATTCAGTCTTAAAAACATTAGTAAAAACATTAATACAAACATTAATAAGTTCGTAGCATGCATCTCTCTGAAGAATGTTCACCGTTCTTTACGTCTGAATAATCTGTTCATCAGGCGACCAACTGACCAGCTACCAGATAGTTGGCTTCCGGATGCTTGACTACCAGATGCCCCTGCTTGACTACTACTGGCCTCTGGATTACTAGCATACGCTTCTGGCCGGGCACCAGATACGCTTCTTCATCTTCCTTCAGTTGCCTCTGCCTGACTACCAGATGCCTCTGCCCGGGCATCAGATACGCTTCTTCGTCTTCCATCCGTTGCCCTTGTATAATACGGACAGAAGAATAAGTAAGTGTGTAAAACCTTTAAATAATTAAAATATGAACTTATTCACCCTTATAATTACCAACATGAAGTTCTTGTTCTATTGGATCCCTCCGAACGTTGTACTCCACTGCGCGGCCTCATAAATGTTGGGTCCCATTGGTATCACTCGGTGCTCCTTTGCTTTTTTAATCCGGTGTTCTAAAACTGATAATATGTTTGCTGATAATCTCATTCTGCTTTGGAGCCACCGCTGAGCAACCGCACCTCTTTTGACATACCAATCCACAACCTTGTAGAATGTGCACTCAACAACCGCAGTTACAGGCAGTTGGCGAGCCACTCGAAAAACGTTGTTCAGCGATTCTGATCCGTTCGTAGTCATAATACCCCACCTATTCAGGCCTACGTCATAACTGCCCATTTATGAAGTTGCAAAGGCTCCTCTTCGAGGTTTTGCAAAGGCTCCTCTATCAGTTCCATACCCTCATTAAACCTCCACGGTTTCATCTTACCCACAAATTTTCTGAAAATATTTTTGATTCTTTGGTCCTTGCACAGCTTGTACACATTTGCTGAAATATATTGAGAACATAATCGATGAACTGCTTCCCCCCTTTCCTCACATTACCCTAAATCAGGTCGATCAAACACTGAACAGATTGCAGCATGCTGGTATGATATAACACATACTCGGCCAGGTCCGACAACCTCTTCGCGTACAAATTGCATAAACCAGCCCCAATTGTATGAAGTCTCATCTTCCGCAATTCCGAATGCTATTGGCAGTAATTGTTGTTATGCATCATAAGCGCATGCCATGAATAGTTTCCCTTTATACCTACCGGATAGGTGTCCGGCATCTATGCTGATAACTGGCCGGAGATATGGCCAGGCCTGAATGCATGGACCGAAAGCCCATGCCACACGGGTGAAGATATGGATGCCTATACGGTCAGATGGTTCATGCTCAATTCTATATCTTGTGCCTGGGTTAGACCTCTGGATTGCACCGAGCAGAGAAGGTAGCAGTTCGTATGCTTTCTCCCAAGAACCAAATAAATCAGCAATAGCCAGCTCCCTCCCTCTCCAAATCTTGTTATAGGAAGGCTCTACTGTTTTGTGCTCACCTCTAACCGCAACTTGACATGCTTTTATTGACATATCCAGGTCCCTCTGCAGACCTGGCAGTCACCCTGGCAGTCATTTGACGACTGTCTACTGTATAAGCAATGCTGTAACAATTGTGCTCGTATAGGTTTGTTGCAATTATCCAATTGCCCGTCTTAGTGATTTTCACGTATAACCACCATGGACACCCCTTCGCTCTACATATTACCATATAAGCACTACGATTGCTCTGGGTTTGTTGTAATTCTAAGTTATTATCCATGGCAAATCCACCCAACTTCTTTTTAAGTTCTGCTTTGGATTGAAACATCTGTCCCACTGAAAATAGACCGTCGATTCTCGGTGAATAACCAAAAAATGCTTCATCCTTGTACGGCATCGGCACATCGTCATTAAATGCCTGACAATGATGCTTCATTCTCGGTGAATAGACTCTTGCCACTCCTTCATTACATCTTGCATCCTAATCTCATCCTCAATTTCGGCCATATCATCTTCCCCGACAACTGAGTCACCAAGGTCAGAGTTTGTGTCTGAGTCAGTATCATTATTCAGCCGGTCAAAATAATTACACAAATTATCCGGTGTTTCGGGGGGGGGGGGGTCATCACAATATATGGGTGAATTGTGCACTAGTATGCCTCTGCTACTTCCAGGTACACTTCCCAGGTATGGGTCATAATTGGTCTGACTAACAACTGGTACTGACTCAACCACTAATTCAATAAATTTAAAATTCAGTACCGGAGTGGCATGTCCAAGCACCATATGTCATATCATTTTGTGGTCTATGTTAAATAACTGGTATTTTTCTGCTGAGCCAGGTGGTGCCGTGTTCAACCGTGCCCTGATTGTCAGATCGAACTCGCCAGGGAGCAAACGAATGCCAACATATATGCGTCTTCTTAGCTCATCAATACTGGTTGAGTTAGTAACAGAAAATGTGCAGGTCGGTGCGTCTGAAATTGCTCGTCTGTGGTACACATTTATTATTATTTCAGACATTCCCTAAACAAAAAATTTCATAATCAACCTTCGATGTCATTTTTAATTTTACAACCTAAAATATGAAAAAAATTCACAATCAACTTTCGATATCATTTTTAATTTTTAATTTGCAAAAAAAAACTTACTAAGTTCTTCAGACGAAGGCTAAAAATACAATGCCGGAGCCAATTTGTAAAATAACAAAATTTTTAAACACTAAAACTCTGAACGTTTTCAGCTGGAAGAAAAAAAAAACTGCTCCAACTTTGCTCTCTGCTCTCAACTGCTCAAATTATGCTCAAATTCGGTCTGGCGTCTGCGGAGAAGAGAGGATTATATAGGAAATTTCGGAAATAAAAGAGGGAGAACCGAATTCCCAATTCGGTCCCCCCTTTTTTTTGCCTGGACCAAATTGGGATCTCGGTCCCAGGACTTTACACACAATGCCACAGTTTTTTTCGGAAAAACTGTGAAATGGGGGGGGGGGGGGGCCGAAATGCCAATTCTGTCCCACGGAAAAAAAAAGTTGGGACCGAATTGGCATCTCAGTTCTTACGGTTTTTGAAAAAATCAAACTAATCATGTTGGTTCGCTAATTTTGATTTTTCTAATTATGGTTTTAAAAAAAAATTCTTTTTTGTTTGGTTGATTTTGTGTTTTACTGTTTTGAAATAAAAGGGCATTTAAAATGGGACCCACAAGGCAAAGACACATCGTCTATCTGATGGTGGGTGCAATAATTAAAATTTTCTTTTATTAATAAGGAATGAATGAAGGCCACCAATCTGCCACTAATCACTCCGGAATAAGACGCCATTGATGATAATTTATGAGTTTAAAAAGTCATAATTAGGTACAATAGGAATAGGCAAAAGTAGCATGTGACGGTACATTCAATTAGTATATGATGGATCAACACTGAAAATGATTGACACGCTACAACCTTGACATAGCATTAGGATAAAAATATTGACAATCCTGTTTTGACTTCAAACGTAGCCTACCAACTATAGAGTCAAAATGTGTAAAAAAAAAAAAAAAAAAAAAACATACAACTCGCACATTGCATGAAGTCAAAACAAAATTGTCAATAAATTTATGTAACAGCAGTATGGTGTTGTACATAAATCTAACCACCGAACCATAGTTGCTTGAGCAACCAATCGCTCCTCCTATCCCCTCTCTTCTTTATTGGTTTGTGGACAGTCTTATATTTTTATTGGTTGATTAAGAACCCTTCCTCTTTTTTTTTTTTAGTTTGTGAGCACAATCTTATATTTCTACGTTGACAGTTTTTTAAAATCAATGGTCCATCTCAAAAGAATTTTGAAAAGTAGGAGACACATTCTAATATTTAACAAGATGGCCCGGACGGATCAAGGGATAGAAAAGATGGAATACAAGCCGAGCCATCTTAGGGTCAGATCTTTTTGTTGATTTGGCACTGACCGGATAAAATTAGGTGTAATTATTTAAATGGGAAAAACATATTTATCTTTACGCTGGGTATTGATTACTAGAGAATCTTTTTATGTAAAAATAATAAAAAAGAAGAGAGAAATAGAAAGAGTATATCAACTTTTTTATTGATAGAAAGATAAATATAATTTCTACTGATTCTAAAAATAAAAAAGTTTGGATCAGTAAGAATTTTATCGATTCAAACTTAGTTATCTTTTTCTTTTTTAATCTGATATATAGATGGAGGGAATTCTTCTATTAGTTCTCTAGTAAAATATAAAAGGTTTTTCAAAAGAGATGGAATGTTGCTATTATATCTAAATTTTAAGACACTCTATGTATTTTTGTAAAATCTTTTTATTTTACTAGAGAAAATTAAAAGAAAAAAAAAATGAAAAACTGGTTTGGATCGGTATAATTCCTGTCGACTCAAACTTTTCTATTTTTAGAATCAGAAGAAATCCAACCGATCTTTTTATCACTCAAAACTCTAATGTACTATTTTTGTTTTTCTCTCTTTCTTTTTATTAATTTCTACAGAATTTTTTTCCTGATTACTAGATCAGTTTCAACTTTAAAACGAAAACCACGTAGCTGCCATGCCTAGGAAAATAATAAAACGAAACCAAAGCGGCAAAGCCCACTATTACTTTAAGTTAGACCAAATGAGTCCGTTTTATTCTGCAATTTGAGTGATTCTTTGATCTATACTTTCTAGAGTTTATCCGTATCGTTAATTTTTTTAATTCATTTTTAATGTCTTATTATTAGGGGTGTAAACAGAGCGAATTCGGAGCCGATAGTGCTAATACCAAATCCATATTCACATTTCAGTGAACGGATACGAATATAGATACGGATAATAAACGAATGTCAAAATGTAAAATAAAATTCACCATAAACGGATACGGATACTGTCACACCCCAAACTCACGGGATATAACAGATACGGAGCGGATAATTCACAAATACGGATTCGAATAATTATCGAATAATTTAAGTTATATGATAATATGAATAATCTACTTATATATAATAGAATACAAGTGTTATAATAAAAAACATATATATTTTTTTTAGTAACGCAAAAAGAAAAAAAGAAGGAAACTGCTCTGTCCGAATCTCAAATTTAGTGCCACAAAGGAAACTAAAGCATGACTTGAATTGAAGCATATATAAATGGCAGAAAGTCGGTAACACCAGCTCACTGTCACGTGGAGTCCTTCCAATTCCATGCACAGTCAAAGTCAAAGGAGAAATTAAATGCTCTCAGAGGCCCACGTGACTTTTCTTGGGAAGTTGAGATAGAGGAGAGAGAGAATAGCTACTAGCTAGTGGGTGGGTTCCGTAGAGGATTGGATTGGGTCCGTTTTTATTCGAATACAACGGATATCTATCTGCTCCGTTTCCACTATTATTACGGAATTATCCTAGTTCACCATATGCAGTAAATATCCGGATCCGTTTTCAGCCCTACTTTAGCTTTAAAAGGTCTTTATTATATTCTTTTGTTTCTAGTCCATTTTTTTTGGTAAAATAACAAATGTCATAGAAAATTTCTCAAAAAAGTAAAAGAAATTACTTAAACCGTACCGAATGATTTGTTCTGTAGCTGTTTATCATCAGCTGCGTTTAGAGTGGGAAAAATAAACGAACCGACTTTTATTTGACGTTAGAAGCACAACACAGTTTCTCTCAGTATGTAATGACAACTTCAACGAAAGCTATTTCAGAAAACCAAAATCCCATTTCTCTGAATTAAAATGATTTCCATCATTGCTCCCAAGGGGCAATCTGAATCTGAATAAATGCTGCACTAGTAATTTTGCACGTCAGTAATAAAACAAGATCACAAACTCTGAAAACACCCCCCCTTTGCTGTATTATTACAGTTCTGACAAGCAGCAATTCTAATCTATAAGAAGTGAACACAATTAGTTGCTTAGCTGAAATCAGCTGAACATCAATTCCCTTTCAAAATGGAAAAATTCAATAAATGAAATACTTCTTGCTTGGTCTCTCATTCAACTTTGAGAACTATCTTCATCACCTCGTAAACAAAGTAACTTGTAGATGCTGAGGGAAGAACCTGAAAAAATAATATACAAAAAGTCTTAGTACCTGAGTGATAGACTCATATAGGGTCATGTCTGCTGGATTAGGTTTTCCTACTAGATGTATTGAGCCCTACCAGATCTGTACAGGTTTGAATCTATTTATCAGATATCTTTTTCAGTTTCTCCTTTTACTTTCTTCATTTTGATTTTTTTTTTTTTTTTTTTAGCTTTACAATTCTTGTTTTAGCTATTTCCTTAGTCAACTCCTAAAAATAAAATATAGCTATAAGCAAACTCCTTTGTAGAATATAAGAGGGTAAGTTCACAAACAAACAAAATAAGAAAACAATTAAGGAATTTTTGCACACTCTTCCCAAATTAATCATAGCTCCAAAAACAGCCAACATCTACATTTGCAACTAATTCCCGACAATTTTGGACTGTTTACAAAACACTATAACCATCACAATATCATTAAGGAAAACGAATGGAGAGACTTGCAAAAGCTCCTGCATTATTCCATTGCCATTTACACTTCAAATACATAGTAAAATATGCAACAATTATAACAATAAATTTTGAAAGAAAACTTTTATTTTGCTTCAAAATTTATGTAATGAAGTTAGGTTCAGTAGAATGTCGTATTAAAAATAGGTGGCATATCATTTCAATTATGGTTAGTTTATCATAACATTATTCTTAATACCTACACATCTCAATGTAAGATTCTGGTGGTCTTAAGAGTCTTAACTATTGATGATTTTTTTTTTTTTTAAGTTTTTGAGAATGTAGTGCTTTGTTATTTGAGTGAGGCTATGGTGCTATGCATAGCACCAATGGCTAGTGTACTACGGTTCAATATGGTACTTTTTAAAATCCTAACGGTCGATCCGACCGTTCAATGTGATATCCATATGAATATGTACTTGCAAACTAAATTTTATATTTTTTCGAATTTTTTACTATTTTTTTATATAGGTAGAAAAATCAGTGTTTTTTGACAATTCTGGACCATCAAAATTCTACCTATCTGAAAAAATAGTAAAAAAATTCGAAAAAATATAAAATTTAGTTTGCAAGTACATATTCATATGGTTATCACATTGAACGGTCGGATCGACCGTTAGGATTTTAAAAAGTATCATATTGAGCCGTAGTACACTAGCCATCCGTGCTATGCATAGCACCATAGCCTCACTCTTGTTATTTTATTTATGAACGCCTTCGCTTTTTTTTTTTTTTTAAGTTCTGCACCTTGCTTTTTTGAAGCCTGAATTCAACTAAAATGAACCAAAGCCCATTTACACAAGTTGCAAGTTTTCAAGAACCAGCTATAAAGCAATTTGATGCGGGAAAACTGAAAAGGCCAAGGTCAATGAATTTAACCTTGGCCATAACAACTGGGTATTAATTTGGAACAAGTGTGGTAATTTTACACCACATAAAACACTGGAGATGAAATGCACATACATAAATTAATGCATTTAGTTTGCATGAAAAAAGCCAAAAACAAACAGTTGAAGTACCTGTAGCAAGCTAGGTATCAACCCGGCATAAAGAGCTGGTATTCCGCCATTCTCGACAATCTTCAAAAATGTTGCCAAAGAACTCATTTTATTAGCCTTACTCTGAAGCTGCAGCTGCCGCCTCACCACCTCAAACGGGTATGTGGCTGCCTCAGCACATGCCCCTGCAATAGCCCCATACAGTAATGTCCTCATGGGGCCCAATTCCAGTTGTTCTAGAGCACTCACATCCTCCCCTTTATTTTGATTCATCATACAAGTTCTCTTTCTGCCCTCAGGCGAGTGGAGGTAGGAGGTTTTTAGAATGTCGTATACGCCATAGAATACGGCACCAGATGGCGCCATGCTGATGAGGGATGGGAGTAGACCCTTGTATAGAGAGAAGAAGCCCTCAGTTCTGATGACATGGCGGAACGCACCTATGACACCACCTAGTGCTTCACCACCTGGTGCCACCATTTTTGTACGTATCTGAAAAGATAAGGTCGTCACTACTTTGAAATTGATTCTTTTATTGAAATTTTACCTCATATTTTTACATGCATTAACCAGGCACCTAGCTTTTGAGAAAGATTGTACAAGTATAGAGACAGAGAACAAATCTATTAAAGTAAATAGAGAATTTGGCTGTTAGGTTCTTATGTGTTCAGATTAAGTGGTTATCAAGCCATTCCCTCATGTCAGGGGCAACTTGGTCTACTGTCACCAAATTAATCTTTACCTGTTAGTTTGCAAATCCAAAACAAATATCTACTTGTAAACATTGCACTGAGCAATATTTAATGGAAAATGACCTTTCTCAGTTCAGCTCAACCATATCCCTTCACAAATATGAATAACTTCAGAACCAAAGATTAATATTCTTTACAAGATTTGACTTCAAATTCAGCTTCCAAAAGGAGCTTACTAGAGCAAGCAATGTTTAATGGAATGCATTTTTCTATCAAACAAATATAACAGTTGGGTGTTATTTGCAAACACGTCAAAAATGTAAAATATCAGTCAGTCAGTTTCAAACAAAAATAAGATATCTGGTGAAATATCAAAAAAAAAAAAAAAAAAAAAATTATAAAGAAGAAAGAAAAGAAAGAAAAAAGATACAACGCAGACAAAGTAAGGGAATTAGACATACTGTATCCATAGGAATGCATAAGATAGTAGCTGTTATCCCAGCCGCAGCCCCCGCAAGAAACCTCTCAAAATTTGTTGTTTCTTCATTGCCAGAAAATTTGAGAAGCTGTTTTCTATATGTGTCATAGGTATAGAAATTTATAGCCTTGAAAGGAGCGGTACGGAGTATATTTACAAAATTTCCTTTCCAAAACCCCTTCACACCTTGAGTAGTCGCAATCTTTTGGATTAGTGCAAATAAATGTCCTTGCTCACCCCGTACCATGTATTCCAGTTTTAGCCTCTCCAGTGGTGCCACAAATGTTCTGATGAGTATTTAATTTTTTTTCTTAGTTTTAAAACTCCAGTACTATGCATTTCATGATGCATTTTATAATAACACATTGTACAAGCATGCCATAAATTCTTTGGAAAAATCAGGACAGCATAAAGTATGTGCACTGCTAGAAATAAATGAGTCAAATACCTAACATCTATTAAGAATTCATGTGTAAGTCATTAAAATGAATATCACAACTTAAATTTGTATATTTCTTTATCAAAAGGGCACAGTTTCACAATACCTATAAACCAAAAGCACAAGTTCTCAAAATAAAATCCAAACAGAAGCTTTAAAAGGTGAAGTGCTTTTGATCAGATGCTAAAATTCACCTCAGCTTCATCAGATTGGGTGACATGACTGTCTACAAATATTGAAACTTCGTTAGGTCTAAGGTTGAGACATAAGTTGTTTCTTGGGGTAGGTTCTAAACCTAAAGTATATAGATCGACACTAGATTATATATTTTGATTTACATTTTGTGCAGCTTGCTATCTGTAGGCCATATAGGGGACAGAAACATTTATCAGGCCTTTTCTAAAATGGTGGTGGAGCCATAAGAGAGTAATATCAGTTTTCTAGATAACAACAATGTACAGGGAAGTCTTTTGAGATTCTGGTAGTGTAACTTAAGTAAAACTATAGTAATGGTACACCCTTTTTTTAATTATGACACGTAACTGGAATTAGCATAAATCAAGTTGCCTCTTTTCTATAATAGAATACATTGGTTTAAGAACTAAATAAAAATGTGTTAATTGCATTAAGTTTGATAGATAGTACCCTTTCTTTTTCTTTAACCGAGTATATCCATGTTGATTTACCTTTCCAGAATAAAATTCAACATATTTTTACCCTATATACATCTTTTTATCCAATGATAGCTTGCAGTTTTTATTATTATCTCAAATTAGCATTAAACTAACCTAAAATTGGCATTGGTTAATAATAGAAAAAATTTCAAATTTATGAGAAAAAGAAAGAAAACAACAGTATGACATACCTTGAAACCATGGCTGCAACAGCACCAGACCACAAATGCTTTGTAGTATTGACTGCACCGGCACCAGCCCCACGGGATCGAACCTTCCCTTTAATTTTCCCCTGTTTTTCCTTCTTCTCCGTTTCCACCAACTTCTCCATGTCTCCATTGCACTCGATCAGCCCCACTGAGCTCCTCACAAACCCATTGTCTCCTTTCGCTGACAAGCTCACTGACAAGAACCCACTCTTTCTGTACGAACTACATCTGAGGATCGAATTTGAGTTGGTTTTGGATGGAATTGAAGAGAGAAACGACTTGGCCGGGTCTGGTTCGAGAAAAAGGCCTCCGATTGGGAGAAATGGGATTTCTTCTGGAAACCATAGCTCCAGCCAAGGCATGGCGACTATAATGGCTGAGCTAAAGAGTTACTCTAGGGTTTGATGGCATGGAGGATGGGAAGTAACGAAGAGGGAATTAAAAAAAGGGGAATGAGGAGGGATGGCGAGAATGGGACGGGGAATAGAATAGGGATCCATTCGGATTCGGGGGTTGGAGGTCGGAATAGTTATTCACTTATTCTTTTTTGTTTTTGTTTTTTTTCTTTTTCTACAGGAATAGTTATTCTCTGGTTCTTTTGGATTTATTATCTTGCGGAGATGAGACGCAAACAGGCCAAGAAAAATCGCCCTCTTCGGCTCAATGTTCGAATTTGTGAACTTGTTAAAAAAGAATTAGATGCTTGATATTTGATTCACAACTTGGGTGTAGAACTGTGGATAAAGATAAAGATAAAGATGAATTAATGAGAATTAATTCTTGTTTTGCTTCCAAATTGGGTAATTGGGTATTTATTTATTCTAAGCAGTTTCTTAGTTGAAGATATCAGATATGAACATTTCAATTTGGCACACTTTCCTGTGCATATTTGTGCCTCTTGAAACATCAAAGAATATGAATATGTGCTTAAAGACGAGCGTCTAACAATTTTTTGAGTAGGGAATATTATACCTGGAATATTTTGTGTCCAAAAATAAATGAGAGCGTCTAACAATTTTTTCATTTCATCTACAATTACAAATTCCTCATTTTAATTATTTTATCATTTAAATAACAAAACGATCGTCTTTTGATTCTAAAGATTTTAAAATACGAAATAACGTCCCACTCAGAAATCCACGTGCTCAATTCACCAAATTTTTTATTAATATCCAAAAAAAATATTAAATTTCAAAATCTGCATCCTGTTTGACAAGATTTCAAAAACTATCCAAATCGAAGATTTATTTCCCGATTTTAGGCCGAATTATCACAGATTTATTTTCCAGTTTTGGAATTCCGAAACCGCAAAAAATATTTGCGGTTTTGGTTTTGAAATTCCAGAACCGGAAAATAAATTTGCGGTTTTGGTTTTGGAATTCCAAAACCGGGAAATAAATTTCCGGTTTTAATTTTTTTTTAAACATAAAATGTTATAATTTATTTATTTTTGTATTGAAATATTAGAAATATTTTATATATTTCTTTTAAAATAGATGAAAAACTATATAATTTGATTTATTAGAAAGACTGCGACAAATAATCTGGATTAACATTTTTCATGCCGGATTTTTCGCAGCTGTAAAAAAAATTAAAATATTTTTTGTGTGTTATTGGTAAAAAATAAAAATATTTTGAATCTGAATTATTGATCTTTGTTCAAAAGTCACTTCTAGATAAATACATAAAATATTTGAATTCTTCTATTTTTGAAACAAATGAAAAAATGTGTCAGAAAAAGTTTGGTTTTGGATTGTTCTATTTGGATTCTTTCTATTTGGAATTTCAAAACCAAAACTGCAAATTTTTTTTGCGGAAAGTTTGTATGAAATCGGGAATTTGATTTTTGGTTTGGACAGATTTCAAAATTCTTCTCCACAGGATGTAGATTTTGAAATTAATATTTTTTTTGGATATTAATAAAAATTTCGGCTCAATTCACGTCCTTGATGGTATGGATGTTTATATTTTTAAACCATGTACTTGTACTATTATTGTTACATCATGTTTTATACTATTATAAGTTTAACTCGGATATTCCAATATAGGCTCTGTACCCATATCGGATACGGATACGCACCTGATATGTGTCTGATACGCCAGCTGGCGTATCGGACGACGTGGCGTATCCTTAATACTTGAATACGGTCTCCGATATGCTCTGACTCGTCTGGATACGGCTCTGATACGCCTATGACACTTTTAGATACGACTCTGACGCGCACGGACCGCGTACACTGCGCATGGACCGCGCATGCACTAAGAGCCAAAAATCTTTTTTTTCATCCCTAAGCGGGAATCGAACCCGCGCACTGCGCTATACACTACCCAACACTTTACGACCACACCAATGCATAATTGTTGTTAGAAGTTAGTATCTTTTATATTAAATATATACCTAGGCTATTGTATCTTACCATATCCAAAAAAAATTATATTTAATTTATATATATAACTGTTGAATAAAAATCAGTGTTCTAAATAGCGCGCTATAGCGTTTTTGGACCCCAAACGTTACGCTATGACATCAAAATGTGCTATTTGCACTACGGCCGCTACAGCGCTATAGCGGTCCGCTATTTGCGCTATACAATATGAGTTTTTTTTTAAGCAATTTATATGGGTTTTAAATAAAGATAAAAAAAAATCTCAAACCGAAATTGAATTTGTTGATACTTGCTACAGATAAATCAATTTGAAATTGGGAATAAAAATTGAAATTTGAATAGAAAAAAAGTCCAAACCGAAATTAAAATTTGAATAGAAAAAAAAATAGATTATGTCATGAATCATGATGCTTAAGATATTTTTAATAGGAAAAATCGATAGTTTATGATATTACTATGGATATTTTGAACCGCAATTTGGACTTTGTACTGGTTCAATATGAATATTATAATTTCTTAATTACTTTGGTGTTATTTATTGTTCTATGAGACTTTAGATAATGTTGATATTTAGTACAAATATTGAAAATACGAAATGTAAACAAAAAACACTATTTGGAATAGCTTCCGCTATAGCGACGCTATTCGCTATAGTTTTTTTTTTAGCCTTCCCGCTACGATGCTATAAACGCTATTTAGAACCTGAAAAAAAATGAACAATAAAAATTTGTGTTTTAAGAAAACTTAGGCTACTCATACTTTTTAATTGAATAATTACACTATTACGATAATGGCTGATACTCATACTTTTCACAGTTTCGGAATATGAGTGGAGATCTCTTGTGATATTAAAATAGTTATGTAGCTCAACCTTCAACTTTACTAAAAAAAAAATTGATACTATTACAATAAATTTTTATACAGTTACAATATATAATTCCCACATGTGTTCATACTTCATACTATTACAGCACCAACAGACTCAATGAGTGAGACACACACTGACTACTTGAATTTAATCAGCAGAACATAACTTGGAAACCATGCACATTAAATCATTTGTAGAGAAAATTTTCAAAGGGCTCCTGCTACTTGAATTTTTACAGAATTTTCAATTTTAATATTAACTTTTATTACTATTTTGTGTCTTTAAAATAATTTAACATGTATCATTGTATCAACTCTGTTTTTTTTTAAAAAAAAAATATACGAATATATATACTACTGTATATTCATAAAAAACAATGAAACAATCACCAAGCATAACAATTACAGGTCGTATTTATATATGGCATCAAGATGCATTCATTCATAGTAATTCAGCAACAATTCCAGGTCGTATTTGTCTTTTTCCCTTTTTAATTTCTCTCCATGCAACAATTCCCACGAAAATGCATTGATGGTTCAGCAACCCAAAAAGTTAGTGTAGTGAAAATCATAATATTACCTGATCGACATTAATGTTACTGGGAGCAGTGCATTTATTTCCATCTGTGAGTTCTTAAGAGGCTAATTCACTTTTTAATTTTATATTAGTAACAGTTTGTTCACTCAACTCTAATTCTTTACTGGCAATAAAATTATGCTCACAGTGGAATCATTCTTTGATTTAGTGGTAAAATGTAACACCATCTGTGTGTAAGGTCGTGGATTCAAAATCCGGATAGAGAATTATTTATGGACAATTAAATAAAAGTTGGTAGGTTAGACCTCAATCTTTCTTTTAAAAAAGAAAAAAATATTATAGGCTTCCTAAAAAAAACAGAAAAAAAGAAAAGAAAACCTAAAACCAATAAGTGCTTCAGGACAATAACTGATTTAGAAGAATAGTAATAGTAATGTGTGTCGAAGTCGGGTTTGGATCCAGGGGCTGAACTAAAAAATATTGATAAAGGAACTGAAATTTAAAATGCACAATGTGCTGGAAGAGATTTAAACTCAAGTCACCTCATTTATTAAATAAAGCTCTAGCTATTAAATTACAAGTAAATATTTGATATTTTATGAGGAAAACTAGAATATATAAAAAGTTCGAAAAAAATAAAATTTAATTAAATTTCAATATACTGGCAAAACTGCTTTGGAATTTATGTCAGATCTCATTCTGAACGGTTCGGTACCGTGGGAACTGAATCCTTTGCCCCTCTGTGGGCATGATTATCATGCCCAATCTCTTATTAACACATGGCATCTCCTTTCATCTCATTAATGGGTATCTTTTAAATTAATTAATTAATTGGATGAATTAGAAAATAATTTTCTGAACTAGAAAGTTGTAGCTTGCACAGTTGTATTAAGGTTATCCCTATCTCTTCTCTTCCAAATTCAGAATTAAAGTACTTACATCCAATCATGAAAATTAAATTCCTAGAAATAAATTGGAGAAGTAAGAAAAACATCTAAGTCTAACTACCTGTTTTCTAGTTTGTGAAAAGTGAAAAGGTGGGGATCTACTTGTAACTTTTCTTCTTCAATTTTTTTGACAACCCATCCCATTTACCAGTAAACGGAGACTGCTCTGATCTGTCCCGGTTTTTACCTGTAAATGGTCCTTCACGTCTGTACTCTTCTGAGTTGTTGCGGCATCAGTTTCACCATGCAGAAACCTCAAATTTTCTCATCTTAGGAGCTAATGAATTGACAATTGTGGTTCTTTTGTTGCATTTATATTTTTCAAATGTCATATTTTTGGAATCAAAATTTTTGGGTTAAAATGAAGATGCCATAGAGAGTTCTTTGACGGGAGATGAATATTCCGTGTCACTGAGTTTATGAAACTAATTTGAAATTATATTGGACAATAACAAAAACAAATCTTCTTAGAAATAATTACAAGCTGTTTGAATTGATGATACCATTGAACATCAATTCTTAAATTTCAGCTTATTCAATTGCCTGTTAAGATGTATTTTGCCAGGTAAGGATTTGGAGCATTTTTTTTGATCCACTGTTCATCTAGCGTTGTTGCAAAATGACAAAAAAAAATAACAAAGTAAAACCGAATAGATGAAAACTAAAAATAACAAAAAAATA
Source organism: Carex kokanica (assembly GCA_025461125.1). Lineage (NCBI taxonomy): Eukaryota > Viridiplantae > Streptophyta > Magnoliopsida > Poales > Cyperaceae > Carex > Carex kokanica. The sequence goes on along the minus strand of JAJGRX010000113.1, from coordinate 827,646 downwards.
AAATGATTTTTTTTTTTTAAATTGCAGCTCATGCTATGAACCCGAATTTTTTATTTATATCCAAAAAATAATTGAAATTTCAAAAGATACCCATGTTCTGTTGAAAATTTGAAAAATACCCAAACCGGAAATTTTTTTTCCGGATTTGGCCTCTAAACCCGGATAAAATTTTTCCGGAAATTGAACTCCAAAACCGGAAAAAAATTTTCCGGTTTTAACATGTTTTTTTTTTTTTTTTTCCAAAACCGGAAATTTTTTTTCCGGTTTTAACATTTTTTTTTTTTTTTTTTCCAAAACCGGAAATTTTTTTTCCGGATTTAACTTTTTTTTTTTTTTTTTTTTTTTTTTAGAGATTCCGGATAAAAAAATTTAACTTAACAAATTTTTTTTTTTTTTTTTTTTTTTAGAGATTCCGGAAATTTTTTTCCGAACTAAATAAATTTTTTTTTTTTAAGAGAAAAATAGCTAAAATACTGAAATCTAACGCTACAAAATCGAATTGTTTTTTTAAATATTTGTTTCATTAATTTAAAAAATTTCAAAATGGTGTAGAATAATTTAGAAATGATCAAAATAGCTAAAATACTGAAATCTAACACTAAAAAATCGAATTGTTTTTTACTACGAATAGGGCCGATTTTGTGCTAAAATACGGTAAATTTACTAAAATACGATAAATTACGCTAAATTACGTATAAATGGGGCTTATTTTGTGGCATCTTTCATAAATCATAAAAAATAGTAAAAAAAATTCCAAAAATAATAAAATTTGGTGTTCTAAAAGTTTATTACATAACTAATTTACTGAGCTACGTAGATTGAATAATAGAAAAGAAAATCTTAATCGAAAACTTCAACTGAAGTTTTGAGGCTCTTCTATTTGTTTTTTGGCGATTCTGAATTTGGAAAACTGGCAAAGCAGTCCGGACGCATGCGCATTTTCGCAAGCTTTCCGAAAAGTGGTCATTTGCTGAAATCGGACACTCGAGCGCCGTTTTATGGCCGTTTGAAGTTTCGTCGTCGTTTTTCGCCTTCTCAGTGAAGATATTATCCCTATTCGTACGTAATTTAGCGTACTTTACCGTATTCTAGCATAATTTTACATAATTATTGTAATTTAGTGTAATTCAGCATAAATCAAGTAATTTGGCTTGTTTTAGTATAAATATGCTAATTATATATAAAAAAATGTAATCTAGCAAATATTTAAAAAAACAATTCGATTTTTTAGTGTTAGATTTCAGTATTTTAGCTATTTTGATAATTTCTAAATTATTCTACACCATTTTGAAATTTTTTAAATTAATGAAACAAATATTTAAAAAAACAATTCGATTTTTTAGCGTTAGATTTCAGTATTTTAGCTATTTTTCTCTTAAAAAAAAAAAAATTTATTTAGTTCGGAAAAAAATTTCCGGAATCTCTAAAAAAAAAAAAAAAAAAAAAATTTGTTAAGTTAAATTTTTTTATCCGGAATCTCTAAAAAAAAAAAAAAAAAAAAAAAAAAAAAAAAAAAAAAAAGTTAAATCCGGAAAAAAAATTTCCGGTTTTGGAAAAAAAAAAAAAAAAAATGTTAAAACCGGAAAAAAAATTTCCGGTTTTGGAAAAAAAAAAAAAATGCTAAAACTGGAAAAAAATTTTCCGGTTTTGGAGTTCAATTTCCGGAAAAAAATTTTCCGGGTTTAGAGGCCAAATCCGGATAAATTTTTTCCGGATATAGAGATTAAAACCGGAAATTTTTTTTCCAGATTTAGAGGCCAAATCCGGAAAAAAAATTTCCGGTTTGGGTATTTTTCGAATTTTCAACAGAACATGGGTATCTTTTGAAATTTCAATTATTTTTTGGATATAAATAAAAAATTCGGGCTATGAACTGTCAGACTTCCAAAAACCTACAAAATCCTGAAAAATTGAAAATCTAACTAATGTAAGAATTGCCATTATAACAGAACTTCTATCATATCACATTTATCTCCAGAGGATAAATATTTCAGAACTAAAGTAAGAATTGCCATTGTGACTATGTCAATTTCATGCCCAGCTATTATCTAAATTGTAATATCATATAAATGTTAAATAACTCGAAACTTTTCTTCATCTATAAACCTAGGTCAAGTAATGAATATATAATAAAACTGGAAAACTTTTTTAATACAATTTTTTTCTACTTACTGTAGGGGAATCATAAAGGCCAAACAATTACGCCTTATCTAGGGGTCAAACACTTACACCTCGGGGAAGGAGAAACAGTTCCCCACCTTAACCTAAGGACCGCCCTATGCCAAAGAAACCCAAAACATAAATCATAAGTGCGGAATACATACCTGATTCCATAACATTGGCCATGGAATCCTCAATTGCGAAGAGCCGTCTTCGTGAGCACAAGACAAGTCTTCAATGGCAAGAAGTCCTTCTTGTTGTGTTGTCGTATGGTCGTAGGAATAGATCTTCCAAGGCAGCAAGACACGCCTTTGAGAAATCCCTTCCAAATTTTCTAATGGATTTATCCTCTCTAGATCTTTGATAGTGAAAGAGAAGAGAAGGCACTCAAAACTGAGTTGTGTATGATGATGATCATGTCTTGTGCCTTGGGGACCCATTCTTATATAGGCTAACTCTAAATCTGACGCACCAGATATAGATGTCAAATTTAAGACATCTATATTGGACATCCAAAATTAAATATCCAGATTTAGATGAAAACCTACTCCACATTTAATGTTTATTATATAATTGCAAATCTCATAATCAGTCCATCAATGAGTATGAGTTTTGCCTATATTATTCTACACATTTATGGACCACACCCTAATGAATACATAGATTGCCATATATCTTAATCCATATTAGATCACTTTAGTTAGACAATCATACATGACAGTATACAATTCATAATTATATTACATATATGCTCAACGTTGGATAATGATCCAACAATCTCCCACTTGAGCAATATGTCACACTCTTTTAATTATGTATTGTCAACCTTATACGCGCGTAAACTTTTCTGTTAGCCTTATGTATTCTCAAACCAATTCCGTCCATCAATTACATTTGCAAAGGACTAAAGCGGCTTTCGTCACATTTAATTCGTAACTAAACCATCAATGATCACAGTACTAATATAACAAAATGACATAAATCATGATGTGGATGTGTAGCATAGAAATTACACGCAATTGTGATCTTATCGTGCCAATTTCTAACTAGGTCGCCCACTTAAAACTTGAAACTAAATTTCATAAAACTTGTTGTAAAATGTAAAATTTAAATTAACAATTTGCAAATCACATATCCAAAATTGAGGTCAAATTAAAATAGAGATAGAATGTAAAAACAGCCCTTTTGCAAAACCATGCATATAACTTAATCAACTTGTTTCATATTACAAGTTGCATATCCAAATTACAATAAGTAAATAGAACATCAAAATAAATAACAGACTTCCACTAAAACTGAATTTCCCTAACAGAAATTACACCTATATGAGCAACACGCTCTTCAAACTTATTGGGTGGTAATCCTTTAGTAAGTGGATCCGCCAACATGGAGTCTGTCCCTATATGTTCTATGGATAACTGACCATTCTATACTCTTTCTTTTACTTGACTTTAGTTTAGCATTGCTTCATATTCTAAGGAATACTTAGGGCATTGGTTGAGACTAAATTTGTCTCCTTTTGCTATTGAGTTATATTTTCTGGTTTACTGTTTTGCTTGTCATACTTAAGGAGAACCTTATCGATACAATTCCATTGGGATAAACTTAGAATACTTTTGGATCTTATCCCTTAGTATTTCAATCCCTAGGCTAAATGATGCATCACTAAGATTTTTCATCTCTAAATTCTTTATCAGAAAATTCTTAGTTTCTTGCGACATATTTATATCGATATTGGCAAGCAATATGACATCCACATATAATACCAGAAATACAAACTTACTCCCACAGAACTTAAGGTATATAAATTCATTCAATAAATTTATCTCAAAACCAAATGAGATAATCTCATTATGAATTTTGCAATACCATTCTTGAGACATTTCATTTTAGCTCATCTATGGATTTCTTAAGTTTACACACCATAGACTTTGCGTCTCTTGACACATAGTTTTCTGGTTGCACCATATAGATCGTTTCATTAATGTCACCATTTAGAAACGCTGTCTTAATATCCATCTAATGAAACTCCAAATTAAAATGCGTAACTAGTGCTAATATAATATTTAAAGAGTCTTTCAATAATAGAGTATTGATGATTCAATAACATATCAATCAATATGTCTTCCTTTGGGCCGACAATATTGATTATATGTAAAACATAATAATCATCACTATACGCTATGCGCACAATCATCAACCCTCCTTTGGACCGGTTAATGCTTGCATTTATTAAATGAAACCAAAGTGAAAGTCTCTAAAACCTTAAGTGACAAGACGAACTTTATATTACTCCTCATTACTTTTCGAATCCCTTTTGGTTTTAAATATCTATTTGCAACCAATGGATGTCGGTACTTTATGTAATGGGGTAATTTTTCCAATGTCATTGTCAGCCTTTAATTATATTTTCTTATTGGCACTTCTGAATTTTCTTGAGGGTTTCCAGCATTGTCTACAATAATCTGGCCAACAACAGCATCATTCAGAGTTTCGTGCGGCCCGCACAAGGCTCTGGAATTTCTCTTTGTGCTGTTTGATCTTGTTGAGTTTGGTCTTCAATAATGGTTTCGTTTTCGATAATTGTATTTTGAGTTAAAATGGGTTCTATATCCACAAAACTCGCAACACCTGTGGGAATATTTGCATACTCCTCTTCCGCCAGATTATTGTAGACAATGCTGGAAACTCTCAAGAAAATTCAGAAGTGCCAATAAGGAAAATAATTAAAGGCTGACATTGACATTGGAAAAATTACCCCATTACCTAAAGTTGCAACACTCATTGGTTGCAAATAGATATTTAAAACCAAAAGGGATTCGAAAAGTAATGAGGAGTAATATAAAGTTCGTCTTGTCACTTAAGGTTTTAGAGACTTTCACTTTGGTTTCATTTAATAAATGCAAGCATTAACCGGTCCAAAGGAGGGTTGATGATTGTGCGCATAGCGTATAGTGATGATTATTATGTTTTACATATAATCAATATTGTCGGCCCAAAGGAAGACATATTGATTGATATGTTATTGAATCATCAATACTCTATTATTGAAAGACTCTTTAAAGATTATATTGGCATTAGTTACGCATTTTAATTTGGAGTTTCATTAGATGGATATTAAGACAGCGTTTCTAAATGGTGACATTAATGAAACGATTTATATTTTGAGTTAAAATAGGTTATATATCCACAAAACTCGCAACACCTGTGGGAATATTTGCATACTCCTCTTCGATTTCAAAATCCATTATTGTATCACCCCCGCAAACTCAACATCCTCAAAAAATTGTATTTTCCGTCTCAAATACTAAATGTTTTGTAGGATTAGAAAACTTATAATCCCTTTAGCGCTCAATATATCAAATAAAATAGCAACTAACATTTCTTTTGTCTAGTTTCATCTCATGCGACCTTATAAGATCTTGCCTTATCTAGACATCCCCATACACATAAATGTTTCAAACTAGACTTTCACCCAGTTCAAACCTCAAAGGGGTCTATGTTAGTCACTTTAGTGGATATTCTAATTAGGATATATGCTGCATTCTGATAGGGCCATGTTCCACAGGCCCTTTTACTTGTTCTAAACTGGGCCATAAACGACTGGGATTCGGACCTCGCTAAGAGGCCAACCCGATGTCATATGAAAAGCCCAAAGATATACTAAGTCGGGGCCCAATATAGCGACCTTAAATTATCTGGCCTTAAATGGGGTTCATGATAACCGACATACGAGATGACCGTTGAAACGGCTAGCTTAATGCCCCCTGTTTCAGTAACGGCTGACATAACTACCCATGTTCCCCATAACTGCCCGAGATGGCAGTTATGGCTGGACTATATAAGGCAGTGATTCCCATGAATAAGAGCACACTTTTTTCCAACCACAAGAGAGATCATACAGGATAGAGTCAGAATCTCTCACAATCAACTCCGAGTTCACAACTCCATTACCATCTCGGCCTGCCATCCTTTGGCAGGACGAACTCAACTCAGCCCAAGATCCCATACGGCCTCATCTCCCGAGATAGGACGTATCAACCACCGTGGGGCCACGCCTTTGCTCACACAGAGAATTAGATGGCTCAACAAAACACATCAATTCCACTCCCACCAGGAGTTACAGTCCCGCTAGGTGTAACGATCACACCACCTCCCCTTATAACCTCGCTTACAGGGAACCCCTCCCACAGTCGGCCTCATGCGGCGAGGCCTAACAATCCGATAATACGACCTTCTGGTCCTCAACCGACACAACCTCGCCACACAGGCCCCGACATTGCTACTCAACCTTTGTTTACCGAAGGGCATGCGAGTAGACCATTTTATACTGAGCACACACCGTTACTTAGTACTTATCATCCACCATACATACCGCACTACACACAACAGACGCCATTTTACCCTTATGGCGCGACCACCTACACGCCGTACACCCCGATGTACCCCCAGTATCCTTATGCGACACCACCTGCACAATGGGGTCCGGGAGGCGCTCAAGGGGTATATCCCATGACAGGTCCAACACCCCCCTCTCAACAAATACCATCGCGACCTATAATCCAGACTGTACCACCAGCTGTGCCGGCTTCCCGGCCTTTGTCAGCAAACCGTATTCTAAGTCGGCCAGCAAAAATTCATCCTCGAGATCTGAATTCTCAATTCATCGGGGTTCGAACGGGTAGTGAGACAGATACGCCCCTCTTGCAAGAGCAACAGGCCCAATCCAAACGCCAGGATCAAACCATCTCGCCAATGGGAGCACAACCAAATGAAAGAAGACAGCAAGAAGGGCAGGGCGAAAGTAGGGAACCGGATCCCGAAAGACAGCCACGTGTTGAAAAACCCGAGGTTCATAACAATAATGAGCGCGAGTCAGCGAATCATGGCGGAGGTTCCAGACCGTCACGCCGAGGACAGTCTCGCTCCCGTAGGGAACGCGAACGAAGCCCACCCCGAGGTCGGGATAGAACTCGCCGAGATGATCGAAGAAGAAGCAGGCGATCACCTACCCCAGTCCGAGGTGTAAATATGGCTCAAATTGAAGAATTGATCCAAACAAGGCTTGCGGCTAAATTAGCCGAGATCGAATCCCAGAAAACAGGTGCCACCTCTCGGCCTATGGAGATCAACGACGGCCCACTTTCTAGAGACATCTACCGCCATTCAATGACGGATTTCAAGTATCCAACAACTCTTCCCAGCTTTCGGGGCAGCGGCGATACTCAGGATCCACACAATTTCGTGTACGGATTCCTTGAACGACTTCGCCTCCTTGGGGCCACTGACGCCATCATGTGCCGTGTCTTCACCACTTGTTTAACAGGCGAAGCATGGGACTGGTACATGACGTTACCCCGGAGGTCCATCAACAAGTTCGAAGACTTCGCAAAACTGTTTCTGGAAAGATACACGATTATCAAGCCACCGCAAGCTACATGCGAGATATTTCTGGACATTGTCCAGGGAGAGCGTGAAAGAACAGGTGCGTTCGTTAATCGGTTTATACAAGCATCTCGGTGAATTCAGAATCTCAATGAGGAATTCGCCTTGGCTGCCATCAAGAAAGGACTTCGCAAAGGGGGTCCGGGTACTTTGCGTTACGAGGCACATATGAAGAAAATGACTACTTTGAGGGAGTTTGTAGCCTTTGCTGAGGGTTACATCCGTGCTGAGGATGACAATGGGAGTCCCACGAGGTTTCGATCCCGATCTCCCCGTCCAACAAACAAACAGCCGGCTCAAGACAAGTCTCGCAACCAAAGAGAACCTCAGCGAAACCAACCAACCGAGCAGTAACATAAATCCAGCACTAACGGGTACCGATAGCATTTTGTGAGGTACGCTTCTCTCACCAAGAAGCGACATGAGATGTACAACATCATAGAAAACATGTTCAATGGGCATTCCACCGCGGAATACTTCCAACTCAAAGACATCCTAGAGAGACTAGCCCGAGAGGGTAAGCTGGTCGAGTTTATCAACCCCGACTTCTTCAAAAAGTTCTTCAGGAAGTACAATGGTCAAGGTAAGGTTTTTAATAAACCCATTCCATACAGGCAGGATTATATGGGACCTCGGGTTGGTGAGGTCAATCCCCAAACCCGGGATGGTCCCGAGATAAGGCGCCCGGTATAGCTTTGTTAAGCGCCTCATACATAGCATGATGTGCTCTGGGCGAGATAAGCCTTTTTTGCTTACATTCCATGTATTTTACATAGGCCGAGATACAAGTTTTTGTATGGTTCTAAGCAGTTATCAATATATATATGATATTATTTTTGATTGTCTTATTTATTGGGTCCGAGATATATGAACGAAAGCCTTTTAAGGCAACGAAATGCGTCTTGGTTAATATTCCCAAGATACACAACATAAATTAATGTAGTCTTAAGAGACGACGAATGTTAAACCTGTCACACCCTAAACCGGGATTTCCGGACTAAGGAGTGATCAGTCTCCGCCTCGTGATTAATTATCCTTAATCACGCAAGGCTAATTAAATACCATAATCAAATAATAACAGCGGAAGCAAACATACCATAAATAAGCATCAGTCATACATCACTAAATAAACATATAAATATACGGATCCATACAATCCACATCATAAAATAAAACATAAGCTAATGAAAAGGATACAAGATCTATCGAGACTGATGTATAGAACAAAAGCATCAGACTCGTAATCCTAATCAAAAGGTCCTATAATCTATCCTGAAGCATCGTGGCCATCAGGAACAGCTCCTGGCATCTCCTGCTGTAGAACACCAGTCTCTGTACCTAAAATCTCACATAAAAAGGTGGGTGAGCGACTAATCGCCCAGTATGTGACCCAGAATTACCCCTTCAGGGATCCTCTTTGGTCGAAGCACATTTAATGGTAAACTACGCAAAATTTGGAAATTCGTACTTTTAAATGCACATGATTTAATATAGTAATCCTAATTTAATAACTATTAAAAGAAAAATACATATAATAGATGACATGATGCGAATATCCTATCATGACAACATGCAAAATTTCCTAAAGTAAAAATACAAGCCTGGAATATAATATTCAAACCGGAGTCCAATCTCCGAGGTACTGTGTGTACAAATATAATATAATAATACGGATAGAATGATTATACACCCCGTGCTGTGTAAATCGGACCCAAGGTCCCACTAGACATTATTTCAAGGACGGTGGGCAGGGAGCTAATGATACAAGATGCCCAGAGACATCATGTGAACAAACGATACACGATATCAAGGACATCAGGCAATTAACTCACAAGAGTATATAAGCCCACTCGCCGATGAATATATCTCAATCCGTGTGTTTTCCTTACTCTAAAACGATTCATCGTCCAAACATATTCAATAGGAGAAATCATACAATGCAAGACATAAAATCAGTTAATCCGTTTCCTCATGAGCAGAGACGGAACTCCACCGCCTGGCCAGACTAATGGGAAGGGCTCGTGTCCGGCCCCGTGCAATAAAAGTAAATCTGCCACCGCAACCGCGGAAGCCGTACTAGGCATGTAGCTCCTAATGTAGGGGAGACCAAGCTCGAATCGTTTCCGTGCCTCTGGGCTCGAGTCCGGCCCGCACGTAATGGTAAAATGAATCGAAAAATGATATATAGATCCAAATGAATACATATAATATTTCTCTAATAAGACCTCCAAAGGAATCAAGTGATTCCCTGGCCCAATGCCCAACGAGCCGCCTCGCACCCCATCCTACGAGACGGAGCGCGGACATTCGGTCTTCTATCTCACACTCACCAATGCATATGCTCGCTTATAAAAATAATATTGTCCTCTACGAGAAGAGGACAAATAATAACCCTAATATCTATAAAATCTAAACCTATGATTAAGTTATCCTACTCCTATTAAAGCGGTAAATTTTCATTTAGAAGGGATTATGCAATTCTAATTACAGTTCAGAAAGATAAACATGCTCTAATGCAACTACAATTTAAAGTGCGTATGACAGGTCAGGTGGTCGACTGGTTAGAGTACGCCACGAAAGAAATAATTCAGATATCCCACACATGTAAGGCAAGCTGAAGACGTGTGCGCGCTACGCACCGGCGTAGTCTACAGGGTCCACTCCTGCTCCGGTATCGTCGCCCGCGGTGTCAGTCCAAGGGTCAGACTCGTCACAATGGATCTGATGACCTGAAATTCGTACGTAGTCTAATTAGGATCGAACTATTTACCGTAACCCTTGCTACCCCTTTATTATTTTTAATTTGAAGATAATTTGTTTTAATATAATTTCCTAATTATTTTAAAAGGTCTTATTCGCTATGTATAAGTAAAATGCGCATTTAAATTGTTAAGTCAATATTGTGTAAATTAATTGCGTATAGGTGTTCAAAAATTGTAAAAATACTTAATTTACTTAATTTCTCCAATGGTTTAACTAAATTTATTTCCAAGTACATGTATAAATAAAATACAACACTAACCAATTTTTAATTAAATCGACGTGATACGAAATTCATTAATACTACAATATTTATCTCTTGTAATTTCCTAAAATATTTATAAGATTATTGTTATTTTTATTTCTAAATAAAATAAATAAAGTAATTACTTAACTAATTTAAATGTGTTATTCCTAATTAATTAATGTTGGGACTTTTAATTTTGATGTGTTTCGGGATCATATCGTGTCCTGCCGGATAATCTAGTATCTGCTCATAGTATGTCATGAGTCATCAATCCAGGACTAATCTAATCATCTCCCGATCTTTAAGTGAAAACTTCGAATCGAGCCAACCAAATGGAGGCTCGAGACTCGAAGAAATTAAATCCGAATTTTATTTCACTTATTTTTTTGCAAAAGCCACTTTCAATTACTTCTCAATTTCGGCCAGAACTCACAAATAAACCAAAGCCTAAGCCTCTTTTCCAAATTTAAGCACTAAGCCTAATTCACAAGAAGCCCAAACCTTAATTAATTAATAGGCCAAGCCCAAACCGAATTTCAAATGCTCATTTTATTTTCCAATAGCCACCGCCAAACAAACCATTCAATCAATACAGCAAAGTAGTAAACCAGCACCACATTAATTCAGCCAGCAAGAACTTTGCACCAAAATATGCCTCCACACAACCGACACCAAAGCATCAGCGATCAGTACCGTGAGTCAGATCCAAACCCGTTAAGGCATCTAGCCAGAAAAAGAAACGGGGCAACAAAGTGACACCAGGAAACAAAAGAAGAAAGGTAACCAATCCATACAAGGTCGGTACAAGTAAGGTATTAGAACACAGAGCAAGTCAAACAGCAAAAAGGAGTTGATACTGGTATCGTACCAGTCCAGCATAATAGAAGGCAGAACAGAGCAACAAACGGCCATGCAGCACAACACAAAAACCGGCAAAGACTGATACTAACAATGTACCAGTCACGCAAAATAGGAGGCAGGAAATCAAGCAGTAAGCAACAAGCAACACTGCACCAAAACCAGCAAGGTCAGCAAGCAAGAAACGAGGCACCAAGACAAGGGAAAAACAGCAAAGGTGCATCGCACCATGACAAACAATCGCAAGCCCGAAATCCCCACAAAAATTCATCGTCACGCCGAGAAAATCAACAACTCGCACGAAACAACAGATAAGTCAAAATATACGATAATGCCTCGCCAGGCCCAAGAATCTACAAATTAAAAAGGAGGGTCTGAACATTTACCCGAGAGAAGAGCAAATCGTAACAATGTCAAACTCAGCCGGTACCAAGGTAAAAGCCTCGCCTCACGGCCGTCTAAAATCAGCAAGCTCGTCAAAGAGAAAGGGCTCCACCAAGCACCACACACAAAAACTCACAACCCGGTTCTCGGCACCTCTCACTCCACAACAACCCACAATGGCAACACAGTCAAGGAACAAGGTGCGCAACAGAGAGGGAACACCAACAGCAAGGTCACCGCACCCTCAACAAAAACGCGCACAACAACCAACCGCGCGCACCACAGCAAGGCACAGAGAAAAGAGAGCGGGAAAAGAGAAGTCCTTCTCCAGTAATCACAGCAACAGGAAGAAAAGGGCCCGAAGGCAGAGAGTAAAGAGAGTGAGAAAGGGAGAAGAATGAAGAGGGGTGCAAGAGCAAAAGAGAGAGTGGGGTAGGAGTAGCCAGCGAGAGAGAAGGGGGAAAAAGAGTGTGAAAAAGGGAGAAGAAGCAAGAGGGCGCAGGGGGGGTTATATGAAAAGTCACGGATCTCAAATCCAATCCAAAATTATGATTCAAGTTTCTCTTACAAGTCCGATCTGGTGTGGTCAAGTATGCAGCAACTCATAATTCAAAATTTTGAAATCTTTAGTTATTACAATTCTATCACCAAATCCTGAATTATTGTTTACGTATGAATTTTTATTGTTCTTCGTTAAATTTCTATTAAGTGTCTACTACTACGTATTTATTTTATCTACACTTTATCTAATCAATCACTTTATTAACTTTAAGAAAATCCTTCATTTATTATTTTTGTTCTTTTAATTGCTAATTAAAGTTTTTAATTTAAAATTAGTCATAAATTATTAATTATTTGTTGATTTAATTATGTACAAAATTACGGGTTATAACAAAACCAGTAACATGGCTTTCATTTTTTATGTCGGAGACATTTATCGAAAACCCCTCGGGGTAACGCATATGTTTTTCGCGACATACCTTTCCCCGATGTTGATCATTTTTGTTCAACATAAAAAAGAAAAAAAGGGGACAAAGATATACATCAAGCACGCTTTGCTCGTTTACAGAGATATTAAAAGCATGAACCGAGATAAAGGTTGAAAGAAACAACTCGGGCAAAGCGAAAATGTGAATAAAAATAACATTAACAAATGTGTTTTTACGAGTTATTCACCCTCAAGTCGAAAGCATCTCGCTGATGCATTCCGACTTCGGGGGCTAATGATAGAGCATGAGTTATTCACCCTTAAGTCGAAAGCATCTCGCTGATGCATTCCGACTTCGGGGGCTAATGATAGGGCCATGTTCCACAGGCCCTTTTACTTGTTCTAAACTGGGCCATAAACGACTGGGATTCGGACCTCGCTAAGAGGCCAACCCGATGTCATATGAAAAGCCCAAAGATTCACTAAGTCGGGGCCCAATATAGCGACCTCAAATTATCTGGCCTTAAATGGGGTTCATGATAACCGACATACGAGATGACCGTTGAAACGGCTAGCTTAATGCCCCCTGTTTCAGTAACGGCTGACATAACTACCCATGTTCCCCATAACTGCCCGAGATGGCAGTTATGGCTGGACTATACAAGGCAGTGATTCCCATGAATAAGAGCACACTTTTTTCCAACCACAAGAGAGATCATACAGGATAAAGTCAGAATCTCTCACAATCAACTCCGAGTTCACAACTCCATTACCATCTCGGCCTGCCATCCTTTGGCAGGACGAACTCAACTCAGCCCAAGATCCCATACGGCCTCATCTCCCGAGATAGGACGTATCACATTCCATAAGGCTTCATATCATAGAAAATGTATTTTCAGGCACAAAGCCGCATTTATCTATGAATTGTGCATAAGGCCTTTGACATTGTTCACCTAATTCATCAAATCTGCCATAGCATTCACTAAATGATTAGATTTAATGGCAGTTTTGTGTTTGTCAAGTTGTAACTCAACTTTTGCTTTGAAACTTTTGAACATGTCTAAGGCTTGAGCCTTTTCCTTAAACAAATATATTTAGCCATATCTAAAAAAATCATCTATGAATATAATAAAATACCGCTGCCATTTCTAGTGGTCGTTTGAAACGGTCCACAGATATCGGTATGTATTAATTCTTAGACTTCTGAACATCTTTTGGCTTCATATTTTCTTAAATTAGTTGGTTTCCCTTTTTATGCAATTAACACAATTATTAAGATCTGAAAATTCAAAGGGTTTGAGAATTCATTACACACAAGACGTTCAATTCTTCGATTAGAATTACTTAATGTCTTGTGGTATAATGTGTCTGAATTCTCATTAGTTAATTTTCTCTTAATACTTCTTTTTATCTATATGCAAGGCTTCTAAATAGGAGCTATTGATATCAAAAGAATATAGATTATCATAATCCGAAAGAAAACTAGAATCAACTTATTTTGAATTTATGAAACAAACCAACTTTTCTATTTCCAAAAAATACAAGTAAATCCATACTAGTTCAATGCGGAAAATATAAATTATATAAAAATAATAATAATACCATAAATGTCTCATATTAAATTCAAATAAAATCTAGTTTTTAAAAATAATCTATATAAGTCTCAATAGCTTCCATCTTAACTTTATTATATTTGCCCACAAAGATGAGTCTTTCATCATCATTTGGCTTTGGTAATTTATGCAGCCTTACAAGATACACTTATGTGAGTAGTTGCAATCTACCACAAATTGTATCTAGATATAGAAATTAAATTAACATCCTTACAAACCAAACCAAAAGACATACCATTCTCAACACGCCAGCATGAAAATAATAGTTGTGTTCTTTCTTGTGTCTAACTCCACCACAAAAGAATTAACCGGTATCTTCCGATTTGGCAATTGTCTTGCCCCTTTTTCTTGTTTCTTTTGAGTGTACTCTGCAGCTTTCTTACTATCCCTTATCTTATTTGATTGTTTCTGATTTCCTTAAACCTTAATTTTGGAGATTATAGCAACATGGGTCATTTATGTCTGAATTTGTTTCAGTCTCTCCTCTTCCTACACAATGTGGAATGAGTTCAATATCTCATCATAAATTGACCAAAGTGTGTTGGAAAGGATATCAATGCTAAGTGCACTAAAAGATCATCAAAGATCTCAACCTTCAGTGCCCTCAGTTTTGAAACAACATTAGATATCTCCCTGATGTACTTCCTAATATTTCATTGAGATGAGTTCGTTAAATAATATACCAATCTGAAACTTTTCATTATTAACGAATTTCTTCTCAATGTCCTCCAAAAATTTTCTTAATGGTAACAATCAATTCTAAAATTGCGCCCTTTAATGCCTCTTGATGGACCTCTTCATTATCATAAGACACATGCGATTTGATTTGTCCCACTTTTCCTTCTCCTTCTGATCATCAGAAGTACTCTTATTCGTAAGAGTGGGACATACCTTCTTAACGCAAGGTCCAGATCCTTGACACCGAGAACTATTACTGTGTTCTCATTTCAAAATTTGAATTGGTTCCATTCAACATAAAAAAATGTTGTTTAGGCCTTTAACAATGCTAACTTAAAATTGCGAACAAAAAATCACAAAGAACAACACGAATAAAAAAATTATGAATTTATAAATTACATTCAAATAAAGGCCCAACTTGCTCAAGATATATGAGATGATTTTCCCTTTTGTTACTATACACACGAATTTCACAACCAGGTAAGTTCCCAGGTAAGTCAGGGATCCCTAAGGATTCACTTTGAATTCTGACTTTCCTAGACAGAACTTTCCTAGACATTGTTACATTCATAACATCGTAACTTATCTTAATAAATCATCACATTTGATGAGCCTTAAAACCATCATCATCAAAGCATCATTTTCCATTAATTGATCACCGGAAACGAATTAATTTCTTATGATACTTTGGCGCAATAATAAAGTATTGATGATTCAATAACATATCGACAACATGCCTTCCGGAGGACCGACATTGTTGACATATGTAACAAAACATAATAATTATCACTACACTTTATTATCACTCAATTGTACAAATAACTTCAACAACCATCACCTTCCGGAGGGCCGATAAATGATCGATTCCATTAAATGTACACTTAATATCCTTTTATACAATGAATTTAAATCAACTTTATCAAAAGAGGCACCGGAGGGTACAATAATGACTCAATCAATTTAATTCAAGGTATATATAACTTTAATGCCTTTATAAGAATTATAGTCTATACCTTAGCCATAAAACAAAAATGCAATCAAATAAATATTTATATATAATTGCATCATAATAACTGCAGTTAATCCAACAAATAATTCTGTAATTTTTTAGAGAGTTGTGCGGTTCCCACGAAACTTTGTGTGGTCTGCCAAATTGAAAAAGGTATTTTGTGCGATTGCATCAAATACCGTGCGGCCGCACCAAAATCCGTGCAGCCACATCTCAATAACTGTAAAACTGCATTTATTGTGCTGAAATTGACCCATGATCTAGAGAGAGTTTAATTTTGGAAGCACCTTAAATAACCTTTTAAATTTAGAAATTTAATTCTAAATCTGTATATTTTATTTTAGGAAATATATCTAAAATAAATTTCACAAAAAACAACCTTTTAAATTCAGAAATTTAATTCCAAATTTATATATTTCGTTTTAGGAAATTCATCAAAAAATAAATTTCACCAAAATCCTAATTTCATAACTACCCATAACTACCTAATTCGATGGAGGCCGTAGAGAGTGCCGTTAGGATCGAATTTAGGTTAGAAATTTACGATTTCAATTAGGAAATCTTCTAGTAAATTCTAACCTAACCTAATGATCATATATGGGCAATTAAGAACCATAATTAATGAAGAAAATCCTTAAATTTGTGCCTTCCAAAATCTTAATTTCAAGATAAAATTCAATCAAGAAAATTCATCAAAAATTCGACAAAGAAATTATCAATTTAATCATAATTCTCTCTAGATCAAGAAAAACCTAAACCTTTGGCATAGGAAGGCTCTGATACCACTTGTAGGGGAATCATAAAGGCCAAACAATTACGCCTTATCTAGGGGTCAAACACTTACACCCCGGGAAAGGAGAAACAGTTCCCCACTTTAACCTAAGGACCGCCCTATGCCAAAGAAACCCAAAACATAAATCATAAGTGCGGAATACATACCTGATTCCATAACATTGGCCATGGAATCCTCAATTGCGAAGAGCCGTCTTCGTGAGCACAAGACAAGTCTTCAATGGCAAGAAGTCATTCTTGTTGTGTTGTCGTATGGTCGTAGGAATAGATCTTCCAAGGCAGCAAGACACGCCTTTGAGAAATCAATTCCAAATTTCCTAATGGATTTCTCCTCTCTAGATCTTTGATGGTGAAAGAGAAGAGAAGGCACTCAAAACTGAGTTGTGTATGATGATGATCATGTCTTGTGCCTTGGGGACCCATCCTTATATAGGCTAACTCTAAATCTGACGCACCAGATATAGATGTCAAATTTAAGACATCTATATTGGACATCCAAAATTAAATATCCAGATTTAGATGAAAACCTACTCCACATTTAGTGTTTATTATATAATTGCAAATCTCATAATCAGTCCATCAATGAGTATGAGTTTTGCCTATATTATTCTACACATTTATGGACCACATCCTAATGAATACATAGATTGCCATATATCTTAATCCATATTAGATCACTTTAGTTAGACAATCATACATGATAGTATACAATTCATAATTATATTACATATATGCTCAACGTTGGATAATGATCCAACACTTACATGATTTAATTTATTAAATATAAAAAAAACAATAAAAATTACCTAAACTGATTTACATCCTCCAATCTGTATTCTGACAATTCATTGTGTATATTTGATGGACTTTTGCTTGAAGTTCCAATTTGTTAAATGTTATGCGGAGGAACTACGTCAATACATAAATTCAAGTCCAAAGAATTTTCTGATGCCATCTCTAAATGGTTTAAAAAAAAATTCGCACATTAAACTTGTCTCTCAATATACAACAATAATTATAACAGGGGTATGCATAATAATTTTTGCGTGTACTGGTTTAATTGCCACTATTATGATTATTTAAACATAAACTTAATGTCTAAAATTGTTTAAACTGAAATGAGTGAATATGTTCTTATTCTTCTTAGAACAACCCATCGGAGAGCATCGGAAAACATGCTCTCTAATTAAGTGAAGAACTGGTTTATGAAACAAGAAAGACATTATTTGTTGAGTGAGGCTACGGTACTATGCACAGTGCAGATTGATTCGTTTTATGGATCAGTATTTTCGTTTTCATAGTCCAAATAGTCGATCTGAATTGTTCAACATAATTTTCATATGAAAATGTACTTGCAGATTAAATTTTTCATTTTTTAGAATTTTTTTACTATTTTTTAGATGGGTAGAAAATCACTAGTTTTGAATGGTCTAGAATCTTTAAATCAAATGATTTTCTTTACTTTTTCTTTATTTTTTTTTTGTTGGCAATAATCTTGTAGGCATATATTGCAAGTATAATCAGTTTACAATGAAAAAGAGCATAAAATAAAGCCCTTTAATAGGCAAGCTTACATAATGCGTATGAATCTTATTATCAGTAAATGGTGTATAACCTGTACATGTAGTGGAATTTGTAAATTAGGCATCACCTTGCTTATGAATTCAGAACATCTCTAAATCTAGTGATTTTCTACCTAACTAAAAAAATAGTAAAACAAATTTTAAAAGATATAAAATTTGATCTACGAGTACATTTTCATATAGAGATTATGTTGAACGGTTCATATCAATCGTTTGAATTTTAGAAATGAGGATATTGATCCATAGTACAGACCGATATGAGCTGTGCATAGTACTGTAACCTCACTCTTATTTGTTAATCCACGAAAATTTGTTGGGTTTCCTACTAAAGATGATCTAAATTTCATTCTAAAATTGCCATTTTGCCTCTTTATACCTGTCACTACTAGAATTTGTATGAGAAAAGGAACATACAACAAAGTACTTGAAACTTACATAAGCAAAGCTAGGGTGTCATGTGCTCACTAAGAGAGTTTGGTGAATACGACTCCAAAAGTATATCGGATCGGCTTCAAACGACGAATCCAAACTATTGAAATCCACGTACTTCATGAGTAATGCATGTACATGCAAAATTTTGAAAGTTTCGAATTCATTTGCTACAAGGTCAAGCGGTCAAAAAAATAATGAAAAATGAATACATAAAACAACTTATAAAATGTTTATTTCTTTGACCGCTTGACCTTGTAGCAAATGAATTCGAAACTTTCAAAATTTTGCATGTACATGCGTCACTCATGAAGTACATGAATTTCATTGATTTAAATTCGTCGTTTGAAACCGATCCGATATACTTTTGGAGTTGTGCTCACCAAAATCTCTTGATGAGCATATCACATTCTAGTTTTGCTCAACTTACATATTACCCTCAGATTTTTCATCATTAATCACAGATTATAAAATCCTTTTTTTACAAGGTGAATATTGAACATACAACAAAGTACTTCACAATGAATCTTACTAACGAGTTAAAACAATGCACTTTGTGGGCAAATTGATATAGATTTCATTCAACTTAATAACCTAATCTTATTTACCGTACCGACCAATCTTGCCAAGTGTCAAAATCTAAAAGTTGCAACAGAAAGATATAAGAAATAAATTACAAGTAAAATATTTTGCTACTCGATTCAACTCAAATACTCAATAAGTTCTCATGACAAGAGATTGATTAAGTTTCCAATTTTTTTTTTCTCACCGTTGGTACAGAGAAGAGAAGGGGAACAATTCTGACTTTGGAAGGTGAAGAAACAAAGAAAATATTTTCTCATTCATCCAATTAATTAATTAATTAATTTAAAAAATATTCATTAATGAGATGAAAGAAGATGTCAAGTGTGAACAAAAAATTGACTAAATTGAATGGAGGGCAGAAATACTTGGTCCCTTTAGTCACTTGCTTCTCTCGGTCAAAAGTGAACTGAAGGCAGCCACCCCTCCTAGGCTCCTAGCCGTGTAAAATCTTCTGCTTCATCTGTCGCTCTCTTCTTCTCTCACGGAGTTTAAGCCGGTTTCACTTCCATGACACATCTTCTGATAATTAAGTCTACCTTGTCGGCATGAGTTCGCTCGCATCCACTTCAATGCAAAAGCTAGCCAGAACACCAATCTTCTTTCCATCGTACAGTGAAATTTGAAATCAATCTAGGCACTCTGTTTTGTGTAATAATTTGTACTTGTTCTACTTCAACAGCTATTCCATCGTGCAATGAATTTTGAAAAGTAATACAATTAGGTCCAAGCACGTTTTAATATGGATAAAATGTTGAACGGTTTGGATCAACTATTTGAACTTTTAAAACGCTAAAACGACTTATAAGCATATGGTATTGAAGTACTTATGGAAACGTATTAGACAATCTCATTTTTTATTGGTATGCCAATAGATCATACATATTTTAATTTTTTGGGCCCCTTGGATCTTGGGGCCGGGAGCGGTCGCCCTGAGTGCCTTGTACCAGGGCTGGCCCTGCTCATATATTTCAATGTCAAAGACATAATATAACAAAAAGGAGGCGGGATGTGTCTGATGGGTATCAGATTCAAATCGATCTGATGCTCGCTCAAAATTGTCCGATTCGCTTCATAATCTATGCACGCTTGAACCACACGAATGTTAAAACTATACACATGAACATTGAAACAAACTGCACGAATCCCGATGCCCATCAGATGCGCCCGTCCTGTAACAAAATGGGATATATGAAAAACTAAACATTTATCAAAGTCGGTCATCATCGCGCATGGACATGTACTAAAAAAAAAAGATTGTTGATTATTAAATTTTTTTTTATTAAGAATCAGTCTTTGATTTAGTTACAATGTCAATACTCTCTTTATGAAAACTCGGAATAGGCCTGCGGGCCATAAAAGTGCCCAAAAAAAAGAACTCGCAAGTTTGAAGTTAGCATTAAAAGAAAAGATTGTTACATGCATAGTTCGATTTCAAATGTTTTGACAAATTAGCATCTCTAACTTCTCTGTATTTCCAAATGCGCAAGAGTGTTAATTAATCTGTTAAGAAAATGATAAAACACACAAATCTAAATGGATAAAGATTTTTAATCCCCCGCTCCTATCCCCCATTCATCCCCCAATCATTAATTATGTAGGGGACCACAACTTCAAGTACAAAAAGACAAAAAAAAAACGTGTATCAATCATTAATTACGTGGGGGACCGCTTGTATTTGAAAAATTTTATAACTGACGGCGCAAGTATTCATATATAATACATCAAGTATTCATATATAATACACTAAGTATTCATATCTAAGATATCAAGTATTTAAAAAAAAACTGGATACATCACTCACCCATCTTTTACACGTTTTTAGAGGTGGTTTTTTTTTTCTCCGTTCACTCTAACTAATATTTCTTCCAATTTGTGAAGAATTTTGCGAATCTAAAATCACAAACGTCTTCTACGCAATTTTCTCTTTCAAATGAGATCCATGATGAAATACTTTTGAGTTATCCGTCACGTAAGTATTCATAACTCGTAAAATTATTTATATCTCGTCATGCAAGTATTCATACCACGTCAAGCAAGTATTCATACCTCGTCGAACAAGTATTCATACCTAAGATAGAGTGTACTGGACACTTCCAGTAATTGAGCGGTAACGAAATTTCAATCGGTAAAAAATGAGTGAATTATGTGTCCAGTTTTTTATTTGTGAAATACTAATTAGGTATGAATACTTGTTCGATGATGTATGAATACTTGAATGACAAGGTATGAATACTTGTGCAACGGACAACTCGAAAGTATGTCATCATGGATCTCATTTGAAAGAGAAAATTGTGTAGAAAACGTTCGTGGTTTTATATTTGCAAAATTCCTACCAGATTGTCAGAAATATTGATTAGAGTGAACGGAGAAAAAAATTCACCTCTAAAAACGTGTAAAAGATGGGTGAGTAATGTGTCCAGTTTTTTTTTGAATACTTGATATGTTAGATATGAATACTTGATGTCTTATATATGAATACTTGATGTCTTATATATGAATACTTGCACTTGCCGCGATAATAACACGTTTTGTTTTGTCTTTTAGCGCTGAAATTTGTGGTCCCCTCTTAATTAGCAGTCAACAAAAACAGTTATTGACTGGGGGATGAATGGGGGATGAGAGCTGGGGGATAGTTAGTCGGTCCCAATCTAAATCTGTCACAAATTTTCTACGTACATTTTCATTAGCGCATTTAAGTGTAAGATATTGACTATTTAAAAGCAACAATAGCAACATGAAAAGTCTAAATTAACAGTCACTAATCGAAGGCTCAAGCTCACCTAAAAAAGGTAAAGAGCGCTTTTGACTCTTACAATAATGGGAATCAAACTACGCCATTAAATGTGCAGATATCCAGTCATACATGGGCGATCAAAACTCAAAAGGGTTCAATGATAAGATTTAAGAGAGAATCGATGAAATATGCACTCACAACAGAATGTACATATTCTGTTAAGGCTACAGAATAAATATTTCATTGTTAACATAAGACAATTTCAAATTAAATTTCCTAATTATAGTTTTGGGCTTCTTTTCGTATCAAATTTCTTTTTAATTCTTCTATAGTTCTTACCAACCAACCAAACCTTATTACTTGGCGATGGACTTCCTCAGGTCTCTTTACAGTCCATTCATTATACTTATGGCTAGAGTTTGAAGGCATTTATAACAAAACTTATGATTCCATTTGGAAAGCCAACATTCCCCTCAAAATCAAAGTTTTCCTATGATTGCTTAGACAAGAAATAATCTTAACTAAATGTAATTTGGTTAAAAAAGGTTGGCAAGAAAATGTCTCCTACCCTTTCTGTGGTTTACTAGAAACAACCGAGCACCTTTTTATCACTTGCTCTTTTATTTCCTCTGTATGGTTTTGGATAGCTAATCATAATGGATTTATATATAACTGTGACACCTGTTAGAGCTTTGGTACTTAGACTCTTGTATTCCTTTAAAAGATACACTGTTAGTATAATTGGTTAGAGCTGCTACTCTATGGACTGTCAGGTTAGCCATAAATAAGATTTGTTTTAACAATTATTCTATTCCTTTCCTTAAAAGTATTGGTACTTCTATTATTGCTCTTGTTTCTTCTATTATTGCTCTTGTTTCTTATTGGTGTAAGGTTACCTATGGATGTTGTTTCTTTGGATCAGGCAGATAGCCTGCTGTACCCGTCAGCTACAAGTACCCAGGGAAGGGCAAGATACCAGCTGGACTAAGAGGAAGACCCAATACTTGGTTCAGAAGAATCTGATCTTTAAGAGTATCTTAGAAACCTGGATGATACTGCTAATCTTGATGATACAATTGTTGCCATATCTTCTGATTCAGAGTCTGTTAATTGGTTTTGAGTCTTTTCCCTTTTCATCTGAGAGTTGTGCTTGTTCTACTTGCAATTCATAATATTGAGTTGCTGTTATTCGATTGTTTGTCTATTTTGTGTACTAATGTTAGGTCTAATCCTTTAGCTCTATGTTGATTAGGTACCTTAGTGATCCTTTAGATCTCTAATGAAGTTAGTTTGTTTTAGTCTATGTTTGTGTTTTTTGTTTTCAATGGTTCTCATGCCATTGCTTTTGTATGAAGTATTAGTTTCTATATGAAACAGGTGGGTACCCCCACTTTTATCAAAAAAAAAATCTTTGTAGTAAATCTAACTCTTATAGTCATATATTTTAAAAATATTATTTGAATAAGAAAAATTTTAATTGTAAATGCGTCAGCAATTAGTTAAATATTAATTGCGGGTATCGAATTTGAGTTAATTTGAAAGACGCTTAGCCATCTATCATACAATTTAAATTTTTTAACGGTGAAATTATAATGATTTTATGATGAATGATTAATCAAATTTTAAATGGACTCAAATTTTATAACACGTGTAAATAATTGTGAACACATCTATAATTTAATTTCTTATTTAAAAAATATATTTCAGGTATATATATCGTAAGAATTTGATGCACCATAAAAATTGAATATACCCTAGCATCACTCTATTAGTCTATTACGAATTTGAAATTAACATGTTGCACATATTAGCATGGATCCATACGTTTAAAGGTGTGTACATTTATAGTCGTACAAGCATAAAATGTTACTTAATTTATTGTACACATGCATCAATATAGAGCGGAACTTAGCCTTTGGCAGAGGATCGAGGGACAAATCACAGGTGGCGCGGTTCAAGGGCAATTTTCCAAGAACACCCAAAACTGTTTTTGTTTTCAATTTCAATTTCAATTGAAAAACAAATTATTAATTTTATCGTGATCTGTCTAACTACTGTGACACCAATGGTATTTGCCACCAACTTCAATTTCAAACGGATCTATTTCATGAGTGATGCGTTTACGTACATACAAATTTTATAATTTTTTAAATTATTTTAGTACTAAGTCAAGCAGTAAAAAAATAATGAAAATTAAATGCTAATAGCTTAAGAAACTCTCACATTTTACCACTTGACTTAATACTAAATAAATAAATAAAATTATAAATTTTGCATGTAAATTCACCACTCATAAAATAAATTTGTTTGAACGATTTGAATTTTTCGTTTGATACTAATTCTATAGTTTATAAGTTGGTGATATTTAGACTGAAATATCGCATGTCACGGTAAATGGACTCTTTTATCTAAGTTGTATGAAACTATGTCATTGTTTCAGCTACATATTTGTGAGGAGATAGGAGTAGGTCCGATGGGCATCGGACCTATATTTAGGTTCAATTAGCTTTAGGACCGTACGATTAGCATCAAGATCTATGTGCACGGAAATTGATACAGACTTGCACGGATTTTGCTACAGAGCACACGAATCTTGATGCAGATCGAATGGTCATCACACCCATCGAACCAAGGTAGGTCCGATGGGCATCGGACCTACTCTGATTCCATTTGTGAGAGCTCAATTGAAAATGTTATGAGAAGCAGAGAACCTAGAGTTAATAATTTCGAGAAAACACACGGATGGATGAAAGGGCCCATATATGCAAACTTTTAGGCAACAGCGACTATACACCTAAAACTTCAGCTTAGGTGTCAATCAGTATAAAATATAGTAATGTTCACCACCTGAAAGTTACCTAAAGTGTCTATATTATTTGTAGAAATTGCTGTTATTTAAAAGACATGCAAATCAAAATCATATATATATATATATATATATATATATAGAAGCTCTTCGTTGGGCTTGATAATTGGTTTGTATTAAGGTAAAAGCCTAAATTCTGAGATACCAGACAGTATGGGTATGGCTGAGCCACTAAGAGAAATATCAATCAAAGTAGTTACAAGGAGATTAAAAGACAGTTAATACATTTGACCTGACACTATTACTGGGGCACCCCATAATTAGGCCTATGGCCCAATCAATTCAATAGGTTTGGTGAGTTTTCATTGGCAATACCAGTTCCTGATTTGATTACTCTTTAAATTTCAAATTCAACAGGTAGATATACAATCTGACATATTACTGTCATACTCATTATACAGTCATACTAACCCTGGATTCTGGAGTCAGGACATGCACAAGCTCTGATCATATTTGTTGATTGTACAAACCAGGTAAACACGCCTCTATAGGTTTAAAAAAAACACTGGAGGGAAGAAAACCAAGTGCCAATTAACAGCTACCTAACATATTTATGAGGTTTTTAAGGCTAAATTGAGTATAAAGGATACCTCCAGTTGTAATAGAAGGGAGATATAAATTAACCCAAGCCAGATATAATGATTATTCATGGCAGGAAAAGAAAACTGCGAATTTGTCAAATTTAATGCTCAATAGATACCTCCAGCATCTGGTAAGCTGGAGATGGTGAATGAATCTAACATATCGAAACCAGCTGAGGTAAGAAATGAGAAACATTTATTAGCTATTTCGTATAGACTATCTCATTTCTTTAATGCTAGCTAGCTGTATGCAAGGGTTGCGTCCAGTACGTATAGACTGGAGCGGAAATGGATAGTTAAAAATGTTTCTCCAAAACGATCCTAGTTCTAGGCTTCTAGTAGTTACTAGTTAGTATGAATAAGCAACTAATTATTTACAGGAGAGAGAAAATTTAACAATTGCACAAGCTCGTTGTACTCTAAACTACCAGCAAAACCAGCTGCAGTAACCAGTACACTTCCCCGGCCCTCTATTTATGTATATACACATAAACGCCATAACTAGTTTATCACAAACTAAACTTCGCTGCTAAATGAACCTCATAATTTTAACCAACAATCAATCCTTGCAAGAAAGGAGCTTGAATCCGGGCTTGGCCCAACCTAACGGGTCGCGGGCTGGCGGGTGCACAAACTTGCAGTTTGGGCATGAGAGAGTTGCCTTGCACATCATTACAAGCATGTGGCACCGCATGCACACTGTGGCGACCATCTCAGGCTGGTCGGTTGAATTTGGATTCAAGCTAGAATTTAAGTTTGAATTTGAGTTTGAGTTTGATTTCGGTGGGTCAATTGAATTGTACTCCTTGGAGTTGCAAGTGAGATTCAGCTCAAGATCCAAATTAGGCATAGGTATCGGCTTCGGCTTCAGCTTCTCTAGAGTGGCTCTTGGATCTTTGGAGGTTCTCTTATGTGTCCTTGTGTTGTAGTAGTGTATTTGTCCAGACTGAAATAAAAATAATAGGATAATAATTAGTATGTGGAACAGGAACTTAATTTAATTAATTATTGTTCTAAGAAGTCCATTTCATGATGATCATTTTTCATGAGCATATTAAACTCAAGGAAAAGAGGACAAATTGCTATTTGAAATTTCAACATGAAAATATGCTGGTAGCTTCTAATGCTTTTCACACACACAAAAAAAAAAAAAAAAAATTCAACATGAAAAATTGATCGCCCTTACTTCATAATTTCAATCAAGTAATGTATTATATAACCTAGCTACATAGCTAAATTACTCATAATAAAACAAAAGAAAGAAAATATGAATTACCTTGATATCAAGGCATCTTTCCCACTCAATAGGCAAGGGGATATCAAGGTGCAAGTCCAAACCTCCGCTTGCAGCGTCATCCTTCTCTTCTTCTTCTTCTTCTTCTTCGTCTCGCTTTCGTTTCTTCGAAGTGATCGTCCAGTCGAGATCAAAGCACTGCTTGTTCTTCTCCATGGACACCATAGTCTGCAATGAAACCATGGAGATTGGAGAGGATATATATGATGTCTCTTTTATGTTTTGAGTAGCTTTGATTGTGCTGAGAGATAGAGAGCGAGGTGAAGGGGAGTTGGAATTGGGAATGCTTATATATATAGGGCCGGGATTAGAGGCCAGGCCCATTAAATAGCACAGAAGTGGTAGCCAGGATCTAATTGAGGAGGCCTTGAAAGGACTTTGGAAATGGGTCCCACAGATACTTCCCATTCCGTATCCCTAATCCTCTGTTCAACTTAGAATGTGACATTTCATGAAGCATGTCAATGTGGGGCTCTCTATTTCATGTTATCTTCATTTTTCTCACTGTTACGGGACTGACACCAAATATCAAAAATTTATAATTCTATAAAGAGAGCATTTTGTGAAGATTTCCAAGTAATTGTTAAAACAAAAATATAACTTAAACACCAGCAGGTAAAATATAATACTAATGAAATAGATATCCTTTGCTGCACTGCATGGTTAGCTGAAAACTAGACAGTATGGAGTTCTAAATATATTTCTGAATTGTAATTCGTTACACAATTACTATAGAATTTAAGCGAGACAAATTGAAGTAAACCGTACTTTTTCACACGTATTTACAAAGTTGAAGGTCACAGAGAACCCGGACTACTCCCACCCTTGTCAGTTGTCACAGCAGTTACTCCTCTCGAGATCTGGTCACCTCCCCGCTCCGTCTTTAATTAATTATTCCTTTACCGTTCATTTATTTATTTTTACAATTTTCTTTTTATTTTCTCCTCTCTTTTTTTTTTGTACACTTTTGCTTTCTACCCTAGCATATGCCGACATTTTTAAAAATATGCCCACGAGTTGGTAGAAATTTTAAATATGCCCTAACCGGCCAATAATTGGCCGGTCCCGATTAAAATTCCCGACCGGTCAATAAATGGCCGGTCCCGTGATTTTTTTTATTTAGAAAAATAGCTAAAATGCTGAAATCTAACACTAAAAAATCGAATTGTTTTTTAAATATTTGTTAGAAAATATGCTATGGGCCGATTTTGTGTTAAAATACGGTAAATTACAATAATTATGCTAAAGTACGGTAAATTTACTAAAATGCTGAAATTACAATAATTATGTAGAATTATCAAGGTTCTAAATAGCGTTTATAGCGTCGTAGCGGGAAGGTTAAAAAAAAAGCTATAGCGAATAGCGTCGCTATAGCGGAAGCTATTCCAAATAGCGTTTTTTTTTACATTTCGTATATTCAATATTTGTACTAAATATCAACATTATCTAAGGTCTTATAGAACAATAAATAACACCAAAGTAATTAAGAAATTATAATATTCATATTGAACCCGTACAAAGTCCAAATTGCGGTTCAAAATATCCATAGTAATATCATAAACTATCGATTTTTCCTATTAAAAATATCTTAAGTATCATGATTCATGACATAATCTATTTTTTTTTTCTATTCAAATTTTAATTCCGGTTTGGACTTTTTTTCTATTCAAATTTCAATTTCTATTCCCAATTTCAAATTGATTTATTTGTAGCAAGTAGCAACAAATTCAATTTCGGTTTGAGATTTTTTTTATCTTTATTTAAAACCCATATAAATTGCTTAAAAAAAAAAAAAAAAAAAAACCCATATTGTATAGCGCAAATAGCGCCGTAGCGGACCGCTATAGCGCTGTAGCAGCCGCTATAGCGGTCGTAGCGCAAATAGCGCATTTTGATGTGATAGCGTAGCGTTTGGGGTCCAAAATGCTATAGCGCGCTATTTAGAACACTGAGAATTATGCTAAAATACGGTAAATTACGCAAAATTACGTATGAATAGGGCCGATTTTGTACCATCTTTCATAAATCATAAAAAATAGTAAAAAAATTCCAAAAATAATAAAAATTGGTATTCTACAAGTTCATTATATAACTAATTTACTGAGTTACGTAGATTGGAGAATAGAAATGAAAATCTTAATCGGAAACTTCAACTGAAGTTTTGAGGCTCTTCCCTTTGTTTTTTGGCGATTTTGAATTTCAGAATCAAGCATCGTGGTTCTGACGCAAGCACATTTTCACAAGCTTTCCGAAAAGTGGTCATTTGCTGAAATCGGACGCTCGAGCGCCGTTTTATGGCCGTTTGAAGTTTCGTCGTCGTTTTTCGCTTTCTCAGTGAAGATATCATCCCTATTCATACATAATTTAGCGTAATTTAGTGTATTCTAGCATAATTCTACATAATTATTGTAATTTCAAGTATTTAGTGTAATTTAGCACAAATCAAGTAATTTAGCGTGTTTTAGTATAAATATGCTAATTATATATAAAAAATGTAATCTAGCAAATATTTAAAAATAAATTCGATTTTTTAGTGTTATATTTCAGCATTTTAGCTATTTGTCTTAAAAAAAAGTTAACATAATTTAAAGTAATTATCAGCATAAATTAACATAATTTCAAGTAATTTAGCGTATTTTAGTATAAATATGCTATAAAAAAAAGTAATCTAAAAAATATTTAAAAAAATAATTCGATTTTTTAGTGTTAGATTTCAGCATTTTAGCTATTTTTCTCTAAAAAAAAAAAAAAAAAAACATGGAACCGGCCATTTATTGGCCGGTCGGAAATTTTAATCGGGACCGGCTAATTATTGGCCGGTTTGGGCATATTTAAAATTTCCACCAACTCGTGGGCAAATTTATTAATTTGTAATTAACTTAGGGTATTTTTAAAAATGTCGGAGCATATGCTCTTTTTGCTTGGATGATTTGTATCCATTACCTAAATTTTAGTTCATGGCTCAATTTAATGAATTAAATTCTCTTCTTACGAGTACTACTTTGAAAATGCCATACAATTGTCTGCCTATTCAATAAAGAAAGAAAATATTTAAATATCTTTGAATTTTTTCCAACATTTTTAGAACTTTTTTCTAACCAACTGTACTACCGTCTCATTTTCATAATAAGAAGGTGTTTGCGGTGAGGATGAGGATGAGGATGTATGATACGAAGGTGAGAATAGAGCAAGAGGGCAACATATACAGTTGGGGATGTAGTGAATGCCATAGGCTCTTTTTCATAACTCCAACTTCCTAATTTGGGTCACCCAAAGAAACCCCCAATTTAAAGCACCCCCAACACCCACTTTAAACCCCTAATTTAAATCTGTTGAAATAAATGGGCAACCCCCCTCCCTCTTCAATTATCTCCCCTATTTATTTCTCGGTGGATTGACAAGCATCGCCCATTTCCATCTCCAACTGTTGCAACTCCTGCTTTCCTTTCCGAATTTTGCAAAACTAGTCCTTTTTATTTTCAGACAAAGTTCTGTTTCATACTTTTTTCACCGAAATTTTTATTAATATCCAAAGTTAATTACAAATTAATAAATATACCCACATTAGCTAGGTTTTTAAAAAAATGCCCAAATCGACAATTTAATGGCCGGTCCCCTTTTTTTCTCCACCGGCCATTAAATGACCGGTTCTAAAAATTTTTTTTTGCTGTTTCAAACCCAAATATCCATCTTTCTCTCTCCTCCCTCTCACAATTCACAGAAGAGAAAGAGAAAGCGATTTTGGAGGTGATTTTCAGGTAATTTTTTAATTTAATTTAAATTAATTTAATTTTCTATAATTATTTAATTTAATTTTAATTTTTTCAGTAATCTATACATTTAAATTAGTAACTTGATAATTGTTTACCATTTACCAAAATGTAGTTTGTTGGCCATGGCCATGATTTCATTACACTGTGGTGGAAAGTTTCTTACTAATACATATGGGGTTTATTACTCTAAAGAGCAAGTTAATTCATTCATGGTTCCCTATGATATCTCACTTTGAGACTTCAAAACCATGATTTACGAATGCACCGGTTATAACCCAGAAAGGTGGAACTTAGAATTGACAACTCGAGTGAACGATGGAACACCCCCGACCTATACCATAGTGAAACTACTAAGTGATGCTGCATGGAGAGGCATGTATAGGCGGTTAAAGACCACTGAAAATTTTATCATAGAAATCTACATCAAGAGAGTTCCGATAGAGCTAAGGGTTGAAAGTTCTAGCCAAAATTCAGTTGCGCCAAATTATACAACACAACCAGAACCATACACTCCTATGGTTCCTTTATTCGTACCTGACCCAGAATCATACAGTCACTTCACTCCACCATCACCCCAACCACGACCCCATACAAGATCCCCACCTAGACCCGTGCATGTGGCGCCTTTACCATTACCGCCACCATCACCTCACTCCAAACCGACACCATTAGATGATGAAACTGGGTCGGATTTTGAAAATATTAACAAAATTCCAGAGGAAGATCTACAAACTGGGGATGAATTTGAGGGAGCAAACTGGGACTCTGATCACCTGGAGGGTTGTGATGAAAATGGTCCAATGTCCATTCAAAGAGAATATGGGAATATGTCGCTCAGTGACCGGACTGATACGCACCCGTTCACAGACTTCAATGATATATTTTCTTTTCAAGAAGCATATGTTGCTTACTATGAAAGATAAATTTAGTACATAGGTGAGCTGGCGCCAGAATAATTTTTTCAAAGCAAATAAGAGCTGATTAAGAAGATTAGAGAATACTATATTGATAAGAATCAGGAGATTAGAATGAAGAAAAGTGACAGGGATCAGATTCAGGTGGTGTGCAAGACTTCGGGTTGTGATTACAAACTTAGTGGAAAAACAACGGTTTTTTGGAGATGCATGGGTTATAACGAGGTAAGACAAGCCTCATACATGTAGGTCTGAGTATAAAATGACCGACCATTAATGTCTCATGGCATCAATCATTACCGATGTCATTGAGATCAACATTAAGGATGACCCCCTGTAAGAGCATCCAAGAGGTGACAAACTGTGTGAGGGTTAGGTATGGCAATGTAATCCTAAAATACAACCGACTGTGGAGGGGTCGTGAGCTTGTAATAGCCCTACAATTTGGGAGTTGGGAGGGTTCATACAGTTTGCTGAAACCACTGCTTATAGGAATCTGCGACAAGAATCCCAGTTCTAAGTACCAATTTCTGACTTGTCCAATACGAGATAAACATGGAGTGCTTATTGAAGATGCTGTTCAATTCAGGGCTGTAGCCTCAGCTTTTGGTTCATGCATCAGGGTTATAACCATGGATGAAATGCAAGGTAGGCGAAAGGGGCATCAGGCTCGCCGTTCCACTACTGACAAGAATCGAAGATGTATGTAACATTCATAAAAAAATATATTTCTTTTCAATTTAGACCAACTTACTAAGTAACAAATGCAATGTAGAGGTCAAAAACGCAGCAAATGCGGAAGAAAATGAGCGAGTTATCACAGAGGCAACTGGGTCACAAGGATCACAGCAAAGCACAGCTACAAGCTGTTTAGCTGCATTTGCTATGTTTGCAGAAGCAATAGGAGAGGCAGTCATAAATTCTATACCGAACTTAGGTGGCAGTCATGAAATCTAAATAAACTCTGAATTGATGAAATAAAGTCTACAAAATAGACACTTAAGAAACTAAAAATTTTTGCAACCCTAATTTTACAATCCTAATTCATCTAACTAGAATGCCTCCAGCTCAAATGCATCCAAATTTTAAACTCTAATAATACTACTCCTTAGAATGAGTCTTAAAAGTACATGGAATAAACTCTTTATCCGATATTGCCAGATCTGGATCAGTCACAACAAACGGAGTGCTAGCCTTACTAGTATAAGTACACGAAACAAACTCATCGTTCGATGTTGGAGGCTCTGGATCAACATTTTTTTTTTCAAACAGAGCCGTAGGGGTTTTTCACAAAGTCATCATCTAAAATTTCATACTGAATAAGCCGTCTAAGAAATTCCTCAATTATACATACTTGGATTGTGACATTTTAATGGCAAACAAAAAAAAATTGAGAACCGTCCATTTAATGGCTGGTGGAGAAAAAAAGAGGACCGGCCATTTAATGGCCGGTTTGGACATTTAAAAAAAAATTAGCTAACGTGGGTATATTTATTAATTTGTAATTAACTTTGGATATTAGTAAAAATGTCGGCTTTTTTCATTGATCTGTATTGGATGAAACTGCCTCTATTGTTATAACTAATAAATATATATGTTTTTATTTTTTTATTATAATGGATTGTGACATTGATGTCACATTTAAAAAAGAAAAAGAAAAGAAAGAAGTGGTCTTCTCTTTAATATTAGAAAAGACATATCCTTGACAAAATTTATACCAAGTCCTAAAAAATTTGAAAATAAATCTGCTGTGATTCTCGGGAATTGCAGGATCCTGCGATCCCGAATCTTAGCTGTTGGTTTTTTTCGTGATGCGTGCATGAAAATTTACTTTTCCAAAGTGCTTTCGAGATCCGTGCACAGAAAAATTTGAATCGTTAATTCGGAATTTTAGGATCCTGCGATCCCACCCAGGATCGCAGCAGATTCGGACTCAAAAAATTTACGTTTTATTAAAAAGAAGAAGGAAGAAAAGGTATTTAAAAAATATCATCTGAAAAGCAGTGGAGTGTACAACGGGAGACAGTTACAAGCCCTCCGGTTTCTTGTAGATAATTTACAAAGACCTACTTATTATATCTCAGCGAAATGATGCCCATGTCATTAATTGCTCCGTCCTTGCGTATAACCATAAATAAATTGGTAATTAACATGGCTCCTATTTTGCACTGGCAGGATCATGTGTTAGATTTTTCAACAGGAATGACACTTTATATAGCAGGTGCAATGGTGCATGGTGAACTCTTTAATTTTAGAAGGCGCTAGCTCTAGATGTCTATATATATTTTCTTGCTGACAAGAGCGAGGTACATGATTTTCACAAAATAATGTAACAAAAATTTGTTGATTTTATTTTACTGTTAAATAATATGATAGTCATAGTTGTTATCAAGTAGTGTACAGGCTAGCTACACGTGCCAAGATATAATGAAAAGACTCTTGTTGCGTGAAAAAGTTAATAGAGAAATTGTAATCGGACGGTCTAGCTCTAGCAGATTCGGTGCATTTATTTTTACGAGGGAACCATCACTTCAAAATATCAAGTTAGATTCACTTGTCCTAGCTAACACAAGGTTTACATGCAATAGCACATCACAGGGATATGATCTCGCTCTAATTAGGTTCAAAAATTTGGAAGTTAATTATATATACAATTTCAAGATGGTGAAATGAAATAAATTATCAATAAATCTTGACCCAAACAAATATATATAAGTCTATAACTGTTACAATCTTGCTATAAATTAATTAAACATACACCATTAATTGTCATCGGAGAATTTACCCAATATATATATATAATAAAGTATCACGAGTCAACTAATAATGATGAAGAGTAATCGTGAAATCAATAGTCCAAATACATAGTGTCGATTAATTGTAGTGAAGATGGTAATTAATGATGATGATGATTATAACAGTTGTTGATGTTGTTGTGTATTGAATTTGATCTTTTTCTGACTCCGGAAAGTAAAGTTCATTCATAAATTGACTCATGCTTTGCATGTTTTGATGAATAACTGGTACGAATAAGATGTTTTCCTACCCAAACCTTTACAAACTATGCTTCTGAATAAAATTATAAAAAAACATACCAAAAAATGTATAGAGCTTTTCCTGATCATACATAGACCGATTTTTTTAGGAGGAGGGATCCGATTACAACACTTTTGAGTTACCACAAAGTTATCCCAACCATTTTCTACATTTTCAAAGTCCAAATCGTCTATCTAAACCGTTCAACATGATCTCCACAATAAAATGTACTTGCAGATCAAATTTTGATATTTTTTTGAATTTTTTTACTATTTATTAAGATGGGTACAAAATTCAATGGTTTGAATTTGAATAGTTTTTGTAAAATACTTAATAAATAGTAAAAAAATTCAAAAAAAAATGTAAAATTTGATCTGCAAGCACATTTTATTGTGGAGATCATGTTTAACAGCTTGGATCGACGATTTGGATTTTGAAAATGTAGAAACTAGTTGTGGTAATTTTGTAGTAACTCAAAAGTATTGTAATCGGATTCCTCTTCTTTTTTTAGTTACCATTTCAATAAACAAGTAGAAGAATAAACAGAGTTAATGTGGATTTGAAAAAAAAAAAATCAATATTATTAGGGACGTATATATTATCTGCGCACCTTCAAGAATTGACACACATGTATTATTTACGCACCCTCAACAGTACCAAATTTGTTTAAATTCTACCAAAAATATTATGCAATCCGCAGATATTATATTTGCGTGTCACCTCTTAGAGGTGTGCAAGTATTATCTACATACCTGCTAAAAATAAAATAATTCCAAATCTCCGTTTTTTTTTTTTGTGTGTGTGGAATGGTAACTAAAAACATTCGGATACATAGAAATTATAGAGAAAAATGGAAGTTCTTTTTCTTTAGAAAATACATAAAAAATGAATTGATTTTATGTTATCAATTATACCAAACAATAGGTGGCAAAGGACATGTATCCATTTCTTATTTTAAGGTACATGGTGCACCTTACAAATGAATTATAGTACACGTACTATTTAATATGTCCTTAATAATGCACTTAAACTACCGATCCGACGATGCTAACCTAACCTAACCTCGCATACTATTTATAAATTTGTCCTTTATGTATGTTTTTCTTTCACTCGGTTGTCATATCTATTAAAACATCACATATATTTTAACCTTAGAATTTACACTTTTTCTATTATGCATTCAAAACAAATTGCACACAAATAATATATATTTTTTCAAAATATTAAAGATGTATGTAATAATAAACAACACGATTAACGTCGTAATAATTCAATGGAGAAATATAATACAACATTATATTGTTTTAAGACTATATTATATCTCCATTCTTATATTATGCACACATATATATCCGCCAACAGCTATGATTGAAAGATGAAATTTCAGATTTAATATCAACCCTATAATTAAATAATATGTATTCTTTTAATTAAATGTATTTTTTATACATGTGGAAGTATAAATTTAGTTAGAAACATACTCGCCACATATATTGTCACACGATATGTTACAATTAAAATTGAATAGAGAAACAAAATTGAAAAGAAAATTAATTTCTTCGTTTTCTTATTTCTTCTCACTAGCTATCTCCCATTATTTATTTCCTTATTTAAGAATCATGATGAATGATCAAATGCTGACATCTTTTAAGAATATCTTATCAGCATTTGATATCTTAGCAAATTATTTGATATCCCCAAATTTAATACGCTACTCAATTTAAGCTACAGTGAATCTTTTTTTACAATTTTATTTCTTCAATTTTGATAAGATAAACTTTATTTTCTATTAGTATGTTCAGGAGAACATATGTTGAGGAGGGATTTTAGTAACATCAACTATTATTTGTGCCACAAAATGGAGCAACTAATTTTATTAATACGAATTCACTTTCACTATATTTTTTTGGGTAATTATATGTTACCCCTTGATTCCTTCTCCCATTTTTCCCCCAACTAACTAACTTCCTTTTCTAACTATAATAATCAATTTTAACTAACTAGTGGTCCCTACAAATTAATTAGTAGATTTTCTCCTTCTATTTCTTTCCTCTCTCCCTCCCTCTCCCTCTTCCACCTCCGCCTCCCCCTTCCACCTCTGCCTCCGCCCGCCTCTCCCACCTTCGCCTCTCCCTCTCCGCCTCCGCCTCTCCTTCTCCGCCTCTGCCTCCGCCTCACACAACGAGGATAAATACTTGTTCAATGATAGATGAATACTTGCATGACGAGGGTGAATACTTGTGCAACGAATAACTCGAAAGTATGTCATCATGGATCTCATTTTAAAGAGAAAATTATGTAGAAAACGTTCGTGGTTTTAGATTTGCAAAATTCCTCACAGATCGTTAGAAATATTAGTTAGATTGAACGGAGAAAAAAAAAACCACCTCTAAAAACGTGTAAAAGATGGGTGTGATATGTCCAGTTTTTTTTTAAAATACTTGATATATCAGGGTGAATAC
This sequence comes from Carex kokanica, assembly GCA_025461125.1. Classification (NCBI taxonomy): domain Eukaryota; kingdom Viridiplantae; phylum Streptophyta; class Magnoliopsida; order Poales; family Cyperaceae; genus Carex; species Carex kokanica. Next base: position 790,515 of record JAJGRX010000113.1, on the reverse strand, counting down.
TTGATGTATTACATGTGAATACTTGTTCAATGATAGATGAATACTTGCATGACGAGTGTGAATACTTGTGCAACGAATAACTCGAAAGTATGTCATAATGGATCTCATTTTAAAGAGAAAATTATGTAGAAGACGTTCGTGGTTTTAGATTTGCAAAATTCCTCACAGGTCGTTAGAAATATTAGTTAGATTGAACGGAGAAAAAAAAAACCACCTCTAAAAACGTGTAAAAGATGGGTGTGATATGTCCAGTTTTTTTTAAAAATACTTGATATATCAGGGTGAATACTTGATGTATTACATGTGAATACTTCATGTATTATAGATTAATACTTGATGTTGTTTCCACTTGCGGTGACGGTTATGCGGTCCCCACGGTAGTTAGTGATGGCGGTTGTGTGGTCCCCCCACTTAATTACGCGTTTTCTTTTGTTTTTAGCGGACGGCAGTTGTAGTATCCTACTATCTCCGCGTAATTAATGCTCTTAATATCGTAATATTTCCATATATAATTCTTTCTCAAAGATGAGTACTTTTATTTATATGGATGAATACAACTCTTGTTAAGTGTCAATACTTTTTCGCAAATCGTCCCCTACTAATTCCACCACTTATCTCCGCATATTACTGTGGTCCCCTACTTATCTGAAGTCGCGGTTGTGCGGTCCCACCATACCTTCATGTACTCTTTACACTTACACGACGAGAATGAATACTTGTTCAATGAGAGATGAATACTTGCGTACGAGGTGTGAATACTTGCGTAACGGACACCTCGAAAGTATGTCATCATGGATCTCATTTGAAAGAGAAAATTGTGTAGAAGACTTTCGTGGTTTTAGATTTGAAAAATTCCTCACAGATCGTCGGAAAAATTAGTTAGAGTGAACGTACAAAAAAAAACCACCTCTAAAAACGTGTCAAAGATGGGTGGTAATGTTTCCTTATATAGTTATTTCTCAAAGATGAGTACTTTTATTTACATGGATGAATACTTGAGTTTACAAGGGTGAATACTTGTGCGCAATCTATCCTGTAATGCTGTGGAGGCATTTTTAGTCCCCTTCTATTTCCCAATAATTAAGGTTTACTGTGGTCCCCTACTTATTTCAACAGTTATTAACGGTTTACTGTGGTCCCCTACTTATTTTCAGTTGGGAAAAAAGTGGGAAATGGATGGCGGGGGAAGGTTAGGCCCTCCCTATTTTTTTTGTCCGTTTGGCTTTTGCCTAGGAGATGTCTATATTTCTACAAGCCATTTGTCTTTTTTTTTTTTTTTTTTATCAAGTTTCTTTAATTGTATACATTAAAGTTTAAAAATCAAATGGTAAATCAAGCTCTTGATCCTCTTCATTTTATTTAGAAATGGAGGCACGCAATTTTTATTTTTTTTACTTTTCAAGTTTATTTTATAATAGATCAAACGGTTCAAAAATAAATACACCAAAATTAATCAATCATAATTTAATTAGAATTGTTCATTTTTCTTATCACTTGATACGGTATAATACGAGATCCAAAAATCATAAAATCTTATGTGGATGTATCTCTCAATAAAATAAACAATCAAATATTTTGATTCAAATTTTGAATTTTAATCTTTGAAATATTAATAATAAAGTGACTTTTTGCATTTTATGATTTGTGGTTTTGACACCTTTCTAACAAATCGATGGATCCAACTTTTATGAATGGACATGTATAAATTCATCTTAGGACTTCGTGTATTTGTGTTGAATATACCCATTTTCTATTAGAAAAATTGGGTAAATGCAATTGAATATACTTAAGTAGGCTGTGTACTTTAATTTAAATTGAGTTATTAATCTGGTCCATCTCATCTTTTAGTTTGTTAACATGATGAATTTCAATATTTCAATATAGATTATTATAGAAGTTTAAACTTGTTTGGTTTCAATCGGAAAAGTCCATCTAGAAGAGAACCTTGATGCATGCTATTTGGTCTTTTTCTCTTTGGTTATTTTCTAATTTGCCTTTTATTCTATAACTGCGGCAAAAAATGACATGAATGTTAAGAATTAAAGTGTAATTAGTGAATCAAATTTCTTATTTAGAATGAGATTATGTTTTTAGATAGTAGGTTTTCTATGACAATAACACCCGGAACTATGAATGTTTGGGCATTTTTTTTGTTATTTCATTATGGTATTTTTTAAATGTTATGGTATGCTTTATTATTTGAACTACAAATGTCATTTTAGTTCAAACGAAATAATTTATCTTGTACTATGTAGAGTCCGAATTTTTATTTATAGCATAAAAAAGAAATAAATCAAATCACCCTGGTTTTAGTGGAATTCGAAAAATACCCGGGCCGCTCAGGCGTTCTACGGCCCCAAAGATTGGGGTCCGCCCAATGCCCATGCAGCCCCAGTCTAGGGGCTGCCCAATGTTTTTTGTTTGTTTTGGTTTTATGGTTTTTATTTTTTTATGTTGTTTATATATATTATGTGTAATTGTAATTTTGTGTTAAATGTCGTTTATTTCGAAAATATTGTTTGTTTGTCGTATCTATCTTATGAGTATGTTGTTTATTTTGAAAATGTCGTTCGTTTGAAATATCGTTTGTGTACGAAGAAATAAAGATATAATGAATAAAATAAATAAATAACAAAATCAAATAAAATAAATAATAAAGCAACAAAATAAATAAGTGACAGTATATAACAAATAAGTTACAGTATTTGACAAAACATCTAACAAAATACAAATCAAAGCCTACGGGTCAGGACTAAATACCGTTCTGGGCTTCTACTTCCTGAACCCTCAACCCCGCCAGGAGAGTGGCATCTCGCCATTATCTGCTGAGTCTGTAGAGTACTCTGCATGGACATCCTCCGGCAGAATCGGTTGAACCGGCTCGTCATGAATCTCCTCAATCTCGGATGTATGCTGGACACTAGATCAAAAATCGTAGTCTGTCCAGACTCACCCTACGTGAATAAAAATGCATGTCTGGCAATGGGGTCATCATCGGGCGAAGGGTACGATGTCTGTTGTGTGGAGGACCTAGGAAACTACAGGAAGGGCTCTGTCTGAACATACCCTGACTGATAGGCAGGCGGCTCACTCTGGGTTGGACTATAATCTTGAGAATACAATCCACCTCCCTCTGTGTCAAAATATGTGGAGATGTTATAATGCGGCAGGTTGTCCTCATCGCCCTGTAGTAACTTACAAAATAGTTAATCAAGAATTTTTAAATAAAAATCACAGTTATTTATTTTAATTACAATTATACCTTGGCATTCTGAGTAGGCATGGCCTGGTCTGCAGCTCGGGACAATGCCTCTACACCTCGATAGAATGCCTAACCGACGGTCTCAGTGTTCAGGACAGCTGCAAACAATGCCTCGTCACCAGTGCACGGGATGTAGATATCAGGCTCGTCGGATATGTCATCGACTGCATCACACCTACCCAAGCCAGCGCATCTGAGTAGAGAGTCGACGCGTGACCTGTACCCACATTGGCACACTACGGGTACGTTGTGCTTGAGTATGGCTTTCCCGAGCCTCTTCCAACCCTTCATCGTGGCCATCGTTGCCGCTATGACGCAACTCTTGACTAGATATAAGGCCTGTAAAAAAAATTATATAAATATAAATGTTGTGCAAATATAAATATTATAAGTTTTTAATTAGATATTTAACATTAAACATACCGCACATGCGAACGGTGCATCGGCGGGGATAATACCATGCATGGATCCGTCATCTCCGATCCCTTGGCCTCGGTACCCGCTCATGAGGATTGTCGGCGATACACCCCTCTAGATATATAGTGTACGTGCAGTTATCCTGATACCAATCTCTGTATAGTCTGCATGAATTACAAAAATGTCAGATATTACAATTAGAAAACTGTAGTTAATAATTAAATTCAAGAAATAATTCTTACATCGGTGCAACATCCATGGGACAGTATTGCTCAGCTTTGGGGGGTTTGGTGCTCCCGCTTGGGCCACATAAACAACATGCATGACGACCCAGCTCTTGCCCTGATCAAGCTCATTTTGATAGTCAATTACGTAGGGTTTTGCCCTGATCAAGCGACATGCGGTTGTGATGAACCGTAGCCGCATCCTAACACTGCATTTAAAAATTCATTGATTTCATTCAATATTCATAGGAAAAAATGATGTTATTATTATTTTTTAAATATTACTAATTTAAAACTTACCCCAATAGCAGCCTCTAGAATGGAGTGCTTCGCGTTCGGGTACCACAGAAAGTCACTGACCATGTTAGTGCGACTCTGGATACCCGGAGCAGATGTCATTGCCCTGTCGACGTACTGGGACATCTTGTATGGAGTGGGTATATGGTCATGCTGTGTACCTCTATTAGATGATGGTACATCCATACTGGAAGATGGTATATTTCTACTAGATGCCATGCTGTATTTGATAATTTTTTGCTATTAATATTGGTACCAATTTTGACCAAATATGACAAAAAGTCTAGTTAAATGTATTGCCATTTTGGTACCTTAAGTGTAATTTAAAATTAGTTCTAATCTAATCGACCTTGGCACTAATATAATCTAATTTTGGTCATAAACAATTTTGGTCAAAATTTGGTACTAAACAATTTAATTATGGTCGTAAACATTTTGGTATTGGTCTAATTTAATTTTTGTGCTCAAACATTTAATTTTGGTGCTCAAAATATTAATTTTGGTCATATTACAGTTAAATTTTAGTACTATCCTAATTAAATTTGGTTATAAACCCTAAACCATAAAAAATAATATCTAATCCTAAATCCTAACTCCTAAACCCTAAACCTAATCCTAAATCCTAAACCTAAACCTAATTACTACCCTAAATTAAAAATTGAAACAAGAAAAGAAGAAGAAAACTTACCCGAGCTCGAAGGGATAGAAATGGAAGCTTGAATGGATAATGAAAGAGCTCCAGCGGCCCCCTTTATATAGCACAGGGGGTTGCATAGGCGTTTGGCGGACCCGGGTCCGCTGGGGCATTGGGCGGCTCCTAGACTGGGGCCGCATAACGCCTGAGGGGCCTGTTATTTTTCGAATTCCACCAAAGAATTCCACCAAAACCTAGGTGATTTGATTTTTTTTTATGCTATAAATAAAAATTTCGGATGTAGAGTTTCCAATAAAAAAAACACTTGCACTGTCGTAGGACCCTAACTAATTTATCTATGTACATTTTTTTTTCACTGTGATTCTGATCAACAAAGTTCAATTGGAAGTCATCTCTGTGAATTCTTTTGAATTGAAATCACATGAACTCCATTGAGTGGTATGTTCCGATCAGATCACAAATAATTTTTAATTGTCGTAGGAAATTTCCGTTTGTTTGTATTATAATATGTTTCCGTTGTAACGCACGGGCACAATATTAGTTATTCATTAAACACATGAAATATATATATCTTTTAATGAATAGAAAGAATCATGATATAAGGATTATTTAATTCAAAAATAAAGAGAGAAACTGAATTGACGAATAAAAATATTAATAATGTAGTATAGTTAAGAAGTTCGGAAGCGTTACACACTTGCACTAATGCAAAACATTTTACTTTAACTATATAAAAAATCATGCATGTCTATAATAAATTTGTATATGTCACAGGTCTAAAATAACTACTTATATAAAGAAATTTGATTATCCATCATAATTTCGTTATCAGGAAGGCCATCTCTTCTGCAAAATGAAGTAGTTTAATTGTGCGTTAATTTCTCCTTTAAATTTGTTTGGTAACAAGTTGTAATTTCTTAATTGGCGGCAATTAAAACATGGGAGGTGACGACTCTGTTCGACAGTGCCAAATTAAAAGAGAGCTGGTAACGAGTTATGATTTCTCAATTCAGAATTAAAACAAGGGAGGTGACGACTCTATTCGACAGCGCCAAAATTTAAAGAGAATTGAATGAGATCAAGTAGGGGATTTAATGGGGGCAGTTGGGTTCGAACGCACAACATATCACCGCCTTCTCGGAGCTTTTAATGTTTGTTTTTTTTTCTTTTTTTCTTACCATTTTTCCAAATATAAAAAATCAAATCAATAGCTATTTTTTTGGGAAAATTTCAAAATTACCAGATCCGGAGATACAAATTTGAATAGTGTGTCAAATTTGAATCAATTTTAAAGTAGTTTAGTCCATTCTTAAATAATTTTGACTTTTTTTTTTAGTTTACTGGACTTTCTTTTTAATGAATAACAGGTTAAATTCAAATTAGATTGAAAATTATGTCTTAAAGACATCAATTAAATGTACGTTAGAATTTTTCAAAATATAATACAAAAGATAGAAAAAGAAATTGAAAAGAAAGATAGCTAGCCGTTGGATATTAAAATCTTCCTCTGAGAGGATACGAATTCTCGCCTCAATGGGTGTATTTCGGTTGGCCCATGGCAGTTTGTCTGACTTGTGGTGGGGTCAAAAGATTTAAAATGCCACGTCGGATTTTGAATTTGATTTAAGAACGGATTTGAACAAATGAAGTTCCATGTTTCCATGTTATGTAATTATATTCCTTATCAATGAAAATCGTTGTGATTTCCCACTTTGCTAAAAAAAAAAAATGTTATATTCGTTATTTTTAATTTAAATAGTTGATATTGTTTGGTGTACATAAAAAATTATAATTTTTCAAATTCATTTTAAAGGTGAGGTTATGGTAATATGCATATTACCAAAGTGTTACTCTTTGTTTTTGTTTTTTTTTAATAAAACTGTTGAAAAATTCACAAAAGTTATATAGAAACCACACAGAGTTAAGAGTTTGGATACCAAAAGTACCACTTACACAAGCAAAAGCAAGCAAGAAAGCGTACATAGAAAAATGCTTAATTGTGTCCGGTCTCAAGTCCCAACCTTTGGGACAAATCTATACTTCACAAAAAGGGTTAATATTGAATGCTTTTTATCTATGTCATTTCATCAACACCCTCATGTCATAACATTCTATTTTTTTTCTTCTTATTTATTATAATCAAAGAACTCATATTTTCTCATGTTCTCTCTCCTCATTTAAGACTCTCTTTCTCATGTTTTATAGAAATTTTCGTGCAATTAATAGTTGTTTTTTTTATTATATTATATATTTTAAATTTGTTAATTTTTTTTCAAATTAGTTGACAGTAAAAAAAATTATAGAAAAAACACATATTCCTCTCTTTAATTTTTTTTTCCCAACACACAAAAAACCCCCCACGAACTTTGAATATGTGACATCTTTTTCACGCACAACTTTGGTGATAATTGGTCGTTTTAATTCAAATTAAACTAGACTTCGTCTAGCTAAATTTGTATTCAGTTTTTGTAAATATAAACAGAATTGACTAAATAATCTGATCAACCAATTATAAATAAAATCAAATCAAGTGAACATTAATCCGGTTAAACCGTATTAAAATAAGACATTCGATTTATAACCAATTATCCAAATGATATTTTCGGTCATTTGATTCGATCAGTTAATTTAATCTTAAGTTGTCAAAACCGAACTTTTCATATCGAAAACCAAACTATCATAATATTATTAAACCGAAGCGAACTAAATGACCAACTTGTTTTGTTCAAAATATATTTCATTCAGTTAAATTCAAAATATTGAAATAATTTGACCATCCCTACACACAATCCACATCTACGTACAAAAAACTAAAATCATGCATGCCAATATGCCATGCCCACAAAGTCCCAAACTCGCCATGTTTAATTGGTGCCTGTGACGTGTCAGCACAGCATAGCTAACAACACGTCACTTAATGTGCTGACATGTTAAATTTGTCGTGCACATATCTATTTGGTGATCAATTAATCGTAAAAACGAACATTTAACACCGCGTTATATGGCTTTCGAAATTTATAATGTTAAGAGAACAGTTAAGATATCTAAAAAACAATTAAATGTACTGTTTGACGATAAGTTAATTGTGTGTTTTGATATGTGGTATTTTTCACATTTTTATGAATTTACATCTCAGTATCATCTTGAAAAAAAAATATAATGACACATCACATCACATCTATATTATACATAATTTAGCATGCTGAAATTGAACATAATGTTATTTGATATGTTTTGTGTAACACCATGAAGCATATTAATTGTGTCAAACAAACACATGCAAATGCTTGTGTCGTGTTGTGCAAAATAGTCGTCCGTTCAGTTTTATATATGTAGAGTGATTATTAATTATTACTTAATTTTTAATATATTGATTCAACGTAATCTTAATTAATATATAATTAATCTTAATTAGTAGATAATAAACTTCAATTAGTACTAACTTGAAACTAAATCTAACAAAGCACAATGAAATAATTAAGTCGGGTCGCCTACGGGCTTTAACAACAACAACAAAAATAGTCAGCTCGATCGGTCCGATAAATCTAGACTTGTATCCAATCCATTTAATTAATCACCGACTAGATTTGATTAGATCGAGTACAAAATTAACAACCCTACAGTCATATCAACTAATTAAGTGTCAAATTGAATTTCCTACCCACCTCCCCGAAAAGAAAAGAAAAGAAAAGAAAATTCCGGAAAAATTTCTTGACATATGTCCTGTCTTCATTGAGAGCAATTGGAACTCTGAGTCCGGTTAACCTAATTAAAGTGAAAATCAAATTATATTTATTATTTCATCCGAAATAAATCATATTATATTCTAAATTCTAAAATTTACTCATAATCTACATCCACTATGGATGTGGATTATTGACACATTATGGCAGTAATTACGCATTATTATCATTTTCCTTGGATAAAAAAAAAAAAAACTACTCTTTTTATTATGAACAAATCTGTATTCACTGTAATTAAGACGTAAGTTCAGTCTTTTCTTCCGTCGCAAAATCAAAATTATTTTTAAGTATATTTTTTTTTGTCATACTTCTTTAAATAAAAATTACAAAAATATGCCTGTGTTTAAAATAATTATACAGTTATGTATGTTCTTGAAAATTTATCCTATCCTATCCTATTTTTTTTGGTTCGGCTTCTACTTTTTCATTCAATGATACAGAAATATGATATTTTAATTATCAGAATTAATGTCTGCTCATTAACATGTTAAATGTAGCGACATTGAAAATGAAACAGAACCACTTATGTGGATCCATTATGAACCTTATTTAGTGATCATATAATTGGTTAAGATAATTACAACAGTAACTAGAAAAACCTCCTGTTTCAAAATTCATACCAGAAGGTACTTGTCCTGAAATATATAGAACAGGAATTAGAAAGATTATTGATATAATATGTCCCATATCCTGTGCATATAAAAGGAGCATGCCATATCATACCAATAAAGGAAACATAAAAATGAAACATATATATATATATATATATATATATATATAGGGTCCGGCTAATTTGCTGCCGGCAGCATTTTAGCCGGAGGTGCTGCCGCCCAAACCGCTGTTTTGTGATGTCCAAACAACAAATTCAAACCGTTAGATGTTTAATCTATATTATAATCTACTTGGAGACCAAATTTTACATTTTTTGGAATTTTTTTACTATTTTTAAAGCTGGGTTGAAAACCGCTGTTTTTAACGCTGCAGAAATTTACTGAAAACAGCGGTTTTCAACCCAGCTTTAAAAATAGTAAAAAAATTCCAAAAAATGTAAAATTTGGTCTCCAAGTAGATTATAATATAGATTAAACACCTAACAGTTTGAATTTGTTGTTTGGACGTCACAAAACAGCGGTTTGGGCGGCAGCACCTCCGGCTAAAATACTGCCGGCAGCAAATTAGCCGGACCCTATATATATATATATATATATATATATATATATTCAATTTTACTAACGCAAGAAAAGAACTAAATGATAAAGACAAAGCAAAAAGAGCCATGTCTTCTTTCCCCGACATTTTTATTAATATCCAAAGTTAATTACAAATTAATAAATATACTCACTTTAGCTGAGTTTTTTTTTAAATGTCCAAACAGAACATTTAATGGCCACCCTTTTTCTCTCCATAGCTGGTTCTCAATTTTTTTTTGCTGTTTCAGACCATATAAATACCTATCTTTCTCTCTCCTCCCTCTCACTAATTGACCAAATTTCGTGTTCTGGTCAAATTTCAGTTGCGCCAAATTATACAATACAATCAGAACCATACACTTCCATGGTTTCTTTATTCGTACCTGACTCAGAAACATACAGTCACTTCACTCCACCATCACCCCAACCTCGACCCCATACAAGATCCCCATTTAGACCCGTGCATGTGGCGCCTTTACCATTACCGCCACCATCACCTCACCCCAGACTGGCACAATTAGACGACGAAACTGGGTCAAATTTTGAAAATATTAACGAAATTTCGGAGGAAAATCTGCAAATTAGGGATGAATTTGAGAGAGCAAACTGAGACTCTGATTACCTGGAGGGTTGTGATGAAGATGATCCATTGTCCATTCGAAGAGAATATGGGAATATGTCGCTTAGTGGCCAGACTGATACGCACTCGTTCGTAGACTTCAATGATATATTTTATTTTCAAGAAGCAGATGTTGCTTACTATGGGAGACAAATTGAGTAGAAAGGTAAGCTGGCACCAGAACAATTTTTCAACTCAAATGTATCAAAATTTTAAACCCTAATAATACTACTTCTTAGAACGAGCCTTGAAAGTATATGGAATAAACTCCTCGTCCGATATTGCCAGATCTGGATCAGTCATAACAGACGAAGTGCTAGCCTTACCAGTATAAGTACACGGAACAAACTCATCGTCCGATGTTGGAGGCTCTAGATCAACCTATTTTTTTTCAAACCAGAGCCGTAGGGGTTTTTCACAAAGTCATTGTCTAAAATTTCATACTGAATAGGTCGCCTAAGAAATTCCTCAATCCTACTCTTGACAGTTCTTTTTATTACAGCATACTTGACAGTTGTTTTTTTGTCCCTCATTTTTACCTCGATCACTAATTGACCCTCCTCTCGCTAGGCCATGATAGGACGATCTACTTCGGTTGCTATTGTTCATCCTTTTGGCCCCGGAAAATTGCCTTAAATCTCCTCATAAATTGCCTTTTATTTCTCTTCCTCACTTTCTCTTGTGTGAGTTGAGTGAGTTGTAAGAAGGAGAAAAGAAAAAAATGAGTATTTATAGGATCTGAAACAACAAAATAAAATAAAATTTGAGAACCGTCCATTTAATAGCGGTGGAGAAAACAAGGAGACCAGCCATTTAATGGCCGGTTTGGACATTTAAAAAAAATTCAGCTAGCTAACGTGGATATATTTATTAATTTGTAATTAACTTTGGATATCATTAAAAATGTCAGCTTCTTTCTTATTGAATTCGTTTTAAGCTCAAAGTATCAACTTATGATTCATAAAAAGGTAAGGTACTTTTAGGTGAATCTAATTATCTCGGAAAAATTAAAAGAAAAATTTCCAAATAATGATGCGATAAATACAAAAACTATTTGTGCTGTACTTTTCCGAATCAATGCATCGGAGTTGGTTGTCAACATTCATAGTCAGTGTGCAAATTCATGACTGCCACCTAAGTTCGGTATAGAATTTAAGAAGTTGATAAATGCCTGCATAAGATTAGATTTTCAAGCAATGTTACCTTAATTAGGTCTTCATTGCACAGATGGGAAACGTGTAATATTTCTAAAGCTGTGAACATTCCGATTCCTTTTTTGGCACATTTTTTTTTTTTTTTTCAGTAAAACAGTTGCAGGTTCAGTTTTTAAAATTTTAAAATTCATAAAGATTTTCAATTCGGATTTTAAATCCGTAACATTTCACAAAAAAACATTGTTCTTTATCATTAGTTTAAAAATGGATTCTCGATACGAATTTTTTTACACATTATACCGAACTTTTTACAAAGAATTATTTCTTACCAAAACTCTAATGTTAAATCTCATGGAGTTGATTTCTCTCCAGTGTTTTTAAATTCATACAATGTATTTAACAGTTATACATTAACTGTTGAACATGCCCCAAATTATAGATTCTACGGTAGAGCCTTCTTATGTGGCATTTGGGAAGAAAAAACAAATAAATAACGTGTTAATTGCAATCGGATATTCATTTATTACTTTTTTTTGGACGGGGGATCCGTATCCTCCCGGATACCTGATTGAAGACAATTACGATCGGACGGTCCATATTAATCTTATTTGGGCCAAACTCAATCCGGTACCTATGGAGATTGTAGGGGGTCTGTTTTGAGATTCGTGTCATGTTAAAAAAACCGTCCGATCGTAATTGTCTTCAATCAGGTACCTAGGAGGATACGGATCCGGGGGAGAGTAGGGCCGTTGGCGGGTGTGTAAAGACGGCTTCAGATCAATTAGACCTCAATTGAATAACATATCAATATTATCCTCAACAAATAAAAAAAAACAATTCAAGGGATGAAAGAGCCGACATTTTTATTAATATCCAGCATTAAATACAAAATAACAGAATTGTCAAGGTTTTGTGACTATTTTTAAAAATATTCAAACTGGCTATTTTTTTGCCGGTTGGGTTACAAATTTGGACCGGCCATTTTTTAGCCGGTTAGTTTTTTTTTTGAAATATTTGTTAGATTAATTCTTTTGATGTATAATTAGTATAATTATATTAAAATACGCTAAAATATGTTAAATTAGGCTAAATTATGCTAAATTATGTTAAATTACGCTAATTACGCTAATTATACTGAAATACGCTAAATTAAGCTAGATTATGCCGATTTTGTGCCATCTTTCATAAATAATAAAAAATAGTAAAAAAATTCAAAAAAAATAGTAAAAAATGAGATTCTACAAGTTCATTATATAACTAATTTACTGAGCTACTTAGATCGAAAAATTAAAATGAAAATATTAATCGGAAATTTCAACTCAAGTTTTGAAAAATAGATTAGCCATTATTAATACATGCATATTTTCGCAAGCTTTCCCTAAAGTGAACATTTGCTGAAATCGGACACTCGAGCACCGTTTTATGGCCGTTTGAAGTTTCATAGTCGTTTTTCGCCTTCTCAGTGAAGATATCGTCTCTCTTAGCGTAATTTAGTGTAATTTAACGTATTTTAGCGTAATTTAACATAATTTCAAGTAATTTAGCGTATTTTAGTATAATTATGCTAATTATACATAAAAATAAGTAATCTAACAAATATTAAAAAAAAATATACTGGTCGGTCCGAATTTATAATCCAACCGGTCAAAAAATGGCTCGTTTGGACATTTTAAAAATAGTCAGAAAACCTAGGCAATTCAGTTATTTTGTATTTAATGTTGGATATTAATAAAAAAAAAAATCTCGGATGAAAGAGAGACGAATAAAACAACCGTCCTCTGAACCTATTTAATGATTTATTATTTATTACATCTTAAAAAAATAAACATGTATTTTTTTAACCGTATCATTAAATATTTGTACAATATATTTGTAATACAAACACGTAAGGTAACGTATGCCTCTGCATTCATTCATTCTTCATTGTCGTCTCCAAGCAAAGCCAATTTAATGAATTGAAGTTTTCAATAGTTGTCAGTTCATTCATTAAGAGGTTCCAAGTGTTCGGAGAAATGCACAGTAGTTTTCAATTGACCGATTTTACATTTTTACAACTAAAATCAGTAGCATTTCTCATTTCTTTTTAAAAAGAGAGTTCATTGATCATGATTGTTTTAGAATAATGATCTAAATTAAAATAAAATAAAACACTACAATTGAAATGTGAAGAACAATGAATACGAAAGTACCACGTCCAATCAAAGCATGTTGCGCTGTGCAAAGCCGTGCAGTTGGAATTGTTCGGCCAATAATAAATGAAAACAGTGCCCCTAAGCCTAAGTAATCATTAGTAAACTACTAAACAACAGATGTACAAGTAAGAAGATAAAATGCACACACAAAAATATTCAAAATATTAAATTTGTATGTCGCTTCCATTTTTTATTTTTTTAATACAAATATTCTAAATCTCAAATATCAAAATACAACCATTAGATACTAATGTGATTTATAGTCTTAGACTCTTGAGCAGTGTTTTGAATTTTTGTTTCTTCTCTCAGTATTTATTTATACACGGACTATCAAAGCCACAATAAGCCCACTGTCTCCACTTTTAATTTAATCTTATCCAACGGAGATGCTTCGTCGCTACTACTCAATTTATATATGTTAGAAATTTTATTACCAGGCCCCTCTAACATTGGTTATGTTGTTTTTCAGACCCTGCAACTCTGCAAGCAAACGGGAAGCTAGACAAGTTCGCTTCTGACCTGGCGTTTCTGGCAGGGTTCGCTGGGCCAGGAAAACGCACGACGAAGAAATTGACTCGGGTTCGCACCCGATCCGTCAGACCGGCCCGCTAGCTGATCGGGTCTAGCTGGTCCAGTTCGCACCCGATCCAGTCTTCACCTTCTACTCTGATAGTGTCACGATCGAGCTTTCTAATGATTCGCTATGAACAGAAAACAGGGAAAGTCTGCCACAGAAATTGAACACGACAGACTTTTTTTTTAATAAAAAAGAAAATTGATTGGTCAAGTCAACGCCAGTTACTTATCAACAATCAGTCATCCTCGCTTTTATCTCACGGATTGTATTTGACCGTTTAAACACCATTTTTTTTTGCCGCCTAAGAAGAATTTAATTATCACATTTATCTCGTGCCAAAAAATATAACAATTTATGAATTTTATGAATTGTGCTAAATTATGAGTACATTCTTGAATTTATATTTTTACGTTCAAGAGAGAAGATTATGATGAAGAAAGAAACAAAAAAAGGTGAATTAGGGAGAGAAAAGTCCTTCATTCCTAGCCACGTTTTCTTTAATTATTTTCATTCTTTTTAATTAATTCCTTTATACCTGTTCTACTCCTATTTAATAACTCTAATTAAACATATAAAGCCGGCTCCATGATCGGTCAACCTTGGGAATTCTTTGAACATGGTATCGGTGTATTCCGCACAATATAAAGCCGATGAACAGTTTTGACTTTGGAGTCCCTTCATCAAGTCAAACCTTTTTTATTTTCAATATGGTAATTTGGAAGTCACAAAATTTCGATTGCATATTGGAAATATGAAAAGAAAAATTGTTTTTTTAAGGTTAATTGTATTCTTTCTTTACACTCCATTAGAAACCTAGGTCCTACCTAATGTACGTGATCCGTGACAAAAAAATCATTGATTATAGTCTTAGTAATGGATAATTAGTATTAACTATAATGGCACATTTTTAATTTAATGATGGTTGATTTTTGGTGGTGTTTGATTTCATTGTAGATAAAGAACTATCTTAAAAGTTAAATAGACGGTTCGTAATAAAATAGTACATAGGGATGAGGCGATAAATGGCGAGATTTATTTCTCTTTCTATTTTTCTTTCTATTTTAGTTTTTAATTGTTTGATAAATAAAAGTCTCTGTTTTTTTTTCCGGGATTCTGTCCTTATTTTGCGTGACATTCGTTTTCCACAAGTGTATAGAATAAAGTATATGATTTTTCTAGTTTTAGAAAATTTCAAGTTTGTACTTTGGAATTAAAAATGTTTGGTGTAACACAAAATAACAATTATCACTTGTCACTTATCACAATTGATATATTTATCTTTACTTAGATGTCATACATTACAAGTATTCAACCTTTGTGATATTAGCATGACAATTTATAATCAAATTACTTTATCGGATTCAAAGCTGTTGAGTAAAATATATGTATAAATGCATCTCTATTTACAATTATAAAAACTCAGTTCATTTGCAACATCATCAATTTAATAATTTTCATCCAATTAATTTAGAATGTTTTTTTATCCCTGCAAGTTCAATTTTTGTTAGTGTGGAATTTTTTTTTAGAATTAGAAAAGATAGCAACTTTTCACAATTGCAGGGATAAAGATGCTCATACTAGTTGCAAAATAATGGCAAAAGTTTATGTGACACTTTTAAATAACTTACTAATTTAGCAAGTGCTTAACATTCCTGCAATTGAACTTGCTAGGGTCACATCAGTAATTACAATTTCTTTGATAGTTGATAGTGAGATGAAGATACTCAAGTTATTCATTGTAAAACATTCATTTGAAACACCACAAAAAATCACATAGGAAATAACTAATAAGGGAAATATTCTGGCCTCCGAGTCATTATACTCGAGCGCGTTGATGAGTCTAAAGTGAACTACTACTTTTAAATATTTATAAACTCTAATTTCTACTTACGTTCAGATCACAAGTGCATGATCATACCGTGTATTATGATTGGGGTGTCGATCCACAGGGATAGTGTATTAGATTTTAAACAATTTTGACTAGTTTAGGTTATCGGATTTTTTTGAAAGTTTCAGGTGGTGGTGCTAATTGCAAACAAGGTTAAGGTTAAACAGTAGATAGAGAGCCTCTAGGATTCAGGTTTATGTCATTCTCAATCATGTAAGTATAAGTTTTGACGTCTCTCTACGTCACATGCGACACTGTCACTGTCGCATGCGGCCTAGATTGCCCCACAGCTACCCCGCATGTGGCACTGTCACTACCCGCAGGGCGTGCTGGGTGTTTGTTTATGCAATTTGAAAGGTTTTCTGATCTTGCGATCGGCTTTTGGGCTATCAAGACTAAAGTATTTTAGGTACACAATTATATAATTTTCCTATACTACCCCATAGTTGAAATATCCCAAAGACCCTACTTAATCTAAGTGTCCTCTAATGTTATTTAAATGTACAATTTATGTTATCCTGCCAAGGGAGCCCACTGGGTTCTAACCCTAGTCTTCGAACCGCTGCCAAGCCTCGTTAGCCGAAGTGTTTGGAGTACTTACATGCATTATCCTTCTCACACAAGGATGCAACGACTTAACACGTATTGGTATGTGGAGATCATTGGCATATAGTAGACAGAACTATGTATGCAAGGATACAATAAAAAGTAATTTAAAGTGCAAAGGAAAACTCAAACCATAACATAAACAGAACATAAACATATACTAAAACATAATTAAGAATTCAAGTACAACTCTCACCCTAGAGATGAGAAGTTTAGCTTCTCATGGCCATGGCAAAATAAAAGAAATAAAATAAGGACAACATAAATTACAACCCAATTGAAGATGGAAGAACAATATAATATTCGTGATATATATTATATATGAGGAGGGATCGGATTACACCCTTTTTTTTGACACACTTTGACACTACCATTTTCAAAGTCCAAATAGTCGATCCAAACCGTTCAACATGATAGATACATTAAAATGTGCTTGGATATCAAATTTTACATTTTTTTGAATTTTTTTACTATTTATTAAGGCTGTTACAAAATCGTTGTTTTCAGACCATTGAAAAACAGCGATTTTGTAACCATCTTAATAAATAGTAAAAAAATTCAAAAAAAATGTAAAATTTGATCTCTAAGCACATTTTAATATGGTGATCATGTTGAACAGTTCGGATCGACTATTTGGATTTTGAAATCGCAAAATTGACCTATAAAAAAAATAATGTCAAGATGTGTCAAAAAAGGATGTAATTGGATCCCTCATCATTATATATTCATGATATATATAATCTGTTTAACATTTTACTCGGCACAACAATATTCTGACAAAAAATGTCTTGAAAAGAAATGGCTGGAAGGAGAAGTTGACTGTCTTTGCAACCAAGGAGAGAAAGATGTCTCTCACTTATTCTAATCATGTCCTACCAATTTGAAAATGGCTCAATTTGTTTGGGGCATTGGGCTTCAAGCCTTCAACACAACCTCTCTGAAAAGTGTACGACAACATATCACTGAGGACAATTTTTGCGTATACATACATAATTGAGATATATAGTTGAGGTGTGCATATGTGCTTGGAATTTGTATCACCTAAGCTAACGAAATATTTATGTTTGAATTAGAACTGTCTTATCAGAGTCCACATGACTATTAAAAGAGTCTTATGCATTCCACTTCAGACCAAATTAGTCCGAATTTCGGTCAAACGACTGTGTCCAAAGAGAAATATTTTGTTACCTTAGAGGATATTGATTCATGTGCTTGCTCCTTTTGTTGTAGTTCTTTGGCCTGGTCTTTCTTTGCTTAGTTTGTGTGATTGTTTTTTTTTAAAGGTTAGTAACTTTCAATTCGATTGATAAAAAATGTATTTATAACAAGTTAAGTGACTCTAATTTTTAAATCTATTTTTTTATTCTCACGAAAATCTCTAAATTACTCTAATCACTCTTAATCATTCTCTTCTAATTATACTTATATACACTCATAATCATCATAATAGCTTAATCCACACCTCACTCCATGACCGGATCTACTCACCATCGCATTCCGATCGAGATGAGAACTCTACTCTCCGAGCTCCGATGATACCACGCTCTCGGCTCCGGTTCGGCTCGGCTCGGCTCCCTCCCCTCTTCCTTATTCTCCTCTCCGCTCAAGGAGGTAGAAATGAGAAAGAGGGAAGGATATCGTTATGTCGGAGATGAAAACTCGAAGGAAAGAGGTATAGAGTGAGAGGCGGCAGTTAAGTAGATCTAGGGTTTAAGATTTTTTTTTTTTCTTTTTACTCCCTTCGTTTGTGTGATCGTTATTTTATTGGTTTTTTTCTAGCTTGTTTTGGAACCGTTTTGTTTATTGTTTGTATGAAGGAAAGGGAAAACTGAGGTTTAGAAATTTGAAGATATATATCTAGGGAAGGATCTATTTTGGAATAGTAATTTTTTTTTTTATCTCAATGATACTTCATCTTTTTATGTAGAAAAAAGGAAGAAAAATGGTAAAGAAAAAAGCAGTCCGCAGCTTAATTATAATCTTCATACGGGTATACTCATGGTGCACATAATAGTTGTGACGACACCAACTTGTACCTAACGGGTACTCTTCCGTGTAGCGCTTTACAAAAGCAAGAAAAACAAAAACAAAAATATTATTAATAACATAGAAAAATGAAAAACCCGCGGGAGCGTTGAACCCTTCTTGTTTCCTCTTTTTCTCCAGTATATACTTCTTCCTAAATTCGAGCAAACATATTATTAGTCTTTCTCTATTGACACAGGGAAAGAGCAAAAAAATCACATATAACACCACAATTTGTATAAGCAAAGAGATGGCAGCGATATCAGTTTTGGCAAAGCATAAACTGGTTTTTTTGGGGGATCAAGCAGTCGGAAAATCCAGCATAATAACCCGGTTCATGTATGATAAATTTGATTCTTCTTACCAGGTTTGATGATTGATTTTTTTTTTTTTTTAGTTTTTAGTTTTTTTGTTTTGATCACATCTCATTTGTGTGCATGGTATAGTATGGTCTGGTAATTGTAAAGCTACCAGAAGAAGCACCATGAAGGGAAATCTTACCTTCCAAAACCAACCATGGAAATATCCAAAAAATAATTGGGTTAATGGGTTTTGCCCGGTATTGGTAGAGTACCGATATAGTTCGTATATCGTATTGGATATCACCAATCTGTACAATTCAAATTCAGTTTATCCAATTGTCTTGTAGTTGTTTCAAGTAGTTTCCTTAAATTTTACCTGTATATCATAATATGGCCTAGTTTTGCTTCTAACCTTACAACCAACAAAAGTTGTAAAAAAGAAAGGAAAACAAAAATAAAAAAGATAATTCTCTGTTTCTATCATTTATTAATAATTATTAAAATTTCAGCCTACTATCGGCATTGACTTCCTGTCAAAGACCATGTATTTAGAGGATCGTACAGTTCGACTACAACTTTGGTATGTACATCCTTCAATTCAAAAAATAAATAACTAAATAACAGAATTATCTAAATGATTGTTGCTGTTATGTGATAACTTGATGCTTAAATATGAGTTTTGTGTCATGTGTCAATTGAAAGTAACACACTGATTATGTTGGTACCACTCTGTTCCTGTACCGGTACTTCTTGTTACCTACAGGCTGACAGCTACAGTAAATTTTACTAGGCAACATGTCAGCCAATCTTTAATTTAGTTCTGCGAGGTAACACTACCATAATAACCTTAAGAAATCTTGGTATCAAATAAATTGTAAGGTTTACTCGAACTTTTTTGCGCCAAATATAGGGACACTGCTGGGCAGGAAAGATTTAGGAGTCTTATTCCGAGCTATATCAGAGATTGTTCGGTTGCAATAATTGTTTATGACATATCTAGTAAGTTATTATTATAAAAGAAAATTCAAAATCCCCATACCTCACTCCTCAAACAAGGAGAAGTAAATTTGGTAAAATTATTTGCTGCTGATACCACATTTTCTAATGGGTACACAGTATTCAATCTTATCCATTATTTAAATAAAAATAATTTTCAAACTATATCTTTCTTATCGTGCAGACTGGCAATCATTTATGAATATTCAAAAGTGGGTTGAAGAGGTTAACAGCCAAGGACGACGTGATATTGTAATTGCCCTTGTTGGTAGCAAGAATGACCTTGTGGACAAAAGGTAATCTGTTGCATAATTTGACATATCAAAGATCTCACTATTTACCAGTACCCAGTTTGATAAATTCATCTAGTCCATCTTTTATCCAATTTGTAGAAATAATAAATTTGAATAACAATACTGAAACTTTAAAAAAATTTCATTTCTATTATAATTGTTTTGCCCTTTTAAGTTAGACTTCTTCATAAAGTTTCTCAATTTGTTTTTTTGAATTTACAGACAAGTATCACTTGAGGAAGGAGAAGCTAAAGCCAAAGAATTCGGGGCCATTTTTGTCGAAACAAGTGCAAAATCAGGGTTCAACATCAAGGTTGATTTAAACAAATTTCCTTTATACTCATATGACAACAGTAGCAATAATCTGATTCTTCACGACCATGTTGCAAGAAATAATTGTGATTTTTCTTTTTTTCACAGGGACTATTTCGCAAAGTTGCATCGGCCTTACCGGGAGTGGTCAGCTATTCAGCGACCCAACAAGAAGAGTTTATCAATGTTAACTTGAGATCATCAGTTAGTTCATCAACCCCGACTGATCAACAACAATCTTCCTCATCTTCCTCACGGGGCTGTGCATGTTAGATCTATAGCGAAATCAACAATGTAGAAAAAGTTTTTTTTTTTTTTTTTAATATATTATTTTACTATAAGCTACAGGGGTATCATAACTTGTAACTTGGTGAAAGAAAGGTTTTGATTTGTTTCTATTTCCCTTTTCAATCGTGATGCAATTCTTTCAACCAAAAAAAAAAAAAAAAAAAATTGATGCAATTCTCTGTATATAATCGGGGCATTGCTGCATTGCTTTTGCAAGTTTCTAATTATTGAAGCCTACAAATGAAAGGCCCGCTGAACAAAAAAAAACTCATACTATGGAAAGCAAAAGAAGAGGAAAAAATACATGCTAAACTTTAGTGATCCCTCCTGGGCTGAAAATGTATGATTTTCACTTATCTACTACAAGCCTAGTTTAGATCGAAGAAACTAAGACTTGATAGGACGTGTGTTTTGAATTTTTGATAAATTTTTTTTCTAACAATAGATGATACACCACAGAAAATGTAGGCCTATATCACACAAGTAGCATTTGAAAACATGCATATACCATATATATATATTTTTTTAAGAAGCAGAAGTCCGTCCATAAAAAACATATTTCAACAATTGAATATATAATATATAAAGTAGGAAAATTAGGAAATCAAGAAATAACACAAATTCATTGTTCATCCAGAAAGTATAATATTAATTATATATCTATCAGTTGAGCTGTCATATTATAATAAAACAAAATCTTCTTTCTTACAACTTTATGAGACATATAACTTTAACCTCCTGAGAACAACATTACACAAGATAGCCCTTTAAACATACATATTCATCCCAAAAAATTACATACAAACAAATTTGCAAGTTTTTTCTTTTCTTTTTGAAACCGAACGAAGTATTAAAAGCACATAGACGGGAACTAGTCTATTACACAAGGAACATACAACATCTCTAGAAGAGAATTTGAGCACTTAATCACTTTTTCACGAGGGACCTAGTGAAGATTCTCTGGCAGCTACAAAAATCTGTTTTATTTGCGGGAGTAAAAATATTTAAGAGTGTGTCGGCCGAAATTTTTATTTATAGCACAAAAAAAAAAAAACCCAAAATGGCACCAAATCTGAAAAATTTCAGATTTAGCACGGTCGTAGATCGGCTAAGCGGCCTCATTTACTGGGGACTGCAGTTTGGCTGAGCGGCCCCCTATTTTTTTTTTTATTTAAAACGAAATTTGTTTTTGGTATTTTTGTTTAAAAATAGTTGTATTTGTTTAAGTTTTAGTTTGTAATGTTGTTTGAATTGATATATTTTGTCGTATCGTATTTTAGAAATGTCGTTCGTTTGAAATATTTTTATCCAAACTAAAAGTCAAAGCCAAACAACCTCGTGCAAATTTAATAAACTAAAAATTAATAAACTAAAAGTCAAAGCCTACAAGTCAAAGCCTACAAATCTAATAAACTGAAAATAAACAATGTTCTTACGAATATAATTAAAACTAAATAAACATTCATCCCATTGATACAGCTCTCAACCTGCAAATTTTGAAATAGTGACTGTTAAATCTGATTGTTTAAATAGTTTCTTAAAAGTTGAAATTGATTAATAAAAAAAATTAACCACCTCTTGCATCTCGAGCAGCTCTGTTATGTCTTTCAATTGTATCTCGGCTGGCTTGGTGGCATCTTCTTCTCTTATTTAGTAAGTCCAACCACATCAGAATTCTGTTGTGTTTTATTCTACCCAAAGCAATATTTTTATCCTCTGGAACAAGGACAGGGCCCTCGTTTGTAGGCCATTCCGACTGATTTTCATACACATGCCATTTAGCACTCCATGTGTTGATCAGTGTCCGGATGTGGTAGTAGTGACTAACAAAGCAGCCAAGGTCGATGCCTCAGAGACGGCACACAGACAGAACATGAGAACACGGTAGTCTGTCCAATTGAGGCTTTTGGCATGTGCATTCCACCGTGTGATCATCCTTGATGATAACCGTGTATTTGAAATTGGCCTTGGTAAACCGGCCAGAATCGTCAGATATGTAAGCGTGAACTCTCTCTTGTGTAGAGGTTACCTCGAACTCGTTATTGTGGCCAAACCCCCCAAGCGTCTTCATAGTATCGGACCTCTTGAACCGGTGGTTAATAAGCTACGAAAAATTAAAAAATAATGAAGAAGTCAGATTTTTTTTAACAAAGTTACTAAAAAATTATGAAGAAAAAACTACAAATAAAAATACCTCATGCACACGACACGAGAACTGTTGACCTTGACTGGTTTCATTTAACGCTTTGGCCCTCCTTTGCGCAAACCATGTGAGACATTTGTAAAATGTTTCTTCAATTATTACTGCCACCAGTAACTTACAAGATGACCTCAAAACATTATTTAGCAACTCGGAACCGTTTGTAGTCATAATTCCCCAACGGTAACCATCGTCCAGCGCTTGGAATATCTTCCATGGTTTCGGACACTCGTTCTCATCTTGATCCAAATACTTGCCCACACCGTCCAGCCAATTGAGAGCAAGGTCACATACGTTCTCCATTGCTTGCATGTTAGTGTTGTGATCTAGAAGCCAATCATAGGATATTGTTTTCTAAGTTTTGTTCATGTAATTGAATGATTTGTTTATCATTTTGTTCCTTGAGTATTTTATTACTTATAGATCATTTAAGTTGAGGACTTGGAATTGTAGAACTCTATAAAGGAGTTAATAAATACTCTAAAGTGTCCCTAGTCTTGGTAATTAACAAGGAACATTAATTACCGGTATAAGATTAGCATTTGGATTAGATGATGATCATGTTCTGCAGATCATGTGACAAGGGGTTGTCAATCTAATCAAATGGATACCTGATGGAGATCAGGGATTGGACGTGACCAAAATAAAACATTTAATATGGATTGTGTTTGTGTCATTAATGTTTTATTTGTGTCTGGAATTCTAAGGTATGAGATAATTGTTTCTCTCACATGAGAATACATATTCGTGGGTATTATCCAACGCTGTCAGTAACTGACAGTCATACAGATTCTATCTCAGTATGTGTCTCTCATGTGGAGAGATAGTAATTATCAAGAATACCAATGTCCCTCATGTAAATGAGTGATGATATCACTGGGCCCCTTGATGAAATAATATAAGTATGTGCACATATGATTAAGGAGTTAATCATAATTACTGAATTATTTTGGAATCAAGAAACGAGTAGATTTGCAAGGATGACACGTTCCTACCTTGGATCTATTCATGATATCATGAGACATGGAATTGACACGAGGCAATTGTTGCTCAGGGATCGTGATACAGTATGGTACTTATCATCTGTGTCATTTGGGTAACTACAATGCATATTGCTAGGTGCCGCTTGTAGTTTATGGAATCGAAAGGAGTTTCAGATTCCATTGCCATGTGACATAGATCCCACAGGGTCACACCAATAAGAAATGAATTAGAAATGCTCCTTAATTTATTTGACATGTATGACATGACAAATAAATTTGTTTCTCCATCAAACCATGAGAAATATAATTATT
Source organism: Carex kokanica (assembly GCA_025461125.1). Taxonomy (NCBI): domain Eukaryota; kingdom Viridiplantae; phylum Streptophyta; class Magnoliopsida; order Poales; family Cyperaceae; genus Carex; species Carex kokanica. The sequence continues at coordinate 765,980 of JAJGRX010000113.1, read as the reverse complement.
TGAGATAATTATATATGATACTACAATTAATTAGATTAATTGTATTGGATTATTGCAAACAAGAAAAAATAGAACTTGGCCCAATAAACAAAGCCTAATGGCTGTTGTTAATTATGGCTCATGTTTATTTTATGAATTGTTTCCTTAATTAAAAGTTCACCCAAAATAGTTTACCACGTTTTCTGATAACTGCTGCGCAGCATTTCTTATTTTGACCATATCTCTTTCAATAAATCTGTTTTTAAAATTCTATATATTTCTGGAAAGGTAAAAGAAATATCTAGAACTTTACCTCTCTGGAGGAAAGCCAATTAGAAACAGATCATGGTCAAAAACGCGATAGAACGTAGTGGTTAATTTGGACCGCCATGTTCTGTAACTGCTGCTCATGTTTCGTATTTGGACCAAAACCCTCTCATAAGATATCCGTTTTGGGCGTATAATATATGGATGGAAAGGTAAAAGAAAGATCTATAACTTCTCATTCTGTGACAGAATCTAATTCGAATTAGATCGTGGTCAAAAACGTGGTAGAACGTGGGGTTAACTTTGGGAACAGAATTCACATTCCTTGTTTGCTATATATATTCTCCCTCTCATTCCTTTTGAATATAATTCGTTTTTGAGAGTTGAAGTTCTGCCAAAAACTCTATCTCTCTTGTTTTTCCTCTCATGTGTTGAGAACCCACAAACTCTAAAAGTTCAAGATCTAGTTCTCTTGGAGGATAGTGATTAAGGAGCAACCAAGTTAGTACTCTCTAGCAAAAGGAAACTTTGGTTTCTAATTAATTTCTTGGTGGATACCGTGGAGGACTTCTACTTTGGAGTCTCATCTTGGTGCAAAGTGTTCTAAGTCACGCACACATCAACCACCAAGGCGTTGCAAGGCATCAACCACCATTAGCATCAACAAGAAGGTGGAGGCTACAACTCTACATCTCAAGGACCTTCTTTTCTTGTCAGAGACAAGAAACTAAAGGTATGATGCTTATTGATTTGGAAATAGATTTTGGTTTGATTTCAGTCACACATGATGATCTCTTTTGGTACTTTTCTTGTCAAAATTTTGAAATTCCGCTGCCTTAAGTACCATAAGAACCCAACATTGCATTCCTTGCTCGTATCTCCTCATCTTCCTCTTAGCCACACATATCCTAAAAAACTTGATTGCCTTCTCACTGCAACCGTTTTTCTTCATGTTCTCAGCTATGTGAGTAGCACAAAGATGGTGAACACATTCATCTTCATTCTCATCGTTCCATCCCAGATCATCTTATCTGAACACCTTCTTGATACCCTTGCCTCTATCAGTGATAACACACATGAATAAGGAGCGAATTACATTACGGCGCACCCATTGCATGAACCACGCACAATCTTCGAAACTCTCTGATTCTACCAGTGAAAAAGCCAACGGGAGAAGCTGGTTTTCTGCATCGTACCCGGTTGCAATCAACAATTTGCCTGTATTAAAATAATCAAATTAATTTCCAAAAATTTAAATCAACTAAATTAACCTACTGAAAATGAAATAAATTAGTTACCTTTGTACCGGCCTGACAGGAAACATGCATCAACGGTGATGACTGGTCTGATGTGTTGAAAAGCAGCTATACACGGTCCAAATACCCAAGCCGCCCTATGGAAATACCTCCATGTTCCAGGTTCACCGGTGGGAAATGAGGTCACCTCAAACAATATTTCTGTCAATAAATTAAAAAAATAAGTTTAATTGTTGATTTTCTTACAATGACGTAAAAAAATAAGCACCAATTTGGTACCTGGGTTCTTTCTCTTGATTGCCTCCAACGACGGAACTATAAGAGCGTATGACTCCTCTCAACTACCAAATTGGCGGGCAATTGCCAACTCACGGCCACGTCACAGTTTGTTGTACGCCGGTATTTGACCGTTGTATCTTTCAGCAACAGCGATCCTTACAGTCTGGATACTCAAATCAACATCGTTCCTCATGTGAGCCGATATGCAATCAGCAACCATACCAGCCGACAACTATGCATGATCAATTATTGTCGCATTCGTGTGACAGGAATGTTTTGTTAGGCACTTCGAGACACGCCATTGTGTATCGTAACCGGTGGCCTTTGCGAATATGTACCAGCCACATCTACTGTACTTGCACTTGAACCTAATTCTGGTGGTACTACTGTGCGTATTCCTTATCTCTTTGTTGCAAAGTATGTGAAACCTGGCAATTGCGCTCTTCTTGGCCTCTTTTGAGTCATATGTTTGACCCTCAGACAATTCATTCTCATACTCTGCCCTCCTTCCAAATAAACTCAAATTTGCAGGCTAAAACTCTGATGTGTCATTGAAAGCCAAACACGGGTGCTGAAACCCGCGATCCATTATGAAAGTCCTCGGACATCCAAGCACAGGCTCGGTATCTTCCTCGTCACTATGATCGCTTATACCCTCAGGATCTTCATCACCCTAATTTTCCTCTGCCTCTAGTAATTCCGGATCCTCTGATTCATCACTTTCATCCGGATCACAAGATTGACCCCAATGAGCGCTCCGACTAGATGAAGGCTGGTCAGTCCGGGGTGGGGCCCAACGGGAGGGCCGACTACTGGACGGTCGGTCCCTCTGAACTGGGGCTTGGCTACTGGACGGTTGGTCAATTTGGATAGGGAACGGACTAGAGCCAGATGAGTTACCCCGACTACGACCCTGCATTAACCTCATAACTGGGTTGGTACGCCGGACTCTGGTAACCTCCACATATAGGTCAATTATCTTGTATGTACCCCCAGAAAAACTCATAGTTTGGTTGTACAATACCTGCAGACTCCCTCATTCTGAATTGGAAAGAGTTGAAACTAGATTTGTGCTGAACTAGTCGGCATACTAATTTTGGCCTCAATTTTAAGGTCATACTGGCCCTAATCCAATCCCAAATTCTGACATATACTCGATCTAAGTCCCACATAATCAGTACTCGGCAATACTGGAATCACAGTAACAGGTCCGATACTATAATAAACTCCATTAGGACCTATTAAAACATTTCCGCCAGTATAAATTGATACCATAAGAGCTATTTTGAATCCAATACACAAGAAACCTAAAATTAATTATTAACCTACTGAAAATTAAAAAAAATTGAAAAGAAGAGGGAAAAAACTTACAGAAGAAGCTGTTGTTCAGGAGAGAGAATGGGTGAGGGTGTGAAATAAATTTCTCTCTCCTGGATGGGAATATAAAGGCAAGGGACCGCTCAGCCGAAATGCGGCCCCTGGGACCGCTCAGCCAATATGCGGTCCTGGGGCCGCTTAGTCGATCTGCGGCCGTGCTAAATCTGTAATTTCCTAGATTTTGTGCCGTTTTGGTTTTTTGTGCTATAAATAAAAATTTCGGGTGTGTCTGTATTCTCGCGGAAACTCCTGTCGATAATAGTGATACTCTCATCAATAACAATTTCTGACAGCTTACTTTTGACAATAATTATTTTTATTTTCAAGAATAAAATATATTCTTGTAGTAATGATGAGGATTTGTTTCAAGTAAGGGCAGATGCAGGATTTTCATCAGAGTAGGGCAAAAAATTATCGAATCGGATTTAAATAGCTAATTCGATTCAAATTAATTAGAGAATCGGATTATTAGATAAAACATGATAACAATCAAGGCTATCTATTTAATTTGTTGGAGTCAGAGCTATTCTTTAATTGTTGAACTATCTAAAATATATTTGATCGTTAAGCTTTCTATTTAATTTATCGGGCTATCTAAAATGTATTAAATTGTTGGGCTCACTTCATGATTAGAATAGAGCAATATCACTTTTTCAGGTAAGGCAGAGGCCCAAAATCTAATTGGTGTAAATTAATTTTGAATTTTCAGAATATGTAATATGCTGCATCCGCCCTTGCCCTTGGTTCCAAACACTTGCGCATGTGGCTTTATCACTTCGATCCAGCGCGCTGTGAAGATACACCTATATAACAAACTTAAAAAAGAAAAAAAAGAATTACATATATAGAGTTAAACTTAAGAGTTTTGTTTGACCTTTTTAATGGTAGAGACTAAAAATTCTTCGATCTTTGACTTGTTCGTGTGATGCGCGTGTTCAGGTGCAGGCGCAGGCGCATGCACAAGCACAAAGCACACACACACACACCTGTAAGATTCAATAAAACTTCTAATTCAAAATCAGTATCTTATATACATCTTCTTCTTTTTTAATTTAGCTCAAACTCTTTATTTTCGTTGAAAGCGACTTTTTCTATTTCTTTATTATTCCAAGCATATTAAAGATATTTTGTATGTATCATAGTACATGTGCCCTTATAATCTTATATGAAATATGTGAATGATGCTAACTATAATTAATCTTATACAGAAAAAGAGTTAATAACAGTCAGTAAAAAAAATTATCTTTATCTTTCTAATATAAAGTGCATTTGTTAAAGTCCACTCTTGTTAATACTATAATGAGATATTAGAGAAAATCACCCTATTTAAAAAATAATCTTTGAGATTATTTCGATCATTGACCTTTATTAAAATAAAATATGGTATTATTATAACAATTTGGAATACATTTTTATGAAATTGGGTTTTTAGAAAATATGAACATGTTATTTTTTAGGGTCCGACTAATTGTACCCAAGGAGTTGTACCCAGTTTTTATCCAAAAAAACTTTCATTTGACTTGTGCGAATACTGTAAAATACTATAATGAATACTGTAAAATAAACAACAAATCATGCATAATACCTAGTTAAAAATTGCAACAACCCAGATTTTACCAAGTTAGTTAAAAACTGTTAGGAACTAGAAAATTAAATGTACTTCCAACTGTACTTTCAGCTTCTAGAAGACTTAACACAAACCACTTCCAACTGTACTTCAACCTTCTAGAAGATTTGAAAAACAAACTTCTAAAAACTCGTGAATTTGTACACTGAAAATGATGCAAAATTAATTTTTTTTTTTCGAAATTAAAATTAATTTTTTTTTGAAATTGTTTTTTTTTCAATTCATCAATTGTTCTTCAATTATTTTTTTTGAATATCATGTAAAATAAAATTTCAATACTATAAAATTAGAAGATGCAAACTATAAATCTAACAGATGTTAACTACAAGATTTCAATACTGTAAATTTGACACATTAAACTATAAAAACATCTTATACAAACTATAAAATGATACCACAGACAAAAAAATCATAAACTGTACCATTTCAGCAATTTAACCAATTTCAGCACAAAATAAATCGTACCATTTCAGCAATTTAACCAATTTAACTAATGTAACCAATTTCAGCACTTTAACCAATAAACTGTACCAATCTCATTTCACCATTTCTCTATTCACAAATATTTTCAACTATATCTAACATCAAATACAAACAATATTTGGATTAAACTGTATCTAACATCAAAGCTGTTCAATCATTTCTCTAAGATTTGGATGATTACTTCATAAAACGCTGATGCGAATTATTTGGATGCGTCAGGAGTTTCATTGCTAGAACGACACGTTCCTTGGAAATGTCATCCTACAAAAAAAAAGATTTGCAAGGGATTTAGATTTATGCAATACTGTTAAACAACACTGTGAATACTGTAAAATTGTATGTGAATACTGTGAAATTAATGATGAACGATGAATGAAACCAATACTGCAAAATAACACTGTGAATACTGTAAAATTGTATATCAATACTGTGAAATTACTTACAAAGTATGTAAAATACTGAAATTAATGAATAATGATGAATCAAACAATACTGTAAAAGAACTGTGTTAATACTGTGAAATGGTATGTCAAAAACTGTGAAATTACAAATGAAGTATGTAAAATACTATGAATACACTACCCTCTTTACATAATATGTAATATCAGGAAATATGTAATGGAAGCCTACCGGTATTTCAAACTAAAATATATACATCATAAAATTACCTGTGTAAAGTTCATTGGCGTCTCAGTGATCAGATTATACACATAACGCAGCAAGAAAATTGCACAATCCATCGATCCTGGTGCTTGCTGTGGGCACTTCTGCTCAACAATGCCAACATCCTTCCATGCAGCGTTACCTGAAAGAAAAAAATGATATTAACATCTTTAATAACTTGAAGTATGTCATGAATCCTGTAAAATAACACATATATCTTATAAAAATTTTGTATGAATCCTGTAAAATAACTCATACAACTTATCAAACTTTTGTAGGAATCCTGTAAAATAACCCATACATCTTATAAAACTATTTTATGAATCCTGTAAAATAACTCATACATCATATAAAACTATGGTATGAATGTTGTAAACTAACTCATACAACTTATAAAACTATTTAAGGAATCCTGTAAAATAACTCATACATCATATAAAACTATGGTATGAATGCTGTAAACTAACTCATTTATCCTACAAGACTGGTAAGTATATTATTTAATAGTTTAATGAATTTCAACAGAAAATCCTCTAAATCAATGGCAGAATAATGAAAAAATAGTTGAAGAATACTGTAAAATCCTCTAAATAGTTGAAGAATACTCACAAGTCCTCCAGCTAAGAAAATCTTTAAGCCATCTCATGGTGTGCCAATGGTATTGCATGTATTCAACATTAAGAGAAGTGTAATAATGCATCTCAACATTATGAAGATCCACTGCAAAAAGCACCCAATGGTTTTTCTTGCAAACAGGAACGAACAGCCATTTGATGCGCTCAAATTGAGGCCCAAACAACTGTGGAAGGGACTGTAATGCTGATTTTTCATCGTGCATATGCATCAGAATCTGCAATAGACAAAAATAAAACATTAAAATATTACTGATACATCTAATAAAAATAACTCAAAAAACTTATAAAACTATTGTATGAATCCTGTAAAATAACTCATACATCTTATAAAACTTTTTAATGAATCCTGTAAAGAAACTCATAAAACTTATAAAACTATTGGATCAATCCTGTAAAATAACTCATACATCTTATAAAAATATTGTATGAATCCTGTAAAATAAATCATACATCTTATAAAATTTTTAAATGAATCCTGTACAATAACCCATACATCTTGTACAACTTTTGTATGAATCCTGTAAAATAACCCATACATCTTACAAAAATTTTGTATGAATCATGTAAAATATTACTGAAATATTTCAACATTTCAAGTCTGAACATTGAATTCATAATATATAAAAGTACATAATAACTTACGGATAGATAAGGTGAGATGAAAAATCATGGGTGATTCACAGGAGTCTCGTGTTGCATTACTGACAGGACAGTATCAATGAGCTGCAAAATCAATCATAATCAGTAAAATAAATTTAACAGTTGTATCCTATAACTGACAGGACAGTATCAATGTTGCATTACTGACAGGAAGAGTAATTGAGGTGTCATTTATCCTTTATTTCCTAAGACCAAACCTGAGACGTGGTTAATCACAGGAACAATTCCATCATATTGAGGTGCAATTGCATAATCTAGAATAAATGAAGGCAATTTAAGTTAAAGGTGGTTCAATCACATAACAAATGGCTAATTGCAGCTTAACTGGGGCTGAATTGGCGCTTGAAAACAATATTTTGGTCCACATTCAGATAATGAATTGTACCTGGGGGTTCGTTTCAGCTGCAACTGAACTTAGTGCACCAATCTACAACATAAATAAAGGAAGCATTTTGCAAATCCTCTTCAGCCCGGTAACAAACGAACAAGTCACAACCTACACAGGCCATTCTAAACTGCTTCTCTAACTTCCCTTCGCCTCTACAACAAATCAAACATATATAATCAGAATTAAGAAGAACTAAAAGTACAATAACTTATGAACCGTAAATTTAAATCCATATCTAAGTTGATATCAAATAATTTAGGCTACACCAATGACCACACCACTGGTGTACCATCCAGTGATTTGAAATTGGCTAACTACATTGAAGAATTACAATTTAAACCCCAAAAAAAGAAACAATTAGACCAGACCTAAGCACCTGACCTGACTTGCATTCTTTAAAAAATTCAACTAAACCAGATGACCCAACCAGCACAAAATCAATTCTCGCATTTGAACTGTTCCACGATCTTACCAGAGAAAATTGAGGGTGAGAAAGAAAAAACACGAGCAAATTAAATCGATCCAAAAGAAATCCACCATCAGATACCTTGAAGTAGTGAGCTCGGAGAGAATCACGGACATAGACAGATCGAGGCTGTCAGATCGGGATCGAGGCTGTCAGATCGGGATCGAGACCGTCGGAGGTTCAGAGACTTGTCGGAGCGGTGGCCGTCGGAGGGGAGGTTGTCAGAGAGGAGGCCGTCAGATCGGGATTGAGGCCGTTGAAGGTTCAAAGACTTGTCATAGCGGTGGCCGTCGGAGGGGAGATTGTCGGTGAGGAGGCCGTCGGAGGTTCAGAGACTTGTTGGAGCGGTGGCCGTCGGAGGGGAGGTCGTCGGAGAGGAGGCCGTCAAATCGGGATCGAGACCGTTGGAGGTTCAGAGACTCGTCGGAGCGGTGGCCGTCGGAGGGGAGGTCGGAGAGGAGGCCGTCAAATCGGGATCGAGGCTGTCGGAGGCCGTCGGAGATTCAGAGACTTGTCGGAGGGTGGCTGTCGGAGGGGAGGTCGGGTCGGATCTATGTGATCAGAAATTTTGAAGAGAGAGCAAAGGGAACGGGAAAATAGATCAGAGAAATTGGATATTTATAAGTAATTTGGAGTTGAACCGTTAAAAAACAGTTGAAATCTTATCCAAAACTGCCCGGGGATTTTCGGGGGATCAGGTTGAGTAAAAACCGGGTACAGTTGATTGGGTATGAAAACCTTTTCTCTATTTTTTATATGTTTGTTATGCTTGTTTGCTTATTTAAAGTTTTTTTAACTATATATCTAGCCCTTGAGATTGGAAGGATAAAAGTGGAATTTATTGTAAATTTCTGATTAAATGAGAAAAAGTTGGAGAATATAAGTAGTAATTCTAATAAATTTAATTATAGGGTCATGTTTGTTTAATTAGAAGTTAATCCTTTACGATGAGATCTCAATTTGAACCGAATCATGCTAGATTCTTGAAAGATTAAAATTTGTGGTTTCACTTTATATCTCTACTTTGCATCCTAATGCGTAAATAATTTTCTCTGTGCTAGCAGTACAATTAACTAGAGAAATAAAAATGTTTAAAATTCATGGTATTACGGAATGAAGTGCATAATGTGAGGGCGGGTTGATCTTATGATTTAGATGAGAAAAATATGGGTTTTGTAAATTTAAACACCATGATCGGTACAATATATAATATTAGTTTTTCTGACTGTATTACATTTTCCGATTTGCATATGTATCTATTATTTATGAGGCACTGTACATATTTAAAAAATGTAAACTTTTTTTAGCAATACTTTAAATTTACAAAAGTAATCTATTAATTATGTAAACTTTAATGTATTTTAGTATATGCTATTAAAAAAGTAATCTAACAAATATTTAAAAAAAAATCAATTTTTTAGTCTTATATTTCAGTGTTTGTCTTAAAAAAAAAAAAAAAAAATTTCACAGGACCGGCCATTAAATGGCCGGTCGGGCTTTTTAATCGGGACCGGCCATTTAATGGCCGGTTTGGGTATATTTAAAATTTCGGAACAGTCGTGGGCATTTTTATTAATCTGTAATTAACCTGGGGTATTTTTAAAAATGTCGGCCAAAGGCCTACTACTAATTAAATTTTGGCACTATTCTAAATCCTTAATTTTGGTACTAAACAATTTAATTTTGATCGTAAACAATTTAATTTTGGTAAAATAAATCTAATTATATTTTGGTATTGGTCTAATTTAATTTTGGTGCTCAAACAATTCATTTTGGTCATATTCCAATTAAATTTTTGTACCATTCTATTTAAATTTTGGTTCTACATCCTAAACCGTAAAAATTAATATTTAATTCTAAACCCTAAATCCTAAATTCTAAACCTAAATTCTAAATCTAAACCTAAATCTAATAACTACTCTAAATTAAAAATTGAAACAAGAAAATAAGAAGAAAACTTACCTGAGCTCAAAGGATCAAAAGTGATGCTTGAATTGATAATGAAATGGGTTCCAACGGCCCCTATATATAGCACAGGGGGCCGCAGGGGCGTTGGGCTGTCCCAGGGGCCGAAGTGGCATTCGGCGGCCCCCAGTCTTGAAGCCGCAGAGGCATTGAGAGGCCCGGGTGGTTTTCAATTTCCCCTGAAACGATGTTGCATGTTTTGGTTTATTTTTTATTTTTTTATGGTATAAATAAAAATTTCGGCAGACAAACACATGTTTAACCAATGAAACTTTTAATTCAAAATCAGTATCTTATATTCATCATTTTTGAAAAGTTAGATGAAATTCTTTATAATCTTTGAAAACGACATTCTTTTTATAATTTCAAGCATATTAAAGATCAGTTTGTACGTGTTTTTGTATATGTGCCCTTGGAATCTAATATAAAAAAGATACTTACAAATCTTTATTGAAATTTAATATCAAGAAAAATTATGCATGTGGAAAGAGTGCGAATAAGAAGAATTTTGTATGATATCATGCATTTTTCACTTGGTCTTTGGTTTATATATTTTCTGAACTATGTTAATGATACATATTTCGTCTTATTTAGAAGAAGAAAAAAAGTAAAAAAATTGTTAATAAAAAGTTTATCTTTTATCTTTCTAATATAAAATACATTCGTCGAAGCACATATTTATGCATATTACATTAATAAGATATTAGAAAAAATCAATGTATTAAAAAATTTATCTCATATAAGCAAATAAGTACAAATTTTGGACCAATTATATCAGAAGTTTTATCTTTTCTCGTTCTCTCAGTAGTCAGTTGTGTTGGGAAAGTAAGCTACAAGCTGCAACAGCAGTGTTAGGAGTTAGGACTACCCGTACGCTACATCGTGGGTCCCACATGTAAGATCAGTTCTTTCTCAACTATTGAAATAAATAATGTATCCAATGTACGGTGATGATTAGGGCTGCACAAAAAATTCGTAGTTCGTAATTCGATTTGAGTTTGATTCGAAAAAGTTCGGAAAAAATTCGATTTGAAATTGAGTTCGTTCGAAACTATTTCAAACCAAACTTAGTTCGAAATTAATTCAAACCAAACTCAAACTGGACCTAGTTCGTTCGAAATAGGTTCGCAAACCAAATTTAGTTCGAAATTAACATAAACGTGAACCGTTAATTTCTGCTGATAACTTATGTTCACTGATGAAAATATAAGCAGTCCAGTCTATAATTGCTTTGAATTATGACTTCTGAAACAGAAAGTCCGGTCCAATTACAAGCTCAAATAAAAAAATTCAACAACAAAACTCAAATAAAAAAATTCACATGTTTATACCAGAAATTTTGCTTTTTAAGGTAGGATTCTGAGTTTTTCGGATAATCCAGTCTCAACTCTCTCGTTTTTTTCTTTGTTTTGATAAAGTTATTATTAATTTGATAAATATATCGTCTGTGGTTCGATCGGGACCGTTAAAATCAAAGAGCACTGCATTTATCATCTTCCATGAAAGTTTGATAAAATTTTGTTTTGATTTACCCATCCATCTAGTTGATCGAAAATTGAAGCATTGTATGGCCATAAACATTTCATGTTGGATTAAAGCTCATACATAATAAAACTTCTGAACTTTTATGTTGGTTACGCTCAATATTGCACCTTGATCATTCTAGATCAGATTTGGAATGATTTTGTTGCAGATTGACCGTTGAATTCCCGCGGTAAAACAAACGGTCCGAAAATAAATGCAAAAAATGCCAAAAAAATGTAGAAAAATGCAAAAAAAATGTATTGGTGTGAAAAAAATGCTGTCAAAAAAATGATCAAGGTACAATATTTCTTTTATATGTCTAAAAAATGCAAAAAATGCTGTTATTGATCAGCTACTCATTTAGAAAAATTATATGTATTGCTGTAAAAAAAAATTCAAAAAATGCAAAAAATACTTATTTATTTGATAAAAAGATAAAAATAAAAAAAACATGCAAAAAGTAAAAAAAATGTAACAAGTTTGAAATATATTTTTTTATTTTTTTTTCCAAATTATTTGCTGCCTAATTTTATTTTGTATCACTACAATGCACTTTTAGACTCACTCAATAAAATATTAAATAAAATATTAACTAAGCGAGTGACCCCACAAATCCTGCAATCCGATCACCTCAATAATTTCACACCCTTAGATCTATCCTCTTACCAACGTCTAGATCTCTTCCATGTCAAGAATCCGCTCCCTTTCCATTCAACCAATTAACCCGCTATTTTTTCCGCCACTACCTCCAATTTTTTTCCCTCTTCCCGCTAACGCCAAAACCGCTCGCCCAAATTCCTCTCCCGCTAAGTACCAAAATAATATCCCTCACGTCTTCTCTCTCTCTCTGGTGACCTCTCACAACAAAGACTCATCTCTCGCCCAAATCCCCTGTTGCGTACATTCAAACTGAGTGTGGTATTTGGTTGTAATTAATTTTGGAGTGCTTGAGTTTTTATTTAAATTGTACTTCTATTGATATTTGGGTTTTATTTAAATTGTATTTTGAATACTTTGGAGTGCTTGAGTTTTTATTTAAATTGTACTTCTATTGATATTTGGGTTTTATTTAAATTGTACTTTGAATACTTTAGTTTTTATTGAAGTGCTGTAATTTCGCACTATGGCACAGCCAGAAGTCATAAATCGTAAGTCATAACAAAGTTCGTAAAGGTTCGAAATTGAGTTCGTAAAAAATTCGGTTCGAAATTGGGTTCGTTCGAAATTGAGTTCGTTCGAAATTAATTCAAACCAAACCTAGTTCGAAATTAATTCAAACCAAACTCAAACTGGAGGTAAGTTCGATTCGGTTCGGTTCGTTTGCAGCCTACTGATGATTGACTGATTTGTTTCGTATTCAATATTTCTCTTTGCCATTTTTTATAAATACTTGTAGACGAAATTTTCGTTTTTGTTATACAGAAAAGAGCAATCTGGACATCTGACAAGAAAGAGAGGGGACCATCTAATGATGTGACAATTAATAACTGTCGTTATTGTCAGAGTTTTATCCAACTATCGTCACAACTCTGTGAGAGAGATGAATTATTTTTTGTGTATTCCAAACTTTAATTATTTGCATGAATGTGAGGGCTGCAAACGAAACGAATTGAATCGAATTTTCCTCTAGTTTGAGTTTAATTTGAATTAATTTCGAACCAAATTTAGTTTAAATTAATTTCAAACTAACTCAATTTTGAATTGAATTTTTTATGAACTCAATTTCAAACTCTTATGAATTTTGTTACGACTTACGAGTTATGACTTATGGATGGGTCATAGTTCGAAATTATAGTACTTTAATAAAAACTCAGGCATTCTGAATTCTAATTACATAGTACACCAAAGTTTATATCAAAGTTCATTACAAATACCAAAATTTATATCAAACACCAAAGTTTAGTACAATCAATCAAAGTTCAGTACAATCACAGTATCCAAAGTTTTTCAAATAGCCAACAGGAGCAACATAACCAAAGTTTTCAAATATACAAAGTATTCAAAGTACAATTTAAGTTAGAACTGAGAGCAATTATGGACTGGGCGGCCTTATATTTTCATCAGCGAACATAAGTTATCATCGGAAATTAACAGTTCACGTTTGAGTTAATTTCAAACTAAGTTTGGTTTGCGAACCTATTTCGAACGAACTAGGTCCAGTTTGAGTTTGGTTTGAATTAATTTCGAACGAACTCAATTTCGAATCGAATTTTTTACAAACTTTTTCGAATCAAACTCGAATCAAATTACGAACTACGAATTTTTTGTGCAGCCTAGATGTGAGCCACAATAAACGATTTATACATTGCATTGACAAAAAAATCTACCAATGCTAAATCAATAGAGATATGACACATAAGCAAAACAATTGACTTTTATTGTTCTCATTTTTTCCGATTTTGTTGAATCATATATTTTAACTTTAAAAAGTTGGATTATGAAAAAGAACAAATAAAATACATAAACCAAAATGGGATTTAGAAACTGCATTTATAATTGTGAGAGTAGTCATTGTTTATTTATTAGGGTTTTTATGCAAATACTTATAATATTTTGTAACAATATGATATAAGAGATGAAATAAAAAATAACACGAGCATAGAGTTTGTCAGCTTTCAAAATTATAAGATAAGCTTCATACTACGTATTTAAAAGGTAATTTTATATCTACGTTACAAGCCAAGTCTATATATTTCTGATTAAAAAAATTATAATTTGTTTTGTACAGAATAAAAATATATTATTTTGATGTATTCATTTTTAACAATTTTGAACCGCATGAACATAGCATTGCCATTGACCCGGTTTGAGTTATTTAAAATAATAAAGTGGTGTTATACTTGTGTCTAATATTAGCCTATATATATACAAGATTCACATAATATACACCACAAAATGTCCATGGAACTTTATGTTCTATTAAATCATTTTATGACAATTTCGTACCAAACTAAATTTTTTTTTTTCACAAAAATAAGTATTTAAAGAATGGTTTTAGGATATCACCTTAAATTGTTGGAAATTAAAGAAGTTTATAAACTAAAAGTTGTGATTAAGTACAATATAAAACTATTTTACAAAACGAAATAATATAAATATAAGTTCCATTAAAATTAGCATTATGAACAAATTTATTCATAGTTGCATAATGCAAATCTAACTCTTAAGACAAAATATGTATTGCCACTTTGCCAGGTGAAGTGGCCCCCCCTGCTTGAGGATGTGACCTTGGTTGAATTTGATGTAGCCTACTTTACCAATTCTTGCTAAGGTACTATTTGCTTTAATGACAATGTGTGAGGATCAAAATTTTGATAATTAAGGTGAAAATATCTGCCGAGATCAAACGAGGGAGAATGGTTTTCAGCGTGTTTTTTTTTCTTAATCCCTGTCATGTTCATGTCTGTCGCGTTGATCATGTGATACATCATACATACACGCTACACGCTAAAGCACCAACATCTTTACGCCCACGAATTACGGCCTTCAATTATCGAATCAAAGAATTGCTCTTTTGAAACGTTAACAGGAGACGTTGGAATTGAGGAATTACATATTAATTAAGCACTAACGATCAGGTACAATTACACAATAAATTCTTAAGAGCTGCCTGCCATTAGTCACCTAATTAAAATGTTCTGTTAAAAAGATAATTTTGAAGAAAATCTTGAGTTTTGTTAAAATAATTTTCTAACAATATATTGCTGTTACTCCCTGATTAAAAAAAAAAAAAAGGTGCCTACAAGGCTACATCACGCAAGTAGCATTTCAAAAAACAGAGCATTACAAGTCATCACAGACAATTACAATCTTCCAAGAACACAAATGCACTGAAAGCACTTTAAGAAACACAAATTTATCCATAAAAAACATAACTGAACTTATATTATAAGAGGTGAAGGGCCACTCCCCCTACTGCTCACCGAAAATAAAAAAGAGGAAAAAATTAGGAAATCAAGAAATAAAACAAATTCATGTTACTCCAGAAAATATAACACTTACATGTCTATAAGTTGAGCTATGATATTATAATAGACCAAAATAATTTTTCTTACAACTCTATGAGACATACTACTTAAACCTCCAGAGAACAACATTACACAAGATAGGCCTTTAAACATACATGTTCATCCCAAATAGGCAACATACAAACAAAATTGCAGTGTCTTTTTTCCTTTATTTTTTTTCTTTTTGACACCAAACAAAGTATTAAAACAACATAGAAGGGAACTAGTCTATTAAACAAGAAACAGACAACACCTTTAGAAGAGAATTAGAGAACTTGATCACTTCTTTAAAAGGGACCGAGAGAAGATTCTCTTGCAATGAGGATTTGTCCGAAGCACTTCAGCATGTGGCTTTATAGCTTCGACCAGTGCACTGTGAAGAGATCCCTGTATAACAAACTCAAAAGACAGTCTACATAAGAGATCACTAGAAATAAAAATAAAGGATATATTTACAAAGGAGGCTAAAACATTAATTACCTTAGAGGTCAGAAGAGCAGTATGGACGACATAATTTGCATAAGGGTCTTGTACCAACTGATCAAAACGAGGCACAGAGAGGAGCTCCAGTATTATCTTTGCCTTGTCACTTTCACCAAATATTTTGAGACATTTCTCAACCACATTGCTGCTAAATTTCTGCTTCGACAGCTCAACATATCTCCCTTCAAACTGCAACGCCAAGTTTGCATTTGCTGATGGCATGGCCAGGTCCAGAACAAATTGGACTACATAGTTCCTACAGTTCAAGAAAATTCACATAAATCAGAATTTACCCATGGCAGATATTGTAGATGAATGTAGAAAAACCATTAACTTGTTTCATACCCAAAGGCATCTTGAGCAAGGAGAAAACCATTGGAAGAAACTTCAGCAACGAGCTTCGCTCGATTTTCGCCAGCAGAACAAGCTATGCACCTTTGCAAGACACAACATCCATGCTGATGTGTCGCGACGTCAACACAGTGCGCCGCCGCCGCCTCAAAAATAAACTATAAAGAAAGACTTATTTTACTTCATTACATAACAAAATAAAACAAGCATGGACAATTGAGTAACGAGGTAATGTACCTTGTTATCCTCGCTTTTGAGAGACTGCAAGCATTGTTGTACCACATGATTTCCATTCAAATCTTTCATCAAATCAACTATTCCTGGTTTTAACGCTGAAATAACCAGATTTATCTGACGCCTACTTGTAAGTGTTTCTATCAACTTTTGCACAACCCTAGTTCTGAAAAAGGAAATTCAACATTAATGATCCAGGTATAATTCAGTTGAATTATTGGGCTACAATGCAGAACTTTGGGGGGAATTTTTTACAACTGAGTTGTGGCCTTTACAGTAAATTTGGCCTGAATGATCATGATATCTAAAACAACCTGATTATTTTTTGCATGAATCATCATTGTATTATGTATGCTCATGAGATTTGTATATTATGATGCAAACACAACAGATATAAATCTTAACCAGATGTTATTTTTCTCAATTTTCCTAGTATGCAGTAAACTATTGAATAAAGTGTGGAATTTTACCCATGCACATTGAGGGATACTTTGACAAGCTTCATCGGATCTTCTGTGACCAGAGCAACAAGGCGCATGCGTTGCTCCTCATCACACACCTCCAGTAGCTTTTGCATGAGATAATTCCCAAACTGATTAACCATGAGCTCCATTGCATGGTCAACAACCTCATCAAAGACCAGGTCCACCTGGCTTTTCCCCTGCTCAAACTTATGCTGTAAGAACCGGCACCCGTGTTGATCCTTTGCCATGTGGTACAAGTACCCTTTTACTCCCATTAAATTCTCACAACTTTGAGAAGAATTCTGTGATTTTTTAGCCTTGTTGGATGGTAAATTATCGATATTCACCAAATTACCCCGTTTGTAGTTCTTTCTGGTCTTCATTCGATCAATGGACGGACCAGGTCCATAATTCAATCGACTTCCTTGTATAATTAAGCTTTCTTCACATTTAATAGCCTCAATCGGCTCAAAGCCATCCCGTTTTCTCACCAGTTCAGACCCAAATCTGGAATTAACCGGGTTAATTAACCGATTGTAGTTCTCTAAATCGACCATTTGGGATCGAAGCAAAGCCTCAGAAATCGAACTAGGCATATACTGAAAGGGAACAAAACCATGCCCTGTTCCCAAATTAACTGGAAGCCTGTTAATTACACCCCCATTGTTACATAAATCCCCCTCAAAATTTCTAAGACTACCAGAACTAAATAAAAGAGGATCAGCACGAACAGACCAATGTGGCACCCCAAATGCATCATTATCAGAATAATTAACCGGGAGGTTAAACCCACATTTAAGAGAAGGGTCAATTGAATTTTGAGGGAGTCTAACCAGTGTGTCTCGGCTATTCTCCAGATACATGGATTGAAACCTATGAATTAAACCGAGCTGTTCTTCTGTGGTCAAATGGGATCCTAATCCGGGTTGGGCTTTATCAGGCGAGAGTGAACCCGACCCGGATGACCCGTCAGAGAAAAGGGATGAAGGTGACCAGTGCGCATGATGCCATACATCTCCGCCATAGCTATAATCGTGATACCTATGGCCACGGATGTGGTCATTTGGTCCAGGGAAGGTCATATCAGGTAATCCATGGATAGAAGGCATGGATTTGGTCACCATGCCATCGTAGATGCCATGAGCATGCGCATGGACATTACGATTAGGATGGTTATGAGGGAGACGAGATGAGGCATGGGGCATTTCTTTCAATAGAATCTCCATCTCCTTCTCCTCTCGTTCTATCGGCCTCATCGTGACCAGAAACAACAAAAATCACAGTAGGGAAAAAGTATAAAAATCTGAGGGAAGAAAAAAAAAGAGGAAAAATGCGAAGAAATGTAGAAGAAATGATGAGAAGGATAGATATCAGATCGAGAAAAAATGATCGATTGTTAGTGTGACTAGATCGGAGCATCCATTTTTTGTTTACAATTTTCCTTGTATTTTTTGGATTTTTGGGAGCAGCTGGGAAGCATGCAAAGAGGTGAGAATCACAAAAGAGAGAAAAGGGTCAGTTATAGTGTTTATATAGTGATGTAATCCCAGTTCACTAGTATTCTACAGTGGTGGTACCGGAGCTGTTAGTCTCCGTTATAAAAGGCAATTGAGAGTTCTTTTATGTTGAGATCTTCGTCCAATTCAATGTATTAATGGAGATGAGGTGCTCAAATTGAGATTGCGAATACGTATTCGTTCGTATTCGTATGGCTGGCTTCTTGGAGAAGCTTGGTGGTATCGTATGCGAACTTGTACCGCGGGGTAAAGTAACAGCTTGGAGGTCATTTACTTTTTATCTTCCCTTCCCTGGTGATTTTATTACGACCAACCAACCAACCCACTCAAAGAGTCAAAGCCTCAAAGGGCATTGTATTTGTATTATATTCAATCGATTTGTTACTCGTCTTTAGAAATTAAGCACACGATCAATTCAATTGAGGACCGCCGATAATTTGTCTTGGTCAGAATTCTAGTGGATATAAATGGAACGGATATATATTATCTGTGAAATTTGCTTTCATATTATCTCCAATCTTGTTAGTTGTTACTTATTACTGGACATGGATGACAACTTTACATTATATGACTGGACAAAAGTTGGATAGGGAACTGGAGAACAAGGAGGATATTTATTTACCTTTCTTGGTGGAACTTTTACCTGTCTTACCTTTTCAGAGGTGAAAAACATTAAAACTGAATGCTTTTTGGATATTTGGAGAAAATAAGCGAGCAATATAAAATTAAAGCTTTTCTTTCAAAAAAAAAATATAGCATTCAAGTTTTTTCATAATATATATATCAAAATACTGTAACCAACCCCAGAATGATTAGCCTTGATTAGCCTTAAAATTCAGATTTGAAAGTTTTCTAAGTTATTATGAAATGATGATGGCACATTTTTTAGGTCGTTAAAGGTGAAATTAAACTGTAATTATAAATGCTGCACCTATGAATTTTGAGACTGATCGTTCTTGTGCATATGATTTATTTTTAGAGAGAGATAGTTGTTATTGATTAAATTTGTAGTGTATCGTTCATTATATATGTAACATATATAAATTTTACAAAGATTATATAAAATGTTCTTAATTTTAAATCATTACTATATATGTAACATGAGGGTGCTAACAGTTGTCGGAATATATATTTTCAACTTAAATACCTATGCAATCCCACATTGTGCTATAATTATATTTGTAAGTGTGAAATAAACTTGTAAAATAGTTAAGACTTAATTATGCGCTTTAAAATGCGTGGTTAGTGCCTCAAAATAGCTCATTTTCATTAATATATAGATAGGTACATCCTAGTTTTTTAAACATTGCTTGCATCTATATATTAGCTTGAATTCGGTTACGTTTTTGAAAATTTGGATGTCATTTTGAAACGATATATATTTCATTTAAATTGAAATCACCTCCGGTACTGTAGAAGAGAATATATTAGAATTAGTATATCCGGACCGTTCTTTTAACTTGATACAAATTTTAAAGGAGATCCCTACATCTTAATTTAATAGGCACCCAATTGAATTGGACTCGACTGAAATCGAGAATAAATAAAATTGTAGGTCCCACTTTACAATACCTAAGATAAGAGGATACTTTTGAACATCCCAACCCCAAAATCTAAGAACATACATACCCGCTTCGTTGACCAGTTTCTTAATTCCATTAAAGACATTAATTGTTACGTGTATTTATTAATTATCCATGAATTATTTATTACCAACGCAACCCACTATGGCACCAAGTACAGTTCTTGGCAACCCATCTTAATATTTTTAGCAAAGATCATTATTATAACCCAACTAGCTACACGTGACAAACGAAATCACACAATATAATTCACAAGTTGATCATTTTTCTTTTCGGTAAGATTCATGCATGTTACTGTGCATTATCATACATTTTGTTTACCTAACCTAATTTGTTATTTTGAACTAGCTCTAATAAATTTTTGAGCAAGTAAGAGGATAACTTTAGAGAATAACTGTCCCTGCCTGATTAAAGCTTCTAACATCCACACAATATGCATGCTATAAATGCATTACAATATAACTTTTGATTGCTTAAAAAAATGAATAATCCTTTTGGAATAACTCAAATGAACAAGCATTATATGATTTTTGGAGTATAATTGTCAGCCTTTGTGATCTAATAACTTGAAATGAATTCTGAATTAATTAAAAAAATTAACATGCATGCAATGCGCTATAATTGTATGGTGGCTAATTTTGTTTACTTAAATAATTGATGTATTATGCTGAACTAGTTGTAAAAAAATCATTGTGCAAGTATTAGATAATGTTTTCAAAATAATATGTTAGTTTTGATGTTGGAATGACTAGCATTGGATCCTCAAATTTAGAAACATCTGCCTTGGATGCAACATATTATATATGCACTGCAGTGGCATGAGCTCTCATCTCTCGGAAAGATGCAAATTTAAATTTTCGAAAATAACGTCTAAAAAATGTTAGAGTTTTGGAGCTTTTTAATAAAAAAAAATTTAGAACATCTAAACGAAAGCAACATATTGTAAATGCATTGCAGTAGTTTTTCTTTAAATAAATTTCAGTTTGCATGATTAATTGAAATGAGTCTTAAATTAATTAAAAAAAAAGTGTATATATGCTCAGATTAGAATGAACTGGAGGTATCCATTACTGACATAATGGACAGCTGAGTCCGACTGCCTTAGCGGCACTGCAGTAGTTTGTTAGGAATTGGAATATTCTCTGCTTCCTCTGTTTTTTGAATGATTACGCTATTGGGGCGTGTTGGGTTTATTTTAACTCTGGTTAGATAGCTAAAGTTTAGAGCTGATCTCTTCGGGTCCGGATCCTCTAAAGTAACTCCATTTTTTAGTTTAGACGTGTCCGGTTCTCTATATATACCGAGATTTTTATTAATACCCTAAAAAAAAAAAAAAATAATAAAAATACCCTCAATTTTAAAAAAATTTTAAAAATACCCTAACCGCCCCATGATGGGGCGGTTCACCATACCCGCCAAACCGCCCTATGGTTGGGCGGTTCTGTTGGCCGAGAAAACCGCCCCCCTATGGGGCGGTCCACTATACATACTATAAAATCCCATAAACCTGCGCACTCTCTCCCTCACACTTCATTTTCGCTCTCGCCCCGCCTCTCGCTCTTTACTGTGCTCCGAAGGTATTTTTTATAATTTTATTTTATTATTATTTAGTTAATGTGTATTACTGTAGGTTACTGTAGATACTGTAGATTACTGTAGGTTACTGCTGATTACTGTAGATTACTGTAGGTTACTGTAGATTACTGTAGATACTGTAGATTACTGTAGCTTACTGTAGATTACTGTAGATACTGTAGATTACTGTAGCTTACTGTAGGTTACTGTTGATTACTGTAGATACTGTAGCTTACTGTAGCTTACTGTAGGTTACTGTTGATTACTGTAGATTACTGTAGATTACTGTAGATACTGTAGATCACTGTAGATTACTGTAGATTACTGTAGATTACTGTAGATTACTGTAGATTATTTATTATTATTTTTGTAATTTTTTTTTATTTTAATATAATTTTAATTGTTGTTGTTTACTAATAATTTAATTGTGTATTGTTATTTTGTAAGTGATAAAAAAATTGTTTATTAATGCAGCTATCAAAATGTTGGTTACACTGCATATGGGCGGGAAGTTCGTGGTGGGTGTGGAGGGAGTATATTACACGAAAGATCCAACCTACGGCTTTGAGGTTAACGAAAACACCTCATTTATGGAACTTAAGCAAAAGGTATTCGAAAGGATTGGTGTAAACAACAACCGGTATGACATAGATTTAGTTACTCGGGTTGACACAGGGAGGGATAGACCTTACTATGTAAAGTATCCAATAACAGATGAGGATGGTTGGAGATGTGTTTATAATACTTTTCAATCTGCGGGTACCCCGATAATGGAGTTATATTCCAGAAAGGTCTTGCGTCGGTCCGGGGTTGGACCTTCTACGGACAATACAGGTCATGATAGCCCGGTGCAGCAGCACTCGGGTTTTGAACACTCGGGTTATGACAACTCGGGTGACCGAAACTTCGGTCATGCACCACCCGTTCATACTGATTACACCGCTGATTACACCGCTGATTACACCACTGATTACACCACTGAGTATACCACTGATTACACCACTGATTATACCACCGACCTACCACCACCGCCGCCGCCGCCTCCTATTCAACCCGTAATCCAAGCCAGATTTCCTTCTGTACCACTGTCCGTACCTATAATTGTACCTGTTATGGTTCCCCGGAGAGATGCTATGTTGGAGGCTGAAGGGGTTGATGCCATACCGGAACATGAAATTAACTCGGGTGATAGTTGGGACGGGGATTGGAATTCTGATGCATTATCAGACGGTGATGGAGATTATGCACCCAGCCATGACAGATTTCCTATTAGAGGTCGGACAGACAGACATCCGGTCGCCACATTCAACGATACTACTGCTTTTGAAGAAGCAGACATAAGCTATTTTGGGAAGCGTGTCGTTTACAACACAGAACTTGCTCCGAATCAGGTTTATACCAACATAGAGGAACTTGTGAAGAAAGTCCAAGAAACTCATATTCGCGGCAACTGGGAGTGCACAATACAAAAGCGAGATCGAAAAAGGTTAGTTGTTGTTTGCAAAGACTCACCGCGATGCGAGTTCCGACTGTATGCAACCCCTGTGGGTAAGGGGGACGCATGGATCATTAAGAAATGTGAACCACCTCATACATGCAAGTCTGCGTCGTCAAGGACAGACCATGCACAGCTTACGGCATCACTTATTGCCGATGTAATTGAGAGGGATGTTAAGGACGACCCGTCGATCAGCCTTAAGGAGGTCGGTAGAGCGGTGAGACACGCTTACGACCATGTAACCCCAAAGTACAACAGGTTGTGGAGAGGGCGTGAACTTGCGATTTGCAGATTGTTCGGTAGTTGGAAGGGTTCATACAACTTGCTTGCACCACTGCTCCATGCCATATCAAGTACAAATCCCGGCACAAAGTTTGAATGTTGGAATGTCACCGATCCTGAGAAGCGCGACGCGATGCAGTTCAAGGCCATAGCATGGGCGTTTGGTCCGTGCATTCAAGCTGTGCCATATATCAGACCTGTTATCAGTATAGATGCATGCTTCTTGTCTGGCCGTTACGAGGGGAGACTGTTGATAGCATGTGCATATGATGCCGAGAACCAGTTGTTGCCTTTGGCATTTGCAATTGTCGAGAAAGAGGACGGTGAAAATTGGGGTTTTTTCATGAGTTTCTTGCGAAGAGAGGTGGTTGGGAACAGGTTCTTCTGCGTCATATCAGATCAGCACAAAGGAATCAAGTATGTCTTTGATCGAACAGATTTCGGGTGGTCGACAGCTCACGGCGAATGTGTGCACAGGCTGTGTATGCAGCACGTTGCAGAGAACCTCCACAAGCATGTCGGGAACGACCAATGGGTTGCAGATACATTTAAAATTGGATGCAGAAGGAAGAAGCCGAGGAGGCTGGAAGAGATGTTCAAAGAGTTTGCCAAGGTATGTATATTTTAGATGAAATTTTAATAAACTATTTACTTATATTTTTATAATCTGAAAATTTATTTCTGTGTAGTACTGTCCGAAGGCAAATTCGTACTTACTCAAGGTGGGGAAAAATAATCCGAGAGATCTGCAAGAAGCACCCGCATATGAGAAAATATTTCAAGCAAAAGATGGAGGTTGGAGATGGGGAATAATGACGACAAATGGGTCCGAGTCCTTGAATGCTGTTTTCAAGCAGAGCCGGATGTTGCCCGTGGCAGCCATTGTGGAGGACACTTTCTACAAGCTAAATGCATGGTTCGTTGACCGGCGTGTTAAAGCACGAGAATTACTCTTCAGGAACCAGGCATTTTCAACAAGGGTGGAGGGCAAACTACGTAAACATAGGGAGAAGGGTTCAGTTATGACCGTTGTCCCGTATGGGGATCGCACCTTAGAATTCGAAGTGCACTCTCCGAATGAGTATGTTCCAACCAGCCGTAGAGCAGATGGGACTATGGAGTTTATTAAAAGACCATACAAGTATGTTGTCATTATCGGAGTGGACAATACTGTAACATGTACATGCCAAGGAATCCAACTAGCTCACCTACCTTGTTCTCATGTTATGGCGGTGTGCCGAGTGAGAAACTTCCGTGAGGATGATTTTGTCGCCGACATGTACCGTACCGATTACCTTGCGAGTACTTGGGGTGCATCCTTCCATCCTTATCCCAACCAGCATGCTTGGCCAGCCTACGTTGGGGATGAACTCAACCCACCCAAGAAGATCAGGTTAGGGAGAATACTTTGTATATGCACTGACCATCTTTTTCATATAGTTATTTAACTTCTTTTTATATCAGGAAAGGGAGAAGGCCCCACAAGCGTGCTGTAATGACAATGGATGAGATGCAGGGTAGGCGAATGGGACATCAGGCTCGCCGTTCAACTTGTGACAGGCAGCGAGCAGGTACATTTCATCTTGTATTTTATAATTCATTTTATATTTTTCGATTTCAATAACATATCATTTTTGGTGAACTGGAATGCAGATGCCATCAACGAAGCCAACGAAAGAGAAAATGCTAGAGTTGTTGCTGAGGCCACCGGTAGCGGTAGTAGTCATGCAGAGGCATCCGGTAGCGGTAGTAGTGTCGCACAACAGACTGGAAGCAGATCCAGAACTCGTCGATTTCTAAATTTGTTCGGTCGTCGTCGATGAGTTTGTGAACTGATTTAATTCGTAGTTTGTAACTATTTTATATGCTTCAGTTTTGTTATTTTCATAACGCAATTAAATATGCACAGATTGACAACATAAAACATAAATAAACAATAACTAGATGGAATAAATACTTCAAAGAATACAATATACAACATAAATCATTAATAATTAGTACAAACAACAATAAAAATACCTACGTCTTAAAAATATATACATCTTAAATCATTAAAAATATATACATCTTAACAATATATATATCTTAAAAAAGAAAAATATATCTAAACAATATATACATCTTAAAATATATATACATCAATATACAATTTCCTTATAAAAATATATAAAATCTGAAAAAAAAAAAAAAACACTGAACCGCCCCATCTCTGGGCGGTTTTCTGGAGGAGGTGGACCGCCCAGAAATAGGGCGGTTTTCTGCCATAAGTGGACCGCCCCATTATGGGGCGGTTAGGGCATTTTTAAAATTTTTTTAAAACTGAGGGCATTTTTATTATTATTTTTTTTTTTAGGGTATTAATAAAAATCTCGGCTA
The DNA here is from genome assembly GCA_025461125.1 of Carex kokanica. NCBI lineage: Eukaryota > Viridiplantae > Streptophyta > Magnoliopsida > Poales > Cyperaceae > Carex > Carex kokanica. The sequence continues at coordinate 740,041 of JAJGRX010000113.1, read as the reverse complement.
TATATACCACTCATGACTCATGTACAATTGTACATGTCAATTGAATCAATACAAAATGGATATCCTACGGGCTATTACTCAAAATAAATATATATAAAATGGATATTTGAATCGCTTATCTTCTCTTCTCTTCTCCTCTTCTTGCGTTTTATGCTCGCAACACTTAATTAAAATAAAAAAACCAATTTGCACAACTGTATTTCAACTAGATTTTGTATGCATAAATATTGATGTGTCCTTTGAAAGTAACTTGAATTATATATATGTATAAGTTTGAGATACTTTTTGAAGAATCATTAGTTCAATTCAAGTGATTCTTGAATTAGTCATATATCTTTTTGAATTTGTTCTAATAAATCACTGTGCAAGTCTTAGATGACTTTTGAAGATAAAGACCCATTTTAATGATTTAAATAATTTAAATTCAGTCATAAACTAATAAAATCATTTTAATATACGCAACAAGCTGTAAATGTATTGCAGTAGCTTTATTGAAGTACAAATTAGTATACTTTTTTTAATTGCATAAAATATTTTTTTATCCAAGCATTTGATTATATGTTAAATAAACAAAATACGAATGTTATTTAATGAAATAAGAAAGGCAAGTGGCCCATTTCAAATTCTCATCCGGAGCCATGGGCAGACTACGCTTAAAAGTGTTGCTCCAAATTAGATGCTTTTGCTCTCGCTGATTTTTATTTTTTGAATTTTTTTATTACTTAATTCTATACAAAATTAATTTGAAAATTTAAAACTTTTATGTAAATGCATCACTAGTAAAGTAGATGAGTTTCAACAGTTCTGAAGTCAATCTAATAAATTTTAGAGTTGAGTTAACAAAGAAACTTAGAGAACTTAATAACACTCTAGTTCTACTCATATATATATATAGAGAATGGCTAAGCTCAAAACGTTTGTTCCTGGGCTCAGGAACAAACGAGTCGGTTCTCCAATTTCCGAAGTTCAAACAACAAATCCAAACCGTTAGATGTTCAATCTATATTAAAATGTGCTTGGAGACCAAATTTTACATTTTTTGGAATTTTTTTACTATTTATTAAGATGGTTTGAAAATCGCTGTTTTTATTAAAATTCTGCGCCATTAGAAAATAACGATTTTCAAACCAGCTTAATAAATAGTAAAAAAATTCCAAAAAATGTAAAATTTGGTCTCCAAGCACATTTTAATATAGATTGAACATCTAACGGTTTGGATTTGTTGTTTGAACTTCGGAAATTGGAGAACCGACTCGTTTGTTCCTGAGCCCAGGAACAAACGTTTTGAGCTTAGCCATTCTCTCTCTCTCTATATATATATATATATATAGGAATTGGCTACGGTGCTACGCGTAGCATAGAGGTTTTCTACCTATCTAAAAAAATTCTAAAAAAATTCTAAAAAATATAAAATTTGGTTTGCAAGTATATATTCATATGGAGATTACGTTGAACGTTTCGGATCGACCATTAGAATTTTGAAAACTCAAATATTGAGCCGTAGCACGGAGGCCCTCTATGCTACGCGTAACCAATTCCTATATATATATATTTTGAATGATTTGAATCTCAACCAAGGTGGACCGAATAAAGTATTCAGTCAGGGTGGGTTGACCAATATTTGCTTCGGTAAAGAGGAGGCCCAAATCCTATGTGGTCCATGGTGTACTGTATGGGGAGACGAATCAAAGTTTTGATCACCGGTGTTGCGGTATAAAAGGGGCACAAATTTTGTTTGGATGGAAACTTTGATGTAGTCCTTGCCCGAGATTTTTATTTTTACCCCAAAAAAAAAATATTTTAATATAAATAACCAAGTTTTAAAAAAAATTAAATTTATACCCAAACCGTAAATATTATTTACGGTTTGAATTCGGAATTCAAACCGTAAATATTATTTACGGTTTGAACTTTTTTTTTTTTTTTTTTTTTTTTAGAGAAAAATAGTTAAAATGCTGAAATGAAATATAACACAAAAAAATCGAATTGTTTTTTAAAATATTTGTTAGAAAATACGCTACGAATAGAGCCGATTTTGTGCTAAAATACGGTAAATTACAATAATTATGCCATAAACAGGTAAATTTACTAAAATGCTGAAATTACAATAATTATGTAGAATTATGCTAAAATACGGTAAATTACGCTAAATTACGTATGAAATGATGCAATATGGGCCTGCGCATACTTCATGAAAATGAGCATAACTTTTGATCCGTCCGTCGGATCGGGCTGAAATTTTGACAGAAACTCCACAGCCCAAAGTCGGATCCGAAACCATCTATGATTAGTTTCGCCCATTTGCGGGCTCAGATTCGCGATCCGAGTCTTTCTTCATGGACTTTTGGACCTTTTTTTATAATTTTAGAGTTTTTAGGGTCTTTGATGTATCTTTTATATATATTTTCTGTATAATTTTAGAGTTTTTAGGGTCTTTGTATTTAAACAGACGTCATGTCTTTTGGCATAATTATTGTAATTTACCGTATTTTAGCACAAAATCGGCTCTATTCGTAGCGTATTTTCTAACAAATATTTTAAAAACAATTCGATTTTTGTGTGTTATATTTCATTTCAGCATTTTAGCTATTTTTCTCTAAAAAAAAAAAAAAAAAAAAGTTCAAACCGTAAATAATATTTACGGTTTGGGTAAAAATTTAATTTTTTCAAAAATTTGGTTAATTATATTAAAATATATTTTTTTTGGGGTAAAAATAAAAATCTCGGAGTCCTTGCTATTTTCAAAGAAGAAGAAAATACAATCAATATATTTCCAGACAAATTGATTTTTCATTTTTCTTAAAAAAAATTATCTAACTTATGGCTATGTGTCTATGGTAGTAACGGGGAGACATTAGGAATTCCATTTTTTTTCGTATATTGAATGCATGAAATCTTTTTTAGTCAAATAAATTGATATGTTATATTCAACTTTTCGAAAGGTTAATTTTCTATTTATTCTTGAAGACTTCTTCAATTTTCTATTTACTCTATACTCTTAATTATATCTAACATGTTCCTCAACTCTAAGGTTTTTTTTTTTTCTATTTACCCTTTGAGTTAATAATCCACAATTAAATATTATCTAATTTATTTTTTTCCATGTGGATTGAAAGAGGAGGGGTGATTTGCATGAACTATTATGCATGTGTTATTTATTTATTGTTATAAATATGCATTATATATATGCAAATTATGCCAACTATAATATTTTTTATGCAGAAAAAAAAAACGTTAGCAAGATCTATCTTTATGTTCTAATTAATAAAGTTTGAGAAAATAATTTTCCTCTAGTAATTGTATATATTTCGTAATCTTATAATAAGATATTAGAAAATACCAGTGTTCTAAATAGCGCGTTATAGCGTTTTTGGACCCCAAACGCTAAGCTATGACATCAAAATGCGTTATTTGCGCTACGGCCGCTATAGCGGTGATAGCGGTTCGCTATAGTGCTATAGCGATCCGCTATTTACGCTACAGCCGCTATACAATATGGTTTTTTTTTTTTAATAAAATCTATTTGGCAACTACTGCCAAATTTTTCAAAAAAAACAATATGGGTTTTTTTTAAGCAATTTATATGGGCTTTAAATAAATACCCAAAAAAGCTCAAACCGAAATTGAATTTGTTGCTACTTGCTACAGCTAAATCAATTTGAAATTGGGAATAGAAATTGAAATTTGAATAGAAAAAAAAATAGATTATGTCATGAATCATGATGCTTAAGATATTTTTAATAGGAAAAATCGATAGTTTATGATATTACTATGGATATTTTGAACCGCAATTTGAACTTTGTACTGGTTCAATGAATATTATAATTTCTTAATTACTTTGGTATTATTTATTGTTCTATGAGACTTTAGATAATGTTGATATTTAGTACAAATATTGAATATACGGAATGTAAAAAAAAACCGCTATGTAGCATAGCTTCCGCTATAGCGACGCTATTCGCTATAGCTTTTTTTTAGCATTCCCGCTATGACGCTATAAATGCTATTTAGAACCTTGGAAAATATCAACGAATTTGTATTATAACCTTTGAATGAGAATACAAAAATTATTTTCATTAAAAAATTTGTACATAAGCTATATTTGACTATAAAATTTAAATACCACATTTTAGTTTCAAAAAATAAGTTTGATTTGTTGCCGTGAACAAAATACACAGTTTTTTCATAAACAAAAACACGGTTTTTTCTGAAAATATTAGATATTGTGTAGAGTAAAATTGTTAGCTTTTATTATTTTTTATTTAAAATGACTCCGGAATATTAAAAACATCTAACAAGTATAAATGTATTACATTAACTTTTGTTTATAAAAATGAATGCAACATTCAAAAAATTGTTTCAAATATTAGTAAATATTTGGAGGAAACGGTTTGTTTTGATGGTTTAATGACTTTAAATGGGCACTGAATTAAAATATGTGCCATGCACGTAACATGTTGTTAATGCATTGTAACAATGTTTGCTTGCTTAAAATATTGATTAATCCTTTTGGAATCACTCAAATGAATATTTGTACCAGCATCATATCATTTTTGGAGTATAATAGTCAGCCTGTGATCTAATAACTTTAAAAAAATATATTGGATTAATTATATATATTAACATGCATGCAATGGGCTACAATTGTACTGTGGCTATTTTTTGTTTGCTTAATAATTGATGTATCATGTTGAACTAGTTCTAAAAAATCATTGTGCACATGTATCCTTCCAAAATTACTCTAATTAACTGGCAGTTTTGATTTTTTAATAACTTCAAATAAGACATGTTTTAATTAAGAAAATATAATCGTAATTAACATGTTGTAAATGCATTGCAGTATTTTTTTTTCTAAATAAATTTTAGTTTGTATGATTTGTAGAACAGAAATTAGTCTTAAATTAATGACAAAAATCTATTATGCTCGCAGCACTTAATTATAATACAATTTGCATAACTGTATTTCAACATTTTTTGTTTGCAAAAATATTGTTGTATCCTTTGAAATTAACTTGAATTAAGATATGTATAAGTTTGGGATAATTTTTGAAGAATCATTAGTTTTAGTGATTTAATCAGATGAAATGCGTGTTGAATTAGTCGAAAACGTCTAATTAATACGTATTATTAAAAGTTGTATTGGCGTAAAACATATATCTTTTTGAATTTGTTCTAATAAATCATTGTGCAAGTATTAATTATATGACTTTTGAAGATAAAGACCCATTTTGATGATTTAATAATTTAAGTTCAGTCATAAACTAATAAAATCATCTTATATTGCGCAACATGCTCTAAATGTATTGCAATAGCTCTTATTGAAGTAAAAATAAATGTACTTCTTTAAATTGCTTAAATGTTTTTTTTGTCCATTTATTGATTATATTTTAAATAAACAAAATATGAATATTCTGTAATGAAATAAGAAAGGCAGGTAGTCTTATTTAATTTATTTGAAAGTCTCATCCGGCTGTATTAGAGAAAAAAAAAAAAAAAAAATTGGTTGTATTAGCCAAAAAGAAAAAGAAAAAGAAAACAAATTTTTTAGGAGAAGTTGACGATGGATCAAGATTGGACGGTGATGGACATGGATCAAAAAACCAGCCGGCTGTATATTAGCGTATTGCTGCTGAACATGGCCATTTTCATATTTCCATAATCAGGAGCATTTATTCTTGCTTTTAATAAATTGGATTTAATCTCAACCTTTATGTTAGCATCACAAATGGAGTTCTCCAGTTATTAAAAACTTGTGATGGTTACTTACTCAGCATCTGACATTCTCTCCAACGTCTTTGGCAGTGAATCATTCTCTCTCTTTTTTTGAATCATTCTCTTGGTCTACATCTCACACATCTTGCGTTACTATAGTTAAATTGTAAACTAGGGTTAATACTCTGTTTTAGTTTTGTATATAAACTCAGATCTGTAATCAAATGGAGACAATAGAATCTAATACGAAAACTTGTTCTTTCTTGCATCTTCTTTAAACCTATGTTACTACGATACTCTAATATAAAGTCTGTACCCGTATCAGATACCGATACGCTAGATTTTAATTCCTAAATTATTTGCTCCTTGTGTGATTCGAACCAATGTTCTTTTGGTTAAGACCAAAAACTCTGTGCCACTATACTATACTATCTTATGTGATATATATCAAGGGCGGATCTAAGATTTTCGTCGGGGGGGCAAAAAAAATATCGAATCGGGTTTAAATACCTAATTGGGTTTAAATCTATTAACCAATTAGGTACTCGATAAAAAACAATGCTTTAACTTATACTTTTCAATGCTTTGACTTATAATTTCTGATTCTTTGACTTATAATTCTAATTACCAATCAAAATTCAACAAATTGATTTCAATTTTAACTCTAAATTTAACTCAAATTACAAATCAAACTTCCAGAGGGGGCAAAAAAAATTACAGGGGGACAAAATCGGTCGGAACCAATAAATCTCCACTAAAACTCAAAATCCAGGGAGGCAGCTGCCCCCCTGAATACACCTGGGTCCGCCCCTGATATATACTAGTAACTATTGTATTTAATTTAGAGTGAGGCTATGGTGCTATGCATAGCACCAATGGCTAGTGTACTACGGCTCAATATGATACTTTTTAAAATCCTAACGGTCGATCCGACCGTTCAATGTGATATCCATATGAATATGTACTTGCAAACTAAATTTTATATTTTTTCAAATTTTTTTACTATTTTTTCAGATAGGTAGAAAAATCAATGTTTTTTGAAAATTCTGGACCATCAAAATTCTACCTATCTGAAAAAATAGTAAAAAAATTCGAAAAAATATAAAATTTAGTTTGCAAGTACATATTCATATGGTTATCATATTGAACGGTCGAACGACCGTTAGGATTTTAAAAAGTACCATATTGAGCCGTAGTACACTAGCCATCCGTGCTATGCATAGCACCATAGCCTCACTCTTTAATTTATATTTGAGTTAAGTCTTTTGTTTTTTTATAAATTTGATTTAAGTTATGATTATGATTAATCTAATATCATAATAAAAATAATAAAAAATAATTATATATATAATAGACATATTATATCCTAGTTAGAAAATTTCCGTATCGTTGTATCCGGCACGATACCTAGCTATGCCCATATTCATGCAACATAGCTCTAAATCTATGCAAAGTTTCACTTTACGGTAAAAAATGCATCAGTACGATCAGTCTATAACTCGGTGACCAAACCTCATTACAGAGAGTAATCCATCTAATTCTAAATAAACATGTTTGTAAAATTTACTCTATGTCAGATGCTTTTGCTCGTCACATAGCATATATATCCATTATTTTACTGTTTTTTAATTTTTTCTCTCGCTCGTTTTTTCTTTTATAATTTATTATCATTTTATAATCTACTTGGTGACAATATCTGACTAATCTGTTGAAACTGTATGGTTCGATTTGCATACAAATTCAATAAATTTTTATATGAAAAAATTAATTTGAGTCTCAATTTATCCGATCTGATTTTTGTTGGATTATAATCAAACGGCTGAGTATATATGTAATATAATTATAAATTGTATATTGTCATGTATGATTGTCCTAATTAAGTGACCTAATATGGAATTAAGATATTTGACAATCTATATATTCAATAGGTTGTAGTCCATAAATGTGTAGAACAATTTGGGTAAAGATTAAATCATTGATGGACTGATTCTGAGATTTGCAAATAAGAAAAACCACTGTCTGGAGAGTTGTGCAGGCTGCACAAAATATCTCGATTAAGTTGGATGATAACCAAAGAGTTTTGCGGTCGCACGGTTTACGATGAGGGTCGCACGGATTTTGATGCTACCGCATGGTTTTCGATGCGAGCCGCAGAAAATACCTTTTTAGAGTTGGCATAAAGCCATAAGTTTGTACAGGCCGCACAAAACACTGTTAAATCAGGAAAGTCGGTTATTCAGAAAAAAAATGCAGTTTTGTAGACACGTCTGGCCATTTGTGCGGCCGCGCAGATTTTGTGCAGGCCACACGCGCAGTGCCAGATGTGTTACCCTATATAAGGATGGGTCCCCAAGGCACAAGATAACACACACAACTCAGTTTTCTGAACAACAATTATTTTAGACAGAATCCGAGTGTGTTCTTTTTTCTTTCACCATCAAAGATCTAGAGAGGAGAAATCCATTAGGAAACTTAGAAGGGATTTCTCAAAGGCGTGTCTTGCTGTCTTGAAAGACTTAATTCACGATCATACGACGTAAAGGCGAGAAGAGGGTTTTTTGCCATTGAAAACTTGTCTCGTGCACACGGAGACGGCTTTTCGCAATTGAGGATTCCATGGCCAACACTATGGAATTAGGTATTGTATTCCGCACTTATGATTTATGTTTTGGGTCTCTTTAGCATAGGACGGTCCTTAGGTTAAGGTGGGGAACTATTTTTCCTTCTCTGGAGTGTAAGTGTTTTACCTCTAGATGAGATATAATTGTTTGATCTCTAGATAAGACATAATTATTTGATCTTTATGATTCTCCAACAATTTTAAATTTAAGGCAATCTTGAAATCGAATGATGCAAAATCTGCTGACATTTTTATTTATATCCAAAGTTAATTATAAATTAATAAAAATGTCCAGGTTGACTTGGTTTTATTAAAAATGTCCATATCGGCCAGAAAATGGCCGGTACCTTATTTAAATAAACCGCCTATTTTTTGGCCGGTACCCAATTTTGTTTTTTCTGTTTTAGATCCTATAAATATTCATTTTTCTATCTCTCCTTCTGCCTGCCGAATCTCGTGTTGTTTTCATTAGTCACGTATTGTTTTTTTTATAATACAGGCATGAGAAAGAATTCAGAGTCACAATTAAATTCACATAAGCATCTAAAACAATTTAAAATCCAAAAATAATTCGAATTCTAAATTATTCAAATTCCCAAACCGACCTGTAATAATTCGAAATCCTCCTATAATTCAAAATTAAATTAAGCCAAATCTAACCGGACCTAAACCGAACTTAATCCAACTCATTCTAATTCTATCTTTAGTAGGACATCTTTTGCGTACATTAATAATCTATAACCCAACAATATAGGAGTCCGAATATATTTTTTTTCCTCATCCAACTGTTGAATTTTTTTATGTGCAAATTTCAATGAAAATTAACAGCAGATTTCATTCCACAATACAAAGGACAGTGCTATACAAATCACTTCACCTAATAATTTCATCACAATACCAAAAGTTAATTAATTGAAATGACATATAACAATCTCGAGATATCTATGTTTGTTAAAACTTAATCTTGGTTTTTCCCTTTTCTGAAAAAATAGTATAATTTGTTTTGCCTGTCCAAAATGACCGATATATTTGCAACAAACTGGAGCTCCCTCATCTATAGCTAGAAATTTCAATCCTCTCAAGGTACACCCCGCCCGGTGGCCCAAAAACTGTCGCTGACCACTGACATAGGGACCCACAATCTACAACTACAGTGACAAATTTTATGATTCCTTTTCTTTTCCTTCAGTGGAACGACACATATTGAAGGTTATATACACCCCGGCCGCAATGAATCTGAAATTCAACCGGTTCAAACCGTTTCTCCTAACCATGTTCAAATTGCCCACCGTACCCGCTTAATTTAGTTAGCCTTTCCTGCTTTCAAGTTTGAAACTTTGAACTCATTCGAAACAAAACAAAATAAAAAGAGAGAGAAACAAGAAAAGAAAAGAAGATCCTGCACTATAACAATTCTAACAATAGTCAAGTGCAAACCAAATCCTTGTTGTCCCTTGCCCTTCTTTGGTGTTGGTTCTCTCTCTTCCCTTTCCCTCCCCTGTTACCTCTCTCACAACCTCTCCCTGCAAACTTCCTTTTCCTTGCATTATACGGTTTATACCTCTTCTCCCTTGTTATTCATCTCTCCTTCCGTCGTGCAATAACACACCTTGATGGCGGACCGGGTCCCGCCGGGGCCCCATTCTACCGCTTTTGGCTCTCCCGTCGTCCACCCGGCTGCCGAAACGGATACAGAACCCGACCCAGAACCTGATCCGAACTCGAACGAGCATCCATGGCTGCCCGCTCCAGAAACCTACATTGTACAGGTACCAAAAGACCAGATATACCGCGTGCCTCCCCCAGAAAATGCAGTTTTGGTTGAACGGTACCGCAACCAGGTGAAGACGGGTAGCGAACGGAGCTCTGTTTTGACATGCCTAGGATGGTTGTGTGCCTCACTCCTAACGTTGGTTGTCCTATGTTTATTTATATTCGTGATTTTCATGGCCACTGTCAGGCCAGGCAAGCCTCGGTTCACCGTGGACCAAATACATGTTAAGAATCCGACAACTGCGAGACCGGAGTACGATTTCACGGTGAGTGTGCACAATCCTAGTGGGTCCATGAGTTACTCGTATGAAAAGGATGGGACCGCAGTTCTCTCTAACCATGGTGTCAACATAGCGCACGGCAAAACACCAGCAATGAATCAGGATAGCAAAAACACCAGTAAGATTAAAATTGTTATCAAAGGGTTGAAAATGGTGGTCCCGAAGCAGATCGCCAAAGCGCTAAAAGGATCCATAGATGATGTGGTGCTCAAGCTTGAGCTAGGGATCGGGGTTTCGGCCAAAGCATGGGGGTTTGATATAAACGGGAAGCATATTACCGTTTCATGTGATGTGACAACCAAGGGATTGGTGAAAGAACCAGGGATCAAAACGCAAAGTTGCAAAACACAATTTTAGGACATGTCATGACGTACGGGATTAAGGTGATTGTTCCAAATTTGGATAAATACAAATAATTATTTCAATTTCATGGGATCGAGTTTTGTTCTTTCCATTCTTTTTTCTTTCTCTCGCGCGAGTTGTTAATTTCATGTGTGGAAATGTTTTATTGTTAATTCATAACTGTATGGCCATAGAGACTAGCTATTTGTTGGTAACTTTTAGATTAAGGATTAAATTCAGATTTAGAGGACTTTATATATGTTTACTTTCAAATTGCATTTCTCTTACGGATGACAGAAATAAAGGAATTATTTTCAGATTTTTGCCTTTCTTTTATACAATTCATGTTGATGCGTATGAAACTATGAATGAATATAATTAACCGACAGAAAATACAGGTCAATTTTTGATAAATTTCTGTTAACGGATTTATAATAAAGAATAGTTTAAGATAAGTACTTGCTTGTTCTCGCAACCGCATAAAAATCCATGTAAATGTTTAAACCTCTTGCAATTACTTTCTTTTTGCTGGTGAAGCTCTGTCAGATGATTCCATTTATTCTGTCTATTTTTGGAATTACACGTTTGTTTTCATTTATTCTCGTTGGTGCTTCAATGTGTTTGATAATTGAGGTTTATAGATATTTCGTTGTACACAGAATTATTAATAACATCCTACCCTCAAAACAGGATGGTCAGATTTCGATACAAAAAAATCCTGTTTGCATTCATTAGTAACAGAATTCCTACTATTTTTATTTGTATTTTGAGGCTTATATAAGCCTTCGGCATTCCATTCCTCAAACAACGAAAATAGAAAAAGAAAAGCAAACTTGTAGTAATAGCCGAAATTTTTATTTATACCATTTTAAAAAACAATAAACCAAAATACTCTCATTTTCTGGTTTTTCTGCATTTACTCAGGCCGCAGAACACCGGTGCGGTCCCTGAGGAGGGGCCACATCAGCATTGTGCAGACCCCCTTTAATGGGGCCGCACCGGCATTCTGCAGCCTGGGTAAATGCGGAAAAACCAGAAAAAAAAAAGGGTGTTTTGGTTTTTTTTTTTTAAATGGTATATTTAAAAATTTCGGTAGTAATAGTGTGGTCAATGACGAATCTACTTCATTTTTTTTCCAAAATTTTAATACGTGTATTTTATTTTCTATATAATTTAGAGTAAAATGTTATGAGTAAAGTGCCAAATTCACCTCTAAAGGTAAAGAATTCCACCAACGTGTAATTGCTTTATTCAAATCATCTTGTTCAGCCCAAACTTTTTCAAATGAAAAAGAACAAGCCAACATTATCAATTCTATTTATGAGTTCATGATACTCATTACTAAGTTATTCAAAATAATTATGTAAAGCGGAGGAGCAATATCAAGAAATGCCTTAGAATAGAAGTTGTTCAAAGCGAGAGGAAGCCTTGAACTGATAGTCATAGATCTATCCAGGCTGAGAGTATTGATCCCCTAGCTCGAAATCATAAGAGTAAAATTAATTCATATTTGTTATATGATTAATTTTATTCACGTTTGATTTCCATAACTTGAAAATCTAGCTATGCCTCTTAGTGTCGTATGTTTTGAAATCCAACATCTGTTTTTTGTTTATAACCTGGCAGAAGCTGCAAATCCAACATCTGTTAATGAAATAATTTGATAAAAAATAGCCATTATCTGATACTAAAAAATTGTAGGTAATCACGTGTCTAGTGGTATAATAATATTTTTTTTTTTAAAATGGAAGTTAAACTTTTCAATTTTGAGATTTTTCAGTTTAACTTGATGTAACCTTTCACCGAAGAAAATTACGTTAGTTACTATAATAGACGTGATTCTCTTTGATTTGGTGTGATAATAGTTTATTACTTGATTTCTCTTCAGAGGTGTAAGTTTTTTATTTTCAAAGTCGTAGACCCAAACTTGTTATTTTTTAAAATAAGCCCACTAAATAAAATCACAAAGTTGAAAGATAGCCCATTTTGTAGGCCTGTAAATCTAAAAGTCCAAAACCAAGTAGAAATCAAGATACAAGCATCAGTGTAACAGCAAAAACCCAATACACTTTTCTTTTTCGTTTTAGTTTCCTTTATTTAATGCTGAAATTTATTCGTTCTTGGTCAATGGCCCGATGTTTAAATTGTCGTTTACCTTCTTTTTTTATTTAATCAAAGGCGGTACATACAAAGGTAGCAATTCTGGTATTATTATCAGAAAAAGACTAGCATCTTCTCAAAAGGTTTTTTATCCAAATTAGAGTGAATAACAGCAAGTGTTCTGTACCGAACTACCGAATTCTTACCATAGTATTGCCTAACAGCATCAGAAATAAGAGTGCTTAACAATTCCCTCAAATCATGGGGTTGACAACTATTTTCCTTTCCAGCCCCTTCTAGCGATTTACTATCTCGAATAAGAAACCTAATACACTAAGAATTTTAATTTCAAATAGTGGTTTGTTGAAATAAAGAGTTCAGAAACTAGGTTGCCAAAAATTAGGTAAAAATCTCCCAAGACAAATCTCAGTCACATCTTTTCATTAAAAAGGGCCAAGAAGAAACACCTAGTCAACTCCTCCACACCTTTTATATGTTGCTAGTCAAGTGCCGGCCACGCGTTGCTCAAAAAGTTAAAAATATGTTTTGTTCACTTTCTTTAAATATTGATTGCATAATCATAATCATGTATTAGTTGATACATATTATGTTAATACATATTTCTCTATTTTAGTTAAAAATAATAACTACTCATAGATGTGATGGCATGCAGTTTTGACCAAGTCAAAATATGTTTCACGACGGTCAACAACTGTAATACACACTTATCTATTTATTACTCAATGCACATTTTCTAAAAGGGGTGTTCTTGTTCTACTTAGAATTATACTACTTGTGAAAATCACCCCGCAATCTATAGACAAAGACAGAGAAAAATGTAAAATGAAGGAAAAAAAAGACAAAAGAAGCCGGTTATGAAGATTTTCAACAAACATGAATCACGCTCTCAATTTCCGAATTCGTATCCTCTCCATTAACTCAAAAGGGAATCTTTAGAGTTAATGAATCTCGACTGTCCAATCTGTTTTAAAATTCGTACAAGCTAGATATGCACTAATATTTAAGAACTTCCTATATTAATTATAGATACAAATCAGATTGGCTCCGTTTTAAATTAATTGGTTGAAATTCATTAACTCAAAAGATTCATTTTGAGTTGATGCAAAGGATACGGATCCCTCAATTTCCTCCCTGCTTGTTATAAATTCATCAAACAATGATTTTTTGTACACGTTATAGACTAACCTTTGATCTCTTAAGCCTTCCTTGCTCGGTTGAGAGAAGTTGCTCTCTCGTTGCTTCTATCTTCTCCTCTTCCATTTCTCAGAGATAGAAAATTTAAGGGGATTAATTTAGATGAGAAGTCAGGTTGAGAATTAAACAATAATTAGAAGAAATTGAAGGAGAGTTAGCGACACTGCTTATCAAAAGTCCAATTTATCCAAATGTAAGAGAATCCCCAAATGAAAAACTAATTTTTGAAACTAATCGCAAAGGTAACAGAAACACTCTTATTACATAAACAAAGAATTTATTTTCCTAGTGCTGCTATGAACATATATAATTGTCTCATTTGAAGTTCAAATTAGCACACAAACATGAAAACAAGTATTTTTATGGCTCACATGTTGGGTGATTATCGGTGTAGATCAAATGTACTAACAATTGAAGAACACAACTGAAATTATAAAAATAAAGGCTGAATCAGACAATATAGTTTCTTACCGAAATACTGAAATTGGTAATATTCAAATTGGACTTCATCAATTTTTCCACTGCAGTATCTTACAATTTTTGACAGTTCTACAGAGTTAACGAATACAAAAGCAAAAGAAAATTACCAAATTTCTAGAAGCATCCAGAGAGAACACAAGCACAAAAAAAGAAAAATTGAAATACCTAATCAAGTAAAGAGGAACTGAGGAAGCAATCCAGCAAGGGAGAAGTCAGAATCTATTGCAACTTGCAAACAAAAAAAAATTGGAAAAAAAAGCCACAATTAACACATTAATTCGTTCTACTTGCTAAAATTTCGAAATCAAAGAAAAAATAGAGAAGAGGATTTGTAGAATTTACCGGGTTTTTTATATCAACAGTGGCTAGCTATTAACTGACATATTCATCAGAGAAATATTTTAAAATATCAGGACAGCCGTACCAGTTGTTTTGGTCCCTAGCTTCCCAGTACCCACCAATGTAACGGTATGTGCCTTCCTTGCCATCCTTTTTGAACCATCTCAGCTTCCATCCATCCTCCCACATGCTCTTTGACTGTGTCATAAAAAATAGATTAATTAATATATATGCAATATCAGCAGATTAAAAAGAAATCAAATTGGCAGGTGTCCAATACTTTCTTGTACAAGTAGTGAGACCCAATGCCGGTACCACACCTAACTGATGTAGTGCGGGAATCTTACTAATCATGAGCCCTAAACGATTACGATCCTTGTTAGCTTTCTAGAGAGATATTGTACAGTAAAAAACTGAACTTGTACGATACCAAAATCTGAGAAAGGCCTTGCCCAATTCTACTTTGATTTGATTTGAGACAAAGAAGTTGAGGAGAGATAAGGGAGGGAGAGGGAGAGACGTACCAGTCTCTGTCTTTGCCCTAACCGCAACTTCTCAGCATTGGCAACTGTCATACTCACCATTCTCGATCTAAGTACCGTTGGTCTGGTCTCAGCTGTGAATCCGTTGGTGGCAATTACTGCAAAATTCTCTCTCACAAATACTGAAGATTTTCATTTCAAAATAATATATATGTCATGAGGATATAAAACCATTCTTATATATAAGTACGAGATAAAGTTCTTCCCCTTGCAATTCAAATGATCAGTGCAAGTCCTTTAATTATCACAAATCACACTAAGTTTAGTCAAATAACAGAAGTATTGAAAGTGCTCACAAATCACAAACTTTTTAGGTTATTAGCAAATGACACTCAACTATTGGAAGAAAGTATCAAGCGAAAAATTGCCATATCACTTTTAATTCTTATATCAATTAAAGAACTCAGTCAATTAGAAAACATAGCCTAGTACAAGGAAAACAGTATTAAAGAATAGAAGGCAGATTCATCGAGCTTAAGCATAGGTCAACCTTTCCATTAAGAATATCAAGTGTTAGTTGCAAATGCGTAACACAATAGTTAGTTACCAGTTAATATACAAATCAGATATATTCAAAGTAGTGTTGTATATGTTTTTGCTACTTTCAAGAATATGACCAGTATTATTGCTTTTGTTATTGAGGAGGAGCAAAGATTGATTAAGTATGGATGTTATGTGGCGTATGCTTTCTCTGCTTTTCATATGGAAGCCCTGGCTTTACTCAATGGTATGAAAGCAGCACTGTCGTTAGGTCTGAAGGCATGAACTTTTTTCACAGATTCGCAAACCCTTCTGCACACCTTGCGAACTACTCGTTCTCCTATCAGCAATGATTGGCGCGCACACCACCAGATAATGGAAATTTGGTTACTTATGGTGCAGCATTATGATTACAAATGCTTTTATGTTCCCTGGGATTACGTTCACGAGGCCCATATACTGGCAAACTTGGCTCGTACTCAGAACCTTCAGATTGAGAGTTCTACATATCCCTTCCCTGGAGCACCATAATTTACAATTGGGTTCCTGCTGTTAGTTTTGTTTTTAGTTATGTCTGGTTCTTGTTTCTTTTTATTTATTTTTGGTTAAAAAAGCCAAGGCCCTGCTTCATTAAAAAACATAGTTAACTTACAGAAACGGAAATTGTTTGATGAGAGCATCAACCACAAGCTCTCCAAAATATCACAGTTCATAAAAGCAAATAATAGAAGGACCCTCTTGCTATGCCATATGCATAAGCAAGGAACAAAAGAGTTGCATATCATATACTAAGCTCATACAGATCCTAACAGCAACTATTACTAAAACTAATTTAACAGCTACGACTAGGCAAGTCTTCAAACTGGTGGAGGTGGTGGTGAAGGGGAATGGGGAGGGGAATGAGCATCATGATCCTGATACAGCACCAATTGATCATCACCAGGCAACCACACTCGAAGTGGAATTGCTTTTAGAGTCTCTTCATTTGGCATCCACTCACACGTAGCTTCCTTTGTTTTCTTCTTAGTCCTGGTGCTACTTGTCCAATATTCAACCAAAGACATGGTTAATAAGATGAGTTGTCTTCCTGTTTTGATATGTACATTTTGAAAACAAATTTCATTGTGATGTTTCCAAATTATCCAACAAATACCACTGAAAACTATTAAAAAGGCTTGTCTGTGATGTAATGTGAGTGTTTGTGCAAATGCCAATATGTCTTTGAGGGACTTCCAACTTTTAAAATTAAGTTGGTTATTCTCCATCCAGAACCACACTTGGTGAGTTAATGGACAATTTTAAAATAAGTGATCAGCTGTTTCTAGTTGACTACAGAACTTGCAAGTAGTATCTCCATTCCAGCCCTTTTTACTCAATTTATCTTTAGTGAGGATTCTTTTTTTACAAGTTAACCACATAAAATTTTTTATTTTGTGGGGCAGAGGAGTGTTCCACCATATCATAGGATTATCTACACTAATGCCTCCAAAGATCAGGAATTTATATAAAGAATGAACTGAAAATCTCCTTGAATTTTCCCATCTCCATGTTATTTTATTATGTATATGTGTAAAGGAGATTGTGCTAATAGTGTGGAGTATTTGAGCCCATTCTTGGAGGTTGATCCCAGTAAGAACCCTTCTAAACCTAATACATTGCCCCTGAGAGTGGATCACATCAGATAACAATACATTTAGATTAGTACATATCTCATAGAGTTGAGAGTATTCTGTTGCCAGTGTGCATTCTCCATGCCATAAGTCCTCCCAAATCTAACCAGTGAGTTTAGGACAGGATCATATCTGACACTACACTGTCCCAAGGAATCAAGTTTCATAATGTTGGACCAAAAAGGTGAAATGTCATTGGACTTATCTGTACTATAATACAAATGAGTGATCAAAGTTTTCCATTTACTATGAAAGGTAGGATCCTTAAATTTTCACCACCACTTAGCTAATAAAGCTGAATTCATATTTTTAAATCAAGAATACCTAGGCCACCATAATCCTGCTAAACAGACAGTTTCCCATTTGAGAAGGGCGTATTTTCTCCTACTTTTATCACTGCCTTGCCAAAAAAATCGACATCTAATCCTATCAATATCTTTAATCACTGTATCAGGTACTCTAAATAAAGATAGTGAATAAAGTGGGACTGCTAAAAGAACTGAATTGAGTAGTGTATGTCTCCCTCCATAAGAGAGCAACTGACATTTCCAGTTGGGCATTTTCTTTTCTATTTTATCTACTAGAAATCTCCAGTCTTGACAACTAAGTTTTTTATCATGTAAAGGAAGTCCTAAGTACATTATGGGGAAATTATCAGTTTGGCATCTAAATGTTTGAGCTAACTCATGACCTAAGTCTGTGTTGATAGAATATAGTTCAGTTTTATTTAAATTAACTTTGATACCATAAAGAGCCTCAAAGGCTTACATGGCCCACCATGCAGCCTACACTTCATGTTTGGCTTCTAAAAATAAAATGGTATTATCAGCATAATGGCAATTAGTAATTGCCTGATTATTAAAACAGGAAGGACCAAATCCTTGTATAATCTGAGCTTGTCTACCCTTTGAAAAAATCGTACTTAAGGAATCAGCAGCTAAAATGAAAATGTAGAGAAAAAGTGGATCTCCTTACCTAACTCCTCTCTTACAATAAAAATAAGGAGTTAATTCTCCATTAATACTAATGCATGATTGAGAACTATTCAGCTAATTCTTAATCCAGTGTATCCATCTAGCATTAAAGTCTCTACTTATAAGTACTTCTAATAGATAGTCTCAACTGACTTTATCATAAGTCTTTTCAAAATCTATTTTTATAACTACCCCTTGTTAACCGACATTTTTATTAATACCCTAAGTTCAATAAAAATTATTAAAAATAACCACAGTCCGAAAGTTTTATTAAAAATACCCATGCCAGCCAATTATTGGCCGGATCCGATTAAAAAGCCCAACCGGCCAATAATTGGCCGGTTCCAAGATTAATTCGTTTCTATATATTGGCATGCACACTCCCTCTTCTCTCTCACAAATCATTTCATCAAATTTCACACTCTCTCTCCTCGATTGAGCAGTTTCTCCCGGATTTCTCCTTCTCCTCCCAGATTTGCAAGTAAGTCCCTATTCTTTGTTAGAATTTATTTTTTAGAGCAAAATAGTTGTAAAATATTAGAAATTGTTAGTAATTACCAGAATTTGTATAATTAGTAGAAATAGTTGTAATTAGAGTAATTAGTCAAATTTAGGGTACACGGTTTATGATTTAGGTCAATGTATTTTTAATTAAGTATAATTAGCATTGTTGACTATATTTTTACGAAATTTAGAATGTTTTAACATGATTAAAAAAAATTAAGCCCGATATATGAAAATTTAGCATAATTAGTTAATTAAGCCTATGTTGGTACATTTATGATATTTTAGCGTACGTAATTAGTTTTACGTAATTAAGCCTATTGTACCAAAATCAAACACATTTTGGCATATTGTACCGTCGTGAAGCCTATTTGATCAGATTTTACCGTAAGTAAGCCTATTTGATCAGTTTTTACCGTAAGTAAGCCTATTATTTCCGTTTTAAGCGTAATTAATCTTATTTTAGATGTTGTGACCGTTATAAAGCATATTTTAGCCGTTTTTAGCGTAGTTGAGCCTATTTTAGCGGTTTTACCGTTATTTATTATTTTTTAAACGTTTTTAGCGTTATTAATTATATTTTATCCCTTTTTAGCGTAATTAAGCCTATTTTAACATTTTTTACCGTTATGAAGCATATTTTAGCCGTTTTTACCGTTATTGAGTATATTTTAAACGTTTTTAGCGTTATTAATTGGACTTTGTTAATTTTTAACGTAATTAAGCCTATTTTAACTATTTTTACCGTTATGAAGCATATTTTAGCGGTTTTTTCCGTTATTGAGTCTATTTTAGACGTTTTTAGCGTTATTAATTGTACTTTATCCCTTTTTAGCGTAATTAAGTCTATTTTAACTATTTTTACCGTTATGAAGCATATTTTAGCTGTTTTTACCGTTATTGAGTCTATTTTAGACGTTTTTAGCGTTATTAATTGTACTTTATCCTTTTTAGCATAATAAGCATATTTTAACTATTTTTACCGTTATGAAGCATATTTTAGCGGTTTTTACCGTTATTGAGTCTATTTTAAACATTTTTAGCGTTATTAGTTGTACTTTATCCCTTTTTAGCGTAATTAAGCCTATTTTAACTATTTTTACCGTTATGAAGCATATTTTAACCGTTTTTTTGCGTAATTAATCATACTTTATCCCTGTTGAAGCGTAATTAAGGCTATTTTAGCTCTTTTCTGTTACTAAGCATATTTTAGCCGTTTTTAGCGTAGTTGAGCCTATTTTAGCGGTTTTCACCGTTATTAAGCCTATTTTTACCGATTTTAGAGTAATTAATCATACTTTATCCCCTTTTAGCGTGTTTAAGCCTATTTTAGCCGTTTTTTTTACATTTCTTACTACAATTATGATTTACGGTTCACATAGCGTCGGTTAACAGAATCTTATTAATGAAATTAGGATGGTTAGAGGACGGCCTAGGCTTCATCCACTGTCACCCATATTAAATTTAAATTAATTAAACTGAACTAACATTAATTAAAAAAATATAAAATCAATTAAACTTAACTGAACTTAACCAAAATTAATTTAAATTTAATAAAATAAATATTTAAACTAACTTAAATTAATTAAACTTAATTAAACTGAACTAAAATTACTTACAAATAAGTAAAATTAATTACACTTAACTAAACTCAACTACAATTAATTTAATTTAATTAAAAAAAAAATTAAAACTAACTAAAATTAATTCAAATTAATGGAACTTAATCTAAAAGAATTTAAACTATTGAAAACTAATTAACATTAATTTTAATTAAATTAATTAATTTTAATTACAATTAATTACAAACATTTAAAAATAAAAATAAAAAAAATTTAAAAAAAAAATTACCTGTGATGGCGCTGGAGAAGGCTTGAGAAGTTGTGGGAGGGAAGAGGCTGCTGCGTTTTGGGAGTTAATATAGGGGCTCGAACAGTAAAAGGGCATTAAAGCACGGGGCCGGCCAATTATTGGCTGGTTGGGATATTTAATGGGTACCGGCCAATTATTGGCCGGTTTGGGTTGTTAATCGGTACCGGCCAATAATTGGCCGGTATGAGTATTTTTTTAATAAAGATTTGGGACTGTGGGTAATTTTAATAATTTGTATTGAACTTAGGGTATTTTTAAAAATGTCGGCCTTGTTAATTCTCATGTGTACTATGTGTATTATAGTGTATAATTTTCTGACCTAAAACTACATTATCCAAAATATATGTTTCTCTCTGATTGTGTGTATGTTTTCTTGAGGGGTGTTGTGTTCTTGTTGTTTTTTGTTTCGTTTGGATTATGTGCATGTTTTATAAGGGTTTTTGGGTTCTAGTGCACACCCCTCTGTTGTTAATTTGGGTACACCCCTCCTCTGGTTTTTTCGCACAACTTATGTAACAGGTGATGTTTGATTTTAAAACTTTGTTCAGTTGAATGGAATGCCTACGGGCGTTTAATATAAAAATAAAAATAAAAATAATAAAAAGCTTCTCAACCTTCTTTCTATTCTTTTATGATAAAATGGAAATTTTATGTATACCCGTCAAAAACTTGGAAGTTACTTATTTCCCTCTAAAATTCATAATATCATATTTACTCTTCTAAACTTTAAAAAACTCACAAATTTATTGTCTTCATAATATCATATTATTTTTACCCTTCATCAAAAAAATAATAACTATTATCATGTTTCAGAAAAATGCCAGTCTTCTAATTGGTCGATTTCTGCAAGCAAATGGGTCATTTATCTACTCCTGACACTTACACAAGCATATATATAAATGTCACTGTGTAAGCATGAGGAGTAGATAAATGACCAATTTGCCCTCCGAAACTGTCCAATTAGAAGAATAATATGTTTCTATACTATGTTATATATATATTTTTTTTTAAAAATAAATGAAAGGTAAAATGAGTAGTTTATAAATTTAAAATGAATATTCATAGAAAAGATATTAAAATGGATACATTTGTGAGTTTTTAAAGTTTAGAAGGGTACATATGAGTTATGAATTTTAAAAGGGAAAATAAGTAATTTCCACTAACTTTTTGAGGGGTATACATAGGGCAGAACTAGAAATTTTTGATTGGGGGGACTAAAATTAAAATGCAAATTGTGGTGAGTGGAATTTGAACACATGTCCTCTCAACCCTAAAATAAAGCTTCAACCACTACTACAAGCTTACATTTGATATTTATTGAGGGGGTTACAATATATAAAATGTTAAAAAAAAAAATTCAGCTAAATAAAAAAAAAATTCAACTAAATTTCAACAGGCATAATCAAAATTTTGAATTTATAAGGGTCGCTTAGTACTCGCTAGGATGTACTAAGATTCGCCCCTGAGTATACATGAAATACCATGCATGTGAGCCGAGTTTAGTGCAGATTCTCTATTTCAAATTTTCTGAAACTGCTCCAAATCACAAATTGTTGAAGAGCGGATATCACGGCTAAATTTTTCATGTGACCTACATGTTAGTGACTAGTAGCAGAAACTATGCAAAACTTTTATACGGTGTTGGTACTATTTTTTTAGCAAAGATTGTAGGTTAAAGCCACCTAACTATTTAATATCTATAAGGTATTGTTCTTTTTTTTGGATTTTGAACTTGTGATATCTCATACGGAGAGTATTGTTTTTACTACTATATCAAAAACTGGTTCTATATAATATTGGTACTATTATGTCCGTGGTTTTGGTTAGAGAAAAAACAGAAATATTTATATTTGGATGCATATATAGAATAGATAGAATATTCAAATCTCTGTTTGTCTTATTAGAATAGTCAAATCTCATTTTTTGTAAAAATAGTCAATTTTAATAAGACAAAAGATTTAGATTCCCTATCCCAGCTATTCAAACCCAATCAAACGTAAAATAGATTAGAGGAGGGTTCAAATACCTCCATTTTTTGTGCCTCCACCATGCCTCTATTTTTAAAAACTTTAATAACTCAAAAGTTAAAACTTAAAAGTCAAAATAAAACCGTTAAATATGATCTACATTATTTTATCTATGTACTCATAAAAAATTATCACATTTTGATTTTGTTTTTATGTGAATCAATAAGTTGAAAAATCAACGTCTAGAAATTATCCACATTAGTACATTTTTACAAGTTCTTGATGACAACCAAAACAAAATTGAAATGTCATAATTTTTTACACGTGCATAAATAAAATGATGTAGATCATATTTGACGGTTTTATTTTGACTTTTAAGTTTTAAATTTTGAGTTATTAAAGTTTTAAAAAATAGAAACATGGTGGAGACATTTGAACCCTCCTCAATAAATTATTCCGAATAGCCTAATTCCAAAAGTAACCAATTCTCATTTGATCCAAACATACTAGACTACTTGGTTAAACCGTTTTACCAAGATGTAACTTAAATTTCGTTACCTGTATATAGATCCCAGATTGTCTATATGTTCTACATTTCTAATCAAGGAGTAGTGCTATGATGATGTATTGAAACCTCCATCCCCTAGATTAGATTGATTCAAGGATAAGCACTAGCTACATAATTTAACATAAATTAATCATTACGACATTGTTCTGTCGAATTTCGCGAGTGGTTTGACATTGGAAACCTAATTCCAACAATATTTGTCAAAGAAAACAAGGATATATATATAAATAATATATCCCATTGGTTCAAAGCTTTCATATCAGTGTATCATTGATCCACTAGCACTTCGGGCAGGAGTCAACACACATTTAAAAAATAGAAAGGAGCACAAAATAAAAAGGTAGGTAGGAATAGCGATTGATGGCGTCTTAGTGCACTTGCCAGTGCCACACGCACTGTGTTGACTTAAATCGTAGATTGGCCGGTTGACTTTTCACAAATAGAAAAGGTGTTTCTCATGCTTTCGGTACGATATTGCTCGGCCGCGCTCAATGTGGTACCCTAATTGGCACAAAGAATACATCAATAAGATTTACAAGGCTCGCTTACATATCAAAAAAATAAAATATGTTTGTCCTATATATCGCCAAAATCTGCTTAATTTTCTTATTTGATTGCAAAAACGGATAGTGGTAAACCATATTCATATCCTTTTTAATTTTTTGGATACAAATACGGATCGAATATTAGACGGATACGATCGGATCGGATATTTATTAAAAAAATATAAAAATATTATTGAAAAAATATCAAAGTTCATAAAATTTATCTAATTATAATGGTGAATAAGATAACATTTTCATAATATATATTAAATTATATGGTATATATATATTATTCGGATACAGATAATTAAAACATAAAACCATATATGTATCCATATCCACATCTAATTTTTCAAATACAGATCGAATACGAATCGGATATTATCCATACCGTTTTCACCCCTATTCAAACAACTTTATTTTTTGTGCTTTTATTATGTCTCTATTTTTAGAACTACAATAACTTAAAATTTAAAACTTAAATGTCAAAATAAAACAGTTAGATATTATTTATGAGTAGAACTAGGGTGTTCCTAAGCTCACCAAGCCCTTCGTGAGCTCGACTCTAAAACCTATCGAATTGACTTCAAACGACATTTTCAAACCATTAGATGTTCAATCTATATTAAAATGTGCTTGGAGACCAAATTTTACATTTTTTGGAATTTTTTTACTATTTATTAAGATGGTTTGAAAATCATTATTTTTATTAAAATTATGCACCATTGAAAAACGGCGATTTTCAAACCATCTTAATAAATAGTAAAAAAATTCCAAAAAATGTAAAATTTGGTCTCCAAGCACATTTTAATATAGATTGAACATCTAACGGTTTGGAAATGTCGTTTGAAGTCAATTCGATAGGTTTTAGAGTCGAGCTCACGGAAGGGCTTGGTGAGCTTAGGAACACCCTAGTTCTACTCATGATTTATATCATTTTCTCTATACATACGTAAAAGATAATGATATTTCAATTTTATTTGATTAATATCAAGAGCTTGAAAAAATACACTGGCGTGGATAAATTCTAGACGTTAAATTTTCAACTTTAATGATTCATACAAAACCAAAACCAAAAATTCATTCATGAATATATATCACATTAATGGTTTTATTTAGACATATAAAATTTAATTTTTTTATTATTAGAAAATTAAAAAGCAGAGACATAATGAAGATACAAAAAATTAGAGGTATTTGAACCCTCCTCTTGCATTACATGTGTTAATAACATCATTATCACAATTCAACTTACTAACATAATTTTATCGTTTGAGATTATTGATGATGCGAAACGCGTGATGTCTTTTAAATTTATAAACTCGGTTTGTTATCGGGTCAGATTACAAGCGCATAATCCTATTGAGTAGTATAAACGAGTGTCGACCCACAGGGAATAAAGTTTAAGGTCTTGAGCGATTAAATCACAATCTTTCGAAATGCTAGACAAAATCTGAAATCAAAGAGTTGTTGTTGTGATCAATGTATTTGATGAAAATTAAAAGTAAGTAAAATAAAGATAGAGATGTGAATTCCTAGGGTTTGGCACACCGTTGTTACTTCAATCCGCTTTGATTCTTATCTTATTTGATGTTAGTTTTCAGTTGTTGTATGAGAGTTTCTAATCTAATTTAGTGATTACCGCTTTCACATATAACCACCCTACTAATCAAGAGATCCCGTTAAGGCTTGTCTTGACTAGTGTAATGAGATATGTGACTAGCCCAAAGGTCTCAGCCTTCACTTGCCTCGGTTCCTCGTTTGGTCTTTTTGGGTGTCTTCATGGTAAGACACGATAATGCGACATTCGTCTGCGAATGTCGAGACTTCCATGTATATTTTTGTTGATCTAACTAGTGGTATTCCCGATTAGGTTTTCACACACTAGTCTAGTATTTTATTTTCTTTTATCCCAATTCGATTAGCCTAAAGATGACGATCTCTCATGTGTGGCCACCACATAACGGTTTAGACTAATAAAACAAAATCAAGTAAGATAGAACATAAAACGCAAAAGCAATCGAACAACAAAAGACTAAACAATGATCAAATAAAAGTATATATCAAAGCATCATGAGTAACAAGGTTTACTGTCAATCCTAAGAATCTGAACTTAGCTGCGAAACAGTATGTTTACAAAGAATAAGAGAAAGATACAACCATACACGAAATACCCTCCTACTTAGTCTCTATACACTCCTCTCTTCTCACATGGCTAATACGGACCGTACTCCCACTGTGTCTCGGAGGGAGTTAATGTGTATTCAGCCATCTTTGCTCCGTACTAAGACTCTGGTCTGTATTGGTGAATACGGCCCATACCAGAGTCTTAGCCGATGAGCTACGCTTTTCCGATCGACCTGATTATTGCTCCAAATATAAAATAGCCCCAAAATATGTTTTCTGCACTAAAACACAAAGTTGGGTAACAATAACTTTTTTTATGGATTAATTAAATATAAAGATGAGAAAATAAGATAAAACCTAAGCTAAAATCTTATGTAATTCACTATCATTATGAGCTTGATCAATTATGTTTTGTTAATACTATAACCAACTGGTTTGTTTGAGATCTGCCAAGATAATTTTATAATTTTTTGGATAACTTGAAATATATAATTTTAAATTTAAATTCTCATTATGCTATTAATTGAGATTGCGTGCCTACTCCTAAAATATATGTTCATCAAAGATAATAATTAAATTTAAATGAATTGTTAATATTGTTTTATTACGAATTAGTATCTCTTGACAATATTGATAATACGTTTTTAAATTATGTCAAAAAAATCTGTTTTTAAAAAAAAAAAAAATGATAGACATGTTACTTTCCTCATAGATTTGTTATATAGAAACTTTTATGCTATTTAATTATCATTTAATGTTTTATCAAATGTCGTCAAATATGGATCCTTGCAAATTTTGGGTCTTTTGTTGAATAGTGAAACTTCCATCAAATTACATCATTTGTTAAGTATATGATCGATGTTAATGAAGTATATATTAATTGTTGGACTTTGAAATTATAAGTTAAAACTCTTATGATTGTCAAAATTGCCAGATTAATCCATTATTAATGTTTTACATTGTGATCAAGAGTCTCATCTTTTTGTCTTTCCCTCAATACCAAGGACTTGTGCATTATTAACGCTGTCATACGTACCAGAGACAAAACACTTGTGTCTTAATTCCGAAAAGAATAAGCATGTGCCAACTTGTATCTATATACGGATTATTCGTTCAATTTGTGAACTATTGTATGTAGAAATATTACATATAATTTTATTTACCATAAGTATTTGTGTAAAATTTTATTACTTCTACAATTTGACAAAATATGTATCAGTCAAACTCAAATTAGCGATTGATTGCCATATATATATATATATATATATAGAGAGAGAGAGAGAGAAAGAAGCAAAACACTCAAACATAATGGTCATTCTCACAGTTTTCATATCGAGCAAAAGAAGCAAAACACTTCCTTTTGGACCTCATCAACTTTCAACAAGTTATCCATGAAATCAATTAGATAGCAATTTTGTAGAAACCATGAGTCTAAGAATTGGTTGAAATTGGGTACCCGAAGTTAACCTCTCTCCTTGCACTAGCACATGTAGGGGTCTAGGGGCAAATATGGAAGTCAAAACGCGGGAGGTCATCGATAAGAAACTCAGAGCATCATATCCTCCAATGCCAAAAGAAAAGAAGCCACAAACTTATTCCTTCTATGACCTGTAAAGTATCTTAGCTAAGATAGCTGTCTCTTTCCGGTACAACTCTAAGAAGATTAACAACAAAATATTAAATTAAATTTACAATGAAGATTAGGATGGAAAACAGTAAGCCCCTGGATTGATATTTTTTTTAATTGAGAAAATAGTACGTGGACAGCCTACAAAAGGTACTGGATAACATATATTATTATTTTGGAATACTATAGTAACCCGCATAGTTCATTTCTATAATGCCCCAATAATTTTTATAAATTAATAGACAAACTTTATTTTTGATTCAGATTAATGATCAATTTACTTGAACAAGTATATTTTTTTAGGTTCATATTAAGTATGCATTATGGTCTCCTTTGAACAATATATAATCTTGAAAGTTGAATGCAACAATTTTTGTTTCACTTAAAATAAGTGTATATTTTTAGGAAAATATGTGATGTAATTATAAATTGTACATTGTCATGTATGATTTTTTCTAATTTATGTATTCATTTTGGTGTGGTTTATAAATGTGTAGACCAATATGGACAAAGATCAAATTATTGATGGACTGATTCTGAAATTTGTAATTAAAAAGAACCACAAATACATAGTAGATCAGACTTTTCCAGAGTTTTGTGCGATCCGCACAAATGGTTGCACGGGCCGCACTCTTCAGTCAGGAAAACACAAGTCGAGATGGAGGTAAACCGAGAGTTGTGCGGGCCGCACAATACACTGTTAATTCAGAAAAGTAGGTTATTTCATGAAAGTCGGTTATTGTCTAAATTTTGCTGACTATGCAGGACGCACAAACATCGCTAGAAATGTTTCCTTAAATAAACGGATTGATCCCCAAGGCACAAGGCAATTCACAACACAGAATCTGAACAACAATTATTATACAGATTTGTGATATTCTTCTTCTTCTTCTACCATCTAAAAAAAAAGATGAGAGATCTATTAGAAAATTGGAGACGATCTCTTAAGGCCAAACCTATTCCCACGACCACATAGTAAGAAGATTTTTTGTCATTGTAGTCTAGTTTCGTGTTCATGGAGACGTTGGTGATCTCTCTTACGATCAACATATTTCATGGGAACTTCTATGTAGGGGTGGCAAAAAAGCTCGTAGCTCGTGGATCAATCGGGACTCGCATCTGACTCGCTGGCTAACAGCTCGTTCGTTAGTGGACTGATCTGTTAACGAGCCAGCTCGTCACTAGCTCGTTCAAAATCAACGAGTTTGAGCTGGGGCCTAGCTCGCTCGCGAGCTAGTGAGCCAACTCGATCCTGGTATGAATTTATGAATTTGTATGAATTTGTGTGAATTTGATATGCATGAATTTATTTTGTAAACTATGTTTGTATAAATTTGGTAGTTTACTTTATAATACATTATCTAATATATTTGGGCTTTTGACCCTCGAGCTTTCACGAACTAACTCGGCTCGCTCGTTGCCAAAACTATTTATCTGACGTTAGTAAAAATATGCATGAAACACTGTGTGAAAATATTTAAAAGATTTGTTTCTATAATAACCGACATTTTTAAGAATACCCCAT
Organism: Carex kokanica; assembly: GCA_025461125.1. Taxonomy (NCBI): domain Eukaryota; kingdom Viridiplantae; phylum Streptophyta; class Magnoliopsida; order Poales; family Cyperaceae; genus Carex; species Carex kokanica. The sequence continues at coordinate 710,778 of JAJGRX010000113.1, read as the reverse complement.
GTTAATTACAGATTAATAAAAATGCCCACGGTTCCCGAAAATTTTTAAAAATGCCCAAACCGGCCATTTAATGGCCGGTTCCGCAATTTTTTTTTTTTTTTTTTATTAAAGAGGGGAACCGGCCATTTAATGGCCGGTCCCCCATTTAATTTTTTTTTTTTTTTTTTTTTTAGATAAATAGATAAAATGCTGAAATCTAAGACAAAAAAATCGAATTTTTTTTTTAAATATTTTGTTAGATTACTTTTTTGATAGCATATTTATACTAAAATATGCTAAATTACTTGAAATTATGTTAATTTATGCTGATTGACACTAAATTACTTTAAATTATGTTAAATTTTTTTAAGAGACAAATAGCTAAAATACTGAAATCTAAAAAATTGAATTGTTTTGTTAAATATTTGTTAGAAAATATGTTACGAATAGAGCCGATTTTGTGCTAAAATATGGTAAATTACAATAATTATGCTAAAATACAGTAAATTTACTAAAATGCTGAAATTACAATAATTATGTAGAATTATGCTAAAATACGGTAATTTACTGAGCTACGTAGATTGAAGAATATAAATGAAAATCTTAATCAGAAATGATGCAATATGGACCTGTGCATGCTTCATGAAAAGGAGCGTAACTTTTGATCCGTCCGTCGGATCGGGCTGAAATTTTGACAGGAACTCCACAGCCCAAAACCCGACCCGAAACCAATCTATGATCCGTTTCGCCCATTTTGCGGGCTCAGATTCGCGATCCGAGTCTTCCTTCATGGACTTTTGGACCTTTCTTTATAATTTTAAAGTTTTTAGGGTCTTTGATGTATCTTTTATATATATTTTCTGTATCTTTTATATATATTTTCTATTTTATATATATTTTCTGTTTTGGGTAAAAATAAAAATCTCGGATTTTGCATATTTTAGCACAAAATCGGTCCTATTCATAGTGTATTTTAGTATAAATATGCTATGAAAAAAGTAATCTAACAAATATTTAACAAAACAATTCGATTTTTTAGTGTTAGATTTCAGTATTTTAGCTATTTTTCTAAAAAAAAAAAAAAAAAAAAAAAAAAAAAAAAAAAAAAAAAAAAAAAAAATTCAGTACAGTACCGGCCATTTAATGGCCGGTTGGGAGATTTATTCGGTACCGGCCATTTAATGGCCGGTATGGGCATTTTTAAAATTCTTTCGGAACCGTGGGCATTTTTAATAATCTTTAATAAACTTGGGGTATTAATAAAAATGTCGGCTATAATAACTATTTATCTGACATTTATTGATTCTTTATTTTTCATTCTTTGCAGTTTGCACTTGTTCATATTCTAATTTTGCATAAACTTTTTTGTCCCTGTGCATTAATTAATTTTCTCTACAACATCCAGCATTTTAAATTTCAGAATAAGGAAAATAAACTAATTTTGTATTCATTATGACAAGGCACGTGAATTTAACTAGTTAGAATATTTGTAGTTTGATTAAAATGCATATGAATTACTTATTATTGGATTGTGATTAAGATTTGTGCATCAATTAGGTAATCAAACTAATAGAACAACATAAATTTAAGATCCGTTAGCGAAGGAATCAAATGCTTTCCGTCTCCTCCATCTCTCCTCTCCCTCTTCCAATCTGTTCTTGCAAACACGTAAATTAATTTATTTGTCGCTAACTACTATTATTTTCCTTATTTTACATTTTTCTCCAATATTTCAAGACGCGTCGAATAAATAAAAAACTTGTAATATAATGCAAAAATTAATTACGTTATATTTCTATAAATAATTCCTATGACTTTTTCCTACTTTAACCCTAGTTTCTTCTGAACTTATATATTTTGTATTTTTCTGATTTTTTTCAGTTACAAAAAGAAAAGTAGGTCAGCATGTATTGTGCCATGTTTGTTATGTATTGTGTCATAACTCTGTAAACATGCGGTGTCATGACGTGTCATAAATTTTATACAATTGAATAACACGTCTCTTAACATGCTGTTTTGGTGTGCCACGTGATAAACACGTCGTGTCGTGTCCACATGCATCATGCTATGTTGTGACACATCCTCTCAAAAATTTCAAACCCTATACATGACTAAAGAGGTCCCATTTTATAGCAAAATTAGGTAATAAAAATAAACAAAAGATTAAGTGGTCCCTTTGAGAAGGATAACTAAGAAGCAAAGGAGAATCAGAATGCTTCCTTCTCCTTTAACGAGTCATGTCATATAATGCAACAAATTTTTAATTCTGACCAGAATTGAACAAAGTTGTATAAAATAAAATAAAAAAACCATTTTTTCCCTTTTTTTGCTGGTTAGGCAAAGTGTAGATCATAGTAAATAAAGCCTCTTTTTTTGCTGTGGTTGCTGTTGCATGCGAGACTTGAAAATCATGTAAAACGAGTGATTGTTATACAAGATATCAAAGAGAAATTACAATTTATACGCACTTTTATTAAGGGTGAACTAAAAGAATGTAAAATATCTTTGCTGAAATTAAGGTAATAAGCTGCTGACATATATAGATGAAACAATGCACAGTTGACCGGTACTAATACCGCTTAAGGTGTCAATTGTCGACCATTATTTAGATAAAATGTGGATAAATTTGAATCAATTTAATAACTTTATAATTAACAACCAATTAAACTTTAAATTGACTCAAACTTAAAACTCATCCTATTTAAATAATTTACAACATATCAAATAAATATATCATAAAAAAGTAATATATACGTTAAAATTATTTAAAAATAAATTACGTCATGTACAGGAAATAATCAGGCAATATTGTCATGAGGGAACCAAAAAAGAACATGGCCAACATCTGATACTGTTACTGTATTTCAGTATTTGTCTTGAAAATTTATAAAAGAATTTAGGAAACCAAATATTATGAAAAGGACATTCGGCGCAAATGGTGCCGCACCATCTTGTACCAATATGTTGTCATAATGTCATGTTAGATGAGCAATTAACTATTATATTTTGCCATAAAGACCCATGTGCATGTCGTTATGTTATGTCAGAATTCGTTTTAATCTCCCCGGAATAAAATAGTTCATCTTTGTTTCGAATTAATACCAATTGGGAATGAAATTACAATTGGAATTACAGTCATTAAATGCTAAATATTCAAACGATTTTTTTTTTCTTTCCGAATGGAATATAAATAAAAATTAAGTGCACAACAAAAATAAAAGCAACAGATTACCAAAATCATTATTAAGTAACCATTTTAATTTGACATGCATAACACGAACAAAATACCTGAATATATAATTCTAACATGGCACTACACTATCCTACCAAATAGCAAAAAATACCAGCCCTAAGCTGGTACCGGCACAAATGATCTCAATATTGTTCAAAACAAAACAAAATATCTACAACTCTGCATTATTATTATTATAAGATATACAAGCCAAGGAAACAAAATACAAAAATAAAAAAAAATAAAAATAATAATAATAATTCCTCCCCTGGTAATGCCTTAAAAAAATCAGCAAACCAGGTGATTAAACTCCTAATCCATACAAAGCCAAAATCCACCCCAACCAAGCATCACTCCCAAACCAAACCCTTCAATTGGCTACAAATTAAAATTTCAGAGCTTAAAACCAAAACCAAAAGTCTAGTTAACGAAAACTAATCAATGATCAAGCAAAGATGGTCTCCCAATCAATCTCCCAAGAAGGATACTTCTTCAACAAGAACTTTTCATCCCATGGCGCCTCTGCGAAATTCAAACCTTCCAAAGAGGTACCAGAGGAAGAGGGAGAAGAGTTCTCTGATACATTATCCTCTGTTTCACACTTCACCTTCTTTTCACCTATTGAAATATCCAATCCTTCACAGATTGCTCTTAGCTTAGTGTCGATTGAGGAGTGAAGTGGTGGGCCCATGTGGGTTCCATTTACCCGTAGCTCCGGAAAATTGAGCCTTGCATTATCTCCCCGCAACCTGAATGCAGCACTGTCATAAGCTAGAGCTGCTTCCTCAGCAGTGTCATAAGTGCCAAGCCACAAACGGGTTCGGTTTCTCGGTAGACGGATCTCCGCAACCCATTTGCCCCAGTGGCGTTGTCGCACGCCGCGATACAGCTTGTTCTGGGAAAGGGTTGGTGGGGCCGAGCGCTTCATCGGAACAGGCCTCGGTCCTAGGTCGTGTGATTTGATTGGAGAAGAGGTCGAGCAGAGAGATGGGGAATTTGGCAAGGAGTTAGATGAAGAGGAGGAAGAAGAGAGGGACTGAGATGAAAAAGGGGTTGTGATAAAGGGTTGCAGAGCTTGCATGAGGTCCTCTTGTAAAGGGTCTGAGGTGTAAAGAGAGCTTAAGTAGTGTGCGTTTATAGCTGTCGCCATGCCTTCTGATTCAAGCAAAGATGATGTCTTTCTAACTTTGTAGAAATAATAAATAAAAAAGAAAGAAACAGAGGAACAACCTTTGGGTAATTCAAAAAGAGACCCAAGGATCAAAGAGTGATCTATCTGTTCACAAGCTGGAAAAGGAAATGAAATTAGGCTTTTCTCTAACAAGTAAAGTTTTCTATCAATTGGATTCAAGTGAGAGGCAGAGAATATTTAGTGTGCGAATCTAGCTTTCTCTGAGAGTTGGAGATGAAAATTTCTCGACTTGGGGAAGAATGGGAGTTGGAGAGCTGGATTTATAAGCGCATAACTGGTACAAATCAGCGAATCAAACGGTGCCACGTTTAATCTTTAATTATTACTGACTGGCACCTGTCCAGAGGGTAACCGGCGGGTGCCAGTTGAGGGACACGTGGAGGGAGATGATTGGGGTCGAAGCAGTTGACTATCGGTTCATGCACTTCGGGATTAATAACGACAAGATTGCGGCCTAAGACTGAGTCTAAACTTAACCGGAGCCGGTGGCGATCGAGATATTTTGCGTCCAAATAAAGGTTCTCAAACATGGGATATAAAACTGACAATTTAATCAGTTATTTTAGGATCATAGAAGCTGATCCAGACTGTCAGTCGCTACAAAGTACGAAGCGCTTAACTTATCACAGAAGATCAGTAGCGAATAAATTGGGTCGGACGCGGTTTTATAAAGATCTGTTGTCCCGGTTCAGTGAGGTTCAGTGCGGCTGGCCCACTGGTTAGGAGAGCTGTGGTGAAGCGCCGTTGCGCCCATGTTAGTCCATCCGAATTCCGAAGAGAATATTCCTGATTGCAGTTGAGCCAAGAAAGGAAATTATTTCAATTTTGATTATAATACAGAGTAGGTAGTGTTTCACGAATTTATATTATCAAGATTTGGAATAAGCGGTTTAGTAATTAGACTGCATTTGCAGTTGAAAGGGAGCATGATTAAAGCAATTAATTAGGGCCGTAAGTTCAGTTCTAGCTTGATACTTTGACTGATACTGGTTCCGAGTTCAAGTATAAAATTAATGAAACTCATATACAAATCTCATTTATTATTTTATTGTTCACTTTTTTGACAATGTCAATTTATGTATCATGATGTTCAGTTTATAGCCTTTATTTTGAATCGGATTTGGTCAACGTTAAATTGAAAAAAATTAATAACGGAAGAGGTGAAAAAAAAAAATTAACAACGAAAGGGTTTGAACCTGTTCCGACCAAACCATGACATATATATATACACTTTATTATCCAGTTTATGTGTATTGTTGTTGACTTTATATGCTTTATTGTTCAGTTATCTTAATTAATCATGGATCAATTCGGTTCAACTCGATCAGTTCCTTTCATTATAATTTAAATCCACAAAGCCGAATTCCTTGGTTAAATTTACAGATAAATAAGTATGGTTTGGGATGTTTTGACCGTTTGATTTGTCGAGGACTTGAGATAATAATATTTTTAAAGATAAGCTTTAATGACTTTATCATGAATGACTAATCAACCAATGCATATGATTCATGCACAAAGACTTTTCACTTTCAGATTTGTTTGCAGCAAACAAATATCTTTAAATATCACCAAAAATTTACATTTGTGTTCTAGTGATGATTTGGATAATTTTAACGTACATTTAAATTTTACCATACATTCAACTCCTATAGTACTACATATATTTGAAAAATATTATTCAAATTGAAAATTAAAATTATAGAAGGATCCTCGATTATTTAGATATGGTGTGTATTAAATTTAAGTTTATTTGTCATAAAATCATTAATACTACGCTGTTACAAATTTTAAACTATTTCATGAAAGACTAATATCTTTTAAATCGATCAAAATTTTATACAAGTCCTATTTAAATAATTAAGAATACATCTACGGTTTTTCTCAGAGTTAAAAATAATAATTTTTAAAATATATACATTATAAGAGTTTAATGTACCATAAAAATTGAAGGTAAGATCTTACAATATTAATCGGATGCAAGATAATTACATACATAATATAACCGCATCTTTTAATTAATATTCAAAAATGAATTTGACCGTAATGTTTTGAACTATTTTCAGTAAAAAATATTAAAATTTGATAAAAACTAGGACCAAACACGTGGCTCCGCATTTTGTAATTTGAAGACGAACTCAAGACTTTTTTCAATCTACTACTTGTGGGACATAATATATATAGCACAACTCACGTTCAAATATCTTTTACTTACATTAGTGGTAGCAATTAATACCATTTACTTTATATACAAAAGTAATTGGACCCCTATTATTTAAGATAGGATAAGCATAAGATTGCAAAAATAAATATCATATCACTGTATCTGTAATTCTGTATCTGTATCGTCTTCTTAAAATTCTAGATGGATAGACTTTTATTCAATTCGCAAATCTTATCACATTTACAAACACCCATAATTTATACAGGTGATACAAATAGAGTGGGGTTATGATAATATCCATATTACGGATAGATAGTGCTATAAATTCATATTTTCATTTTTTTTAATTTAATGAACGTTATTTAAAGACTGAAGTTATATTGTTTAGATTCTTTTTTTTTTTTACTATTTTCTGAAATAGGTAGAAAATTAATTGATATTACAATTCTGGACCACCTGAAAGCAGTAATTTTCTACCTCTATAGAAAATAGTAAAAAATTTATAAATATAAAATTTGATCTTCAAGTATATTTTCATATGAAGATCATGTTAACGATTCGGATCAATTGTTTAAAAATATAAATCTATAGCACACGATCAATCCGCATATTAATGTAGCCTCACTTGATAGAAATATTATATAGCACAAGAGCAGATTCAGGATTTTCAACAGGGGCGAGAAAATAGCAAATTAGGTTCAAACCCATTAGCTGATGAGGTACTAGATAAAAACAACAACTCTAACTTATAATTTCTAATGCTCTGAATTCTAATTTTCAATGCTTTAACTTCTAATCTTACTTATCAATCAAAATCCAAGAAATTTATTCTAATTTTAACTCTAATTACAAATCAAAATTCCAGAGGGGTTAACTTATTCGACATTTACTTTACATGTAAGATCCACTATCATAGACAAAGGTTCATTTTTCAATATCATACTTCTCCAAAAAAAAAAACATTAATTCATACTTTGCTAAATAAGATGTAAAATGAAAAGACTAAGACAAAATAAGCAATTTAATCTTTTTTTAAAATTTAAGTAGCAATTAAACATAATTATTTGGACTTCACATCTGAACAAAGTTGGTCTCTGTTGAGTAACAAAGATTTTGAAGACGAAAACTTCAAGACATCTCTCATAAAATAAGAAAGATTAGATCTATATTATTACTATGCACTCATAAAGAGTGTTAATGGTGGATGCCTAAAGAGACAAGCGTTATAAAAATTCAAGTCCAATTAAGAAGTAAACCTTGATTTTTTTATTTCTTTTTTCTTTTTTCATTGTCAGCTACAGAACGCCTATAACTTCATTTTTTTAAGGCATATAACATTTGACCGATTGATTAGGTTATGGCTACCGTTGCAATGCTTCTATCCTTGTCAAAAGAAGTTCCTTCTCAACCAATTCAAATGCTTTATTAACCATGAGAATGTCCCATCAACTACATTTACTTCAAAATTACAAAAGATGCACGAGGGTGACATGAGATGAAAGGCAAAATTGCAATAAATTCCTCTTCTTTCGGCCTCTCAAAATAAAAATAAAAAATTGAAACCCTTAAGATCTTAGATATTATTTTCATCCGTAGTTATGTCAACTCAAATCTTGAGCTCTAATCACGGAGCTCTGTTGTAACGAGAATTTAAATCCGTGTTATTTTCAAAATAGAATTGCTTGCGGGGATGTAAATTTGTTTTGTGCCGTGATCAAGTCAAATTTTATGGATTGTGCTATGTCGTATCAAATTCAAAAAGACGGTCACATTACGTTAGTCACGCCATAACCACACGTATCATATCCATACGTGATTGGTCATGTTTTACAAAAAAAATTCGTAGTTTAAGTTAGTTTATTTAAAATTTACCATTCGATCAAGATTTAACACATATCATATCCACACGTGACCACGTGCAGTGATTAGTTTGCGGGCCATGCCATGCTAATTTTATGAATGATGATCACGTCACTCAAATAATCACAACACATGACATGCGAATCATAACGAGTAATCGACAAACATGCCGTACCATGCCGTAACAAAACCGTACAGTCTGAACACGGTGTGTTATTTTTACAACCCTACAATTATTTGCTTCTGGTCAGAACATAGCATCACCTCATTAATTCATCAATAATACTTTCTTTTGCTTCTTATGTACGCAATCAACTCTTCATATCTTATTATTGGACTCGAGATAGAAAGAAGAACAAAAAAAAAGAAAAAACTTCATAATTTGTTTTGTGCTGTCAAGTGATCACACAAGCGCAAGCACTCTCAACCGCCAGACCCCCAACAAAGTCATAATTCCTAGGGTCTAAAAAATTAGAATAAACGACATTTCTAAACCTTATCTATAGTTGTTGCTATTTGCAACTAAGTTCTGATAAATCATAACAATTAATGCCCCATTCCCCATCAACCACGACATTTCTAAACCTTATCTATAATTATTGCTATTTGCAGCTAAGTTCTGATAAATCATAACAGTTAATGCCCCATTCTCCCATCATTTCCCCATCAATTATGATTCGACTCTGACCATTCAGAAGCGATATACATCACTAAAGGAGAAAACTAGAAATTTCGCAAATAAATACAAGCCAACAAACAGCAAAAGATAAAAGAAAGAAACAGTCAGAAACAACTTTGGGTTTTGTCATGTTATCAAAAGAATTTTACAAAGTCTATTCCAAATCAAAATATCATGTCCCAATTTTAACAAATAAGACAATGAATAAAAAGCTCGACAAGGACCTAAATGCAAAATGAGTGGTCCGAGAGTTTACGTCTGATTCCTTCGAGATCCATGCTCTTTTTCTCATCATCACTCAACCAAGAGGTACATGCATCGAGTACATCACAACTCTTCTCTCTTAATTTTGCAAACCTCATAATTTTCTCTAAACTACTGTCTGAAGGGTTGTCAGAGAAATTAAGCAACATATCTTTCAAAGCATTACACCAAATGGGTTGACTTGTCTTCAAAAAATTATATAAAGTAGTAACTGAAAGATTGACACTACCTAGTTCGGCCTCATCCTTTTGGCCTTTTCCATGAAAATCTGAGCCTCCAATCTTGACCAGGCCATAAGTATCAGCTAACTCACTAAACCCTGATTAGAAATAATAATAATATAATTAAAAAAAGACAACTAAGAGGAAGAGAAGAGAACTTTTTGTGAGGAGAAAAGAACTCCTAAAAGGTTAATAACAGAGGTGTAAAACCTGAAGCATATGCCCGAAATAAATTCAAAAAGGAAAAAAACATGAATTCGCATGTCAATTCCAACTTTCCCTCCAATAATTGGAAGGGGTCAACTTGCAATTTTGAAGATCAACTTCAAACTTTCCCCTAGAGTGCACTATACCAAGTATATTCGCAAAAACCTGCTCAAGTGGTGCCCATAAGAAAGCAATGTAATTCAGGTGGTAACAAGGGGTAAGGACACAGTGAGGCCACAGAAACAATTTCAGCTCAACTTGTGCCACTTTTTAAATAGGATTTTGGCCAAAAGGTATTGACTAATTTCCAATCCAATCATAAGAAATAAAAGAAACAGAACACAACTGATAAAAAATAAACAAATAATTTCTATAAATGACAAAATTTACAAAACAGAAAAGGGGCAAAAATAATACCTGGAACTTTTCCATCACTTCTGTAAACCTCAAGAGCATCAAGTCCTGCATCTGAGAGCGCACTTATAACCACAATAGGATTTTTTACTGACCATGGGTGTGCCAATGCCGATATGCCACCAGTATTCCTAATCAGTTCTACAACCTTTTTGGCAGAAGGCTCACTGCCCCTGTAAGATATAAGTTTTAGTTACAATTACATTACAACCAAATAATAAGAGAGAAGCATTAGAAAGAACATTATTTACATGTATTTACACATAACTTCAATAATTTGAGGTGCTAACCGATAGAAATAAATAATACATCTTACAACTAATATGAATGCTAAATTGGGTAAGAAGAAGGGGTGAATTTTGAAAAAAGAATTCTGAAATTTACGAATGCCGAAATTTTTTGCAAAACTCGAAGTCCCTTCAGTAAAATTTATCGCCTCAGACATTTTGAATTTGCTGGGCTGCTGTTTTATTTAGCAGCGTATGGTGCTACCATTCTTCGAGTAGTAGCAGCTATTAAAATAAACCGTCTGTTATTTAACTTATCAGCCGGGTGACCAAGACTGTTGGACAGAAAAAGAACTTCAATTTTAATACATCTTACAACTAATATGAATGCTAAATTGGGTAAGAAGAAGGGGTGAATTTTGAAAAAAGAATTCTGAAATTTACAAATGCCAAATTTTTTTGCAAAACTCGAAGTCCCTTCAGTAAAATTTATCGCCTCAGGCATTTTGAATTTGCTGGGCTGCTGTTTTATTTAGCAGCGTATGGTGCTACCATTCTTCGAGTAGTAGCAGCTATTAAAATAAACCGTCTGTTATTTAACTTATCAGCCTGGTGACCAAGACTGTTGGACAGAAAAAGAACTTCAATTTTAATAATTCTTGAAACATTTGGATCGTGCAAGGATTAGTGCAAGAATAAAGCAATTGGGATTAGTAGATGAGAATAGAGAGAAAATAGTGATTTTCAGATTAGTGTGAAATTGTGTTAGTGTGGTACTATCCAGATCAGTAAAAATGTTGTTGGATTGTACATTAGGATTAGTAAGAATAGTGTTGTTCTCGATAACAGATTGTTTTCACACCAAGAATAGAAGAATAGTGTTGTTCTCAAGCTGTTCGAATTAGCAATACAATTCTGAATTAGCTACTATTGTGATCCAAACATTCACAATTGTCAGCTTAATTAAAGAACTATATCCAAATATAAAAATTACCAACTAAAATAGTAAAGAATTATGGAAATTGAACCTTAATTTAGCAATTCCAAGCAGGTTATTAACCTTCTAGACTGCAATTTTTTACCAATATACACTAGAGTCTCAATAAAGCATTAAACTGATTATTTCAGTTTTTTTCCAATAAACCTCCTTCAGTCCTATTGTAACAGCAGCCCAAATGCTTTGAGCACTGTAAATATAATTAAAAATGGATGTACGTTTGCAATAGTTGAGGATGTGGCACTGTCAGTCTAAATAAACCTTGCGATTCAATAAAGAGTGGTAATTTTGAAAAGTACTAAATTGCTAGGTGACTTAAAAGAAAACCAATATCACTTGTAAGTTTTGTTGATTGTATAACACTTTATTAACTTACACAGCATAAGCTGGTCCATCATCATACAGGTACTTGTTGAAAGCTTGTTTTATGTTTTCTACATGGCCAGCATCAACCATTGCTCTGGCAATGTGCAACCGGCCAGGGGCTACACCTTCTCCTGCTATCTGTGCCACGCGCTCCCACTTCACCGGCAATTTTAGCTTCTTTAATTTGTCAAGAATATTCTTTGCTCGAATATACCTGCCATCTCTGATATTGGAAAGTAGGCACTCCAGTTCATCATGCCTCGAGGGCCCACACGGGCTGTAGTATGCGAGAATGTGCACAACCTCACTAGCCCCAATTGCATCACTTTGTGTAAAGAAAGCAAGAGATTAAGATTTTTAAAGTTTACATAATTAGAAGCACTAATTAACTGATGAAATATTTCTTTGATTAGCACCTTGGAGAAAATAATGCACTTATTTCGACTCCAGGAATTATTCTGATCCCGAATCTGGAGGCTGCCTTGACAGCCTCAGGTATGCCACTCATGGTGTCATGGTCAGTTAAAGCCAGAACTCTAACCTGTTTTAAACAAACATTAATAAGGCTTCCCCATTTCTTAATTATGAAAAGAACACAAAGAACAATAACTTGTATTTGATTACATACAAAAGTGAAAGTAACACTACATCAGCAAAACAGCACACAAGGTCCAATTTTATGTTTCTTAGTTTTGGTTAAGAGAAGCCACTGCATGACCTGTAATTCACCGTCTTAATGTTATCAAGAGTGAAATAACAGTAGAAAACCACTGTTTAACCAGTAATTCATTCTCTTAATGTCACCATGAGTGAAACTAACATAACATTTCATTGATAAGTAAGCATAGTTTCGAGTTGTATCTTAAAAATTAATGAAGAACTAATCGACAAAAAAAATTATTTCTGTTGGTTTAAGCATGGGATCCAATCAATCAAGCTACCAAACAATTGCACATAAAAGAAGGAAAATCAAATTAGACTAGAAAGAAGGACTACCCCTCGCTTGTAGGCTCGTTCAATGAGATCAGATGGAGAGAGAAATCCATCGCTGTGGTTGGAGTGCGAGTGGAGGTCAAATACCAGCGGCGCCGACGAAGAGGCAAAGCTTAAAGCCTGTGAGGGCAAGAATTCTTCATAAGCGGCGGTGCCACTACCGCGCGAGGAGGGGAAAGCCCAGTCGCGAACGTAGTTGAGAGCTAAGGTTTGTTCCACTGAGGTTTTCCTCTTCTTGTTGCTCTTCCCCTTGCATTTGCTCTTGTTTCTGTTCTTTCCCATGTCGATTCGCGCTTAGATTGAGAGACGCTGCGCGAGGTCAGATTAGGCTTCGCCCTGGATTTCTAGCTGGGGGTCCAAGTGGATATCTTTATTTCTGAGGCCCATTGGGCCCAATGTAGAACTTTTTTTTTTTTGATAAAAGGCAATTAAATGCCCGTTTCAATATATTGAAACAGAGAGTTAAGTTACAATCCAGAAATCAACAACCTCCTAACAAAATCACAAGAGAGCACCAAAATGAGCTTAGAACCAAACAAAACACAAAAGCTCGTCTCTTGAGCAACCACCAAAACACTGTAATCGAAAAAACGAAATCTAAAACTAAGCCACTGATGATAGGGCTAGTATAAGCAATCGAGTCTAAGTGCGAAGCAAGGCAGGGTGGAGGATTCATTCAGCAGGGGTTGGGAAGCCAGCTGCACTGCCACCGAGAACTGGGGTAGCGTCCTGGTATAGAATCATCTGACTGTCAGCCGGATCCCACATCCGCAATGGTATAGCATTGAGCTCTATCGGCAGCCATTCGTCAACAGCCTCCTTGAGTTTTTTGTCCAGAGTTCCTGTCCAGTATTGCAAAACAGAAATAATGAGTAATATCAAAGATCTAATTGATTTAGGGGCACAAGAATTAAAGCATAAATCATTTCTGTATTTCCAAATAGTCCAGCAGACGGCGCTTAAGAAGACCAAAAATCCCTGTTGTCGAACTGCACCAAGATGAGCTGCAAATTCAAAAATGTCATTAATGAAGGTCCAATTAGTGAAAAAATCTTGACTTTTGCCTAACCAAAACCAAATTTTTTGAGCTTGTTGGCAAGTCAAAAATAGGTGAAGGACATCTTCATTTTGAGTACAGAAATGGCAAGTCAAGTTACCTTGCCAACCTCGTCGACTTAAATTTATTTTTGTGAGAATTCTATTATTCAAGAGGAGCCATAAGAAAATCCTAATTTTGGGGGGAAGGGGCAGAGCCCATACTATGGCAAACTGATTGTCATTTATACCCCTAAAATTTAAGATTTTATAGATTGAGCGAACCGTAAATGTTCCAGATGGAGTCCATCTCCAAGCTATTTTGTCATAGTGATGAGTAAAACTAGAGATGCTAAGTAAATGAAGAATTTCATTCCATTCCACTAGTAATATGCCACCAAGACTTCGTCGGAATCGAATCACAGTACCTTGAGAGTTAAGAACATCAGAAACCCAATGTAGAACTGAGTATTCTATATCCGACAAATCGAATTTACATCACGAATTGGGGAGGTTTGTGAGAATCCTAGCCGATATGACTGCATTTTGATGGAAGTCTTACCGTCTGATTCACGCTGCAAACTTACAGTACATTATGTAGTGTGTATTTTGTTTACCATCATTCTTCTCACCTGAGCTATTGACACATTTATAGCTCGGAAGTTTTTTATTAAATTTAAGCACGTCATTATCATGCTGCTGTCAGGGTTGTGCAATGTGGTGTTTCTTTCGTTACAATGAAGGGTTTCCTTGTGCATTGAATCTACTGAATAGTGAGAGTTTTTAGTGAAAACTCCTATTTTTAAGTAATGCCCGATTCTACTTCTTTTCGTTGGGACTAAACAAGATCAATGAATTATAAACAAAAGAGAAAGGAGTCTTAAACGACAAGGAGAAGTTTGTTCTGTATTTAACCAAAGAATTTTTAGTCTTTTATGGCTCCCCTATTCGCCTAAAATTATCACAACATAAAAAAATAAAATAAAATAAAAAAGCAACTTGCTCAGAATACTTCTATAAATTGAAATCGGGGTGTGTGTGGGTGGGTTTGGGGGGGGGGGTGCATTTCAGTAAAAATCAGTAACTACCATAATATATCATCATAGAGTCAAACAACATACTATTACCGTAATCAAAGCACATGCACCATTCAACATTTATAGCCAAAATAAAATGGCAGCATATCCTAATAACAACACATTCTTTCATAACACCCCTCAACCGCAAAGCAACCAGCTAAATTTACTTCATCAAATCGTCCTGCTCGTACATCTTAAGCAGCTTTGAGCAACTAGTCAAGGTGATTTCCTTCTCGAAGCCCATTGCATTTGCAAATCTAACATTAGATGAAAGACCATTGTTGTGGGTCAAGAAGACGCGGGCCCGTTCCCTACCATTGACCAACTTTGCACAGCTGCTGTCAGGGCTGCTAAGGAGCACAGTTTCACAGAGCTCCTTCTCGTGCTCGTTTGCCACAGGGATGTTGTATGTGCCAGTGTGGTCTGTAACACCCTCAAAGTTCTTTACTCCGGTGGATTTGGACCTGCATTCAACCTTCACCTTTGCACCTGTGCATAACCAGATAAAAAATAAATCAGAGCTGACTATATAGCATGGATGGTTTGGGCAAATGTAAGAATGTTACATATTATCGCGCATATTTCATATTTATATGGGTATCCATAATATCTCTTGTACTACAGAGGCATGGAAAACAGATATTAGAGAAAGCTAGCAGATCAATAGTCAGCCTGCATTTCACTTAACTTTAAGAAGTGTGTTATGCTAATTAGTATTTTATTTGTGTTTTACATAGTACACTCCAAATTGCATGTTGTTCTTTCAAGGTCGAGACTCTAAACAGGGTTTTTATATTTGTCTAATACCAACAGACAGAGTTATTACTCGTCAAAACAGTTGCTAATTATCCGATGTCAAACTAGTATGTGTCTAGACATGAACTTCTGAGCTTAAAACTGACAGATACCGTAGCAATTTAGACCTCAGAAGCTCAATTGGTAAGAGGCAATGTTAATGGCCACAAATTAAACATGTCACAAGGGCGGAGCCAGACTTTTTTGAAGCTATGGGGGTCAAACTCACATTGGAGGTCAATCATATAAATTTTTCATGCTGAGAATGGAGTCAATTTTACATTAACCAT
Source organism: Carex kokanica (assembly GCA_025461125.1). Lineage (NCBI taxonomy): Eukaryota > Viridiplantae > Streptophyta > Magnoliopsida > Poales > Cyperaceae > Carex > Carex kokanica. The sequence goes on along the minus strand of JAJGRX010000113.1, from coordinate 694,787 downwards.
AGCATTATACTCTAAAAACTATATAGAAAATCGAGTATAAGCACAGAAAATTTGAAAATGAATGGGGTCAATTGACCCCCATTCACTCCTCCATGTAGATCCAACCCCGTTCATATAGTTCTTTCTCAACATACAAAATTGGATAGTTGACGAAGTCGAAAAAATTATTGTAGAATTTTCGGTAGGCACCAAATTTTCTACCTATCGTGAGGATACAAGGGTTCATTAAAATTAAACATAGTTCCTAGTACTAACTACAACACACTAGAATGATAATTTGAAGTCCTCGAGAAGAGCACCAAAAATAGCACCTGACAAAATCTCCTTCTGAAATCTCTTCATAATCTAGCACCAGATCTAAAAAATCAAGATTTTAAGAATTGACAAAACCTAGACTTAACGCCTCTTGCTCCACCCGATCTACTAGCACAACCAAAGATCAGAACCCAACACCTAGCATTTATCCTGATACCAGCAGGAAAGCGTTTCAAAGAAACTAAGGTATGAAAAATAGAATTAAAAAACGAGGGAAAAATGTAAAGTTACCCGCAATGTAGGTGGAAGCGGGCGTCTCGAAGCCGACCTTACAAGTGTCACAAAAAACGCGCCCTTGCACGATAAACCCCTTCTTAAGATCACGTGCACGTGCGGCACTCACATTCACCGGAAGTGCACAGAGTACTGCCACTGCCACAGCGCAGAAGAGAACGATCGCCGAGATCTGGGGTTTCGCCATTTTCGATCAGGTAAGGAAAGTGAGGAAGAAAGGAATAGGGAGGAAATGAAGTGTTCTCACTTCTCAGTGGAGTGGGCGGTGTCGGATTCTGAATTTTGATATAAATTCTTACGCGTTGTTGGGGTCACCCCGGTGAGAAAACTTGGGTGCGTACTACGTTCCGTCTCTTTTGAAAGGTGCGCTTTGTAAGTTGCTTGGATAAATTTTTGCAAGAAATTAAGCTCAATTTTTTATATACATTTTTAAATTAAATTTCTAACTGAAGGAATCTTTCTTTAAATTTCTATATCAGATCTATATAAAATTAAACAAATTATTGATTGTTGTAATAACTACCTAAAAAATGTTTTTTTTAATAAAATAATTTTTCCACAACTAGAGAATTTAGTGAAGATTGATATATGAAAAATTGATAAATATTCGGCCAAGACAGCAAATTCTGCATTAATTGAGAATTTACTATAGAGTGGGAAAAATGGCACGGCACGCGTGTCACTTATGTGCCATGACTCTCGTGTCCCGTGTCGTGATTATTTTCGTACCGCGTCCATCTTTTGAAATCTTGTCACGGCACATAAAAATTTAGTCACAGCACGGCACGTAGTCACGCGAATCACGTGTAATTAGGACCATTAGATATTAATTTAATTGTGAATCTTGAATAAACTAACCTAATTATGATTAAATGGTCACGTGCGTCACGTGAGTCACGTATGGTCACGGCACGTTTAGGCACTACGTGACCAATCGCGTGCCAGGACCACCCCTTGATGTTTTAGTCACAACACAGCACGGCACGTGAAAAATTAACTTGGTCACGGCACGGCACGTTTTTCCACTCTACTTTTACTGTATTCCAATTTGCAGGTACTCACCTATCGGTGAGCGGACACAGCTAGCTGGCGTCGGTGCAGAGAGTCACATGGATAAAGGAGACAGACATTAGTTTTCTCCATTTCTATAAAGACCAGACGCACAATTCCGATTCTATTATACCTTATCAACGTGCTCAAAGTTTCTTTGGTGAAGAACCGAACGGAGAAGATGCAACGAACATAGTTCAACTGATGTTGGGATTGGGGCAAGATTCATTGACCCTGTCTTCCTTGATCGGATAACATTATGTCACTATACCGTGGGACGTATCTAACGAGTGCTGACAAGTTTTAACAAGTTGGGTGATGTAATCAAAGGCGAACTTGCCTAAGTGATGCTCATTAGAGAGAGTTTAGAAATTATAATTTTGGAGCTAGCGTGTAACTAATGTGTTGTGACTATTTGCGTGTTTTGATTATCTTTTCAAATTTAATCATGGCACAGCATGTACAAATCTGATTTGGTCGCAATACGTGATCCAAGTCACGACACAGTACATATTTAGATTCCTGTAACGGACCTCTTTTTTCTCCGAGCAAATCAACAATTTTTCTAGAATCAGAGCATGAATTAGGGGTAGGGTTTAGTTTCATTCAAAACTAGACAAAAATATAAAATACCATTAAGTCTAAAAAAATTCAAATCCATAGGCAAACACTTGCCTAACCCTTTTTAGGTGGAGTCCATGTTCTTTTACCTGAATAACATTAGTTCATTTGATGAATTTTTAGCATGAACTTTGCTTGACAAGGTAATTGAAATTCCTCAGCGTGGGCTGTTGGAGAACTTGGATGAGGCCTTTGATTTGTAAGCCCAAATCTATACCTTATCAAAGCCTTGTTATTCTTCTTGGCACAATCAATAAGGCTGTTAGAAGTTAGAACTATAGTCGCGAAGTAACATAGAACCTGAGCGATTTGTTACTGTAAAAATTGGACCTCATCTGAAGCAAAATTGTGCGGTTCTTTGACAGACTGGCAGACTGCTTTTGTAATAATGAACCAAAAGTTGTCTTATTCGAGTATAACACAAAGCCGAAATGCAAATCCATAATTATCTAGAAACAACTTTGTGGGTTAACATAGGTCAATGGTTTTGCTTTTATCCTTCGTATCATGCAAATCTCACCGAATAAACAAAGATTGGAACAAAGGAAATTTGCGAAAAAGGAAACTGTTTTTTTTTTTTTTTTTTTTTTTTGAATGACAAACCAATTCTTTATTTTTGAATAAAAAATCTAACTCAATCTGAAAAGGCGACAGCATCCAACCCAGGTACTGATTCACAGAACTCATACCAGAAGGACTCTGCAACACCAAAGTCGTTGTACCAGCATCCAACAAAGAGAATCCATCAACTCTGAATGAGCTTCTATTTTGGAACCTCCGGACTTGTGAAAATCACCAAAAGGTCCCTACTTCTTTCTGACTCTGACTTTTGTTTGCATCAATGCCCTCAATTTTATTACATTTATGAGGTTAACATTTAGGTTCCTCAGTCAAAGAGAGTACGAGATAAAAGTAGCGCGTCACCTACACTCGCCGTCATCAATCAGGTTTCTTTTATCAAATTATCTGATTTGAGATTAAAAAAAAAAAAAAAAAGTGCAAAATTATCTTGAGCAAGTTAAGTTTGAACAATTAATCTATAGATTGCTGAGGGATTGCATTGCTTAAAGACAACAGGGTGTGACTTGTGAGATAATAATTGCCACACAAAATTTTGTCTGACAAAAGTCTCCTTTTAGTTTCAGGATTCATATTGGAGATTAATTATAGCAGTACCAGTACCAGTACCACTTATTTGGTCATGTCAAGTATGCAACAGAACTAATAATTTTGCAGGAAGATCCCTCAGTCTCCTCGCGAATGGCGATTTTTGACAAATCCTGCGAGGCTTTTTTATTTTTGAGTTTTGACAAATCCTGCAAGGCTGCATACAAACTTCCATCTCCCACCAGAACATGTTTTGTCAGAGTTAATAGGATATTTTGATATTAATTAACCCCTCCAAGTACCAGAACTTGCAAGATTTTTCATTCGGCCTTATGAGTTGGTTCCGGTATCAACAGTATTGTCCTATGCCTAAGGGCTTTCAATGAAAAAACAAAGAACAGTATTGCCCAGTCAACGCACCCATGAATTGGGGCATTCATTGGTCGGTTCGACTCCAATCGAATAAAAATCTGTTTAATTAAACTTTTATTCGATTTGCATAAACGTGAAGAAAACCAACCAAATAATTCAATCAACCGAAGTACAAATAGAACAAAATAAATCGAGCATTTATTCGGTTCAACTGAATTATGAAAATTTTCAATCTATAACTAATTAATTTATGTGCTTAAACTTGATGATTTATGTAATATCACAATACTAATGTAATATTTACTAAAATTTTACCTAATGACTGATGCATCAGGCATTTTATTTGCTTTTCATTTCATGACTGAACGAGAAATGAAAAATACAACTATCATGATTTTAAACCAAACCAAACCAAATAACTAATAAGCCGAACCATATTATCGAAAATAAATTTAAATCGGTTAAAATCCAACGAACGGAACCGCTTGAATACATCCCAATGTTTGCCAACAAACCATTTATTATATTGAGCTTTTGCAAACATTTAATACTTATTGATAAAGTTAGTTCTAGGCTTCTAGCGGACATTTAATTATTACGGTACATTCATATTACATCATGAGAAATATTTTCAAAAATTAGAATTATAAATGTGTTTTCAATTATTTAGATCAGTTGTAAAAAATTTGAGATGATTTAAAAATTAGTTTGTCATTCATCATAATACCTTTAAATTGCGTCATTAATTTTTTTTAAATTGTTTGACAAAAGTCTTAACGCTTGTCAAATCGCCATGATTTTTATTAATATCCAAAGTAAAATACAAATTAATAAATATACCCACGTTACCTGGGTTTTTTTTTTTAAATGTCCAAATCGGCCATTTAATGGCCGGACACTTTTTTTCTCAACCAAAAGGAGGCGAAGCAAATGTATGGACCGGTACTTTTGTTGCAGCATTGATCGTGGTCACGGCTACCGGTGGGTCGGCCTATCCCAAATAAGCTTCCAGCATGGGGAGAGCTCGATCAGTTCAGATGCCCGACATATGCCAAGAAATGACACGGTACTCACGACTAAAAGGATCAGGGCCACGGTGGTACCTTGGGTATCAGGTCGGTCCGTTCACAACTGTAGAGCAAACTGACTGGGCTCCGTACGATGAGCTCTATGTGACTGAGAAGTTGCCAGGGATTTGTCTGGAGCAGCGAGCAAGATGGTGGTACAAAGGTCCACTAGTCTGCTGCTAGATAGTGGAGCACCACTATCCAGATTGGGTACTCCGGCAGTTTGGTCAGGTGCCATTGATTCTCACAGATCCAGATTTACCGAGGTCTGAGATCAAAAGGCTGCACAAGTAAGTCATATTCTATTATCTATTATTCCCATATTACTTGATAGCTTTGTATTGCAACTAACGTATTCCTTACAGTACTAGCCACGGGGCATATCCCGACAGAGATTGGAGTACGCATTATGAGGAGCACTATGCTAGGGAAGTGGCTCCGGGACATGCCGATTTGTGGCAGATGCCAGATGACTTCACGCAGACCCTGGGACATCCCTATTGAGATATGAGTCTTGGTACTTGCGAGTCTGCATGGCATCAGTGTATTTACAAGGCGATTACGGTGCCTTCTTACGCTAGAAGATCCATAAAGACCCAGAGGATTACACCCCAATGGTCGCAAATAGGCTCGCGCAATAATGCACCTAAAACTTACACATTTTTTCCTAACTGATTAGTTCATAAATTTTTTATCTAACAAAATAATATTTTGGCAGCTTTTAGTGGCACTTAAAGGTTACGCGCATTGGATCAAGATGCTGGGAAAAAGGGGCTGGAGAGCTATTGGGTGGTTGTTATTGAAGAGTCATGCCAATTTTGTTGAGGATGCCAGGCACGATGGGCAGCTCATCACCATGCTGCGAGACGCCGGAAGGAACATCAACTAGCTTCAGGCAGATCCGGCTGAGCCTGACGTCACCCCGATTAAAGCTACTGAGATGCCATCTCCCCCCCCCAGCCAGAGTGAGACTACCATCGTTGGGTATTGTCTATGACTGGTTGACAGGCATTCTATGACGCGCAGGGAAGTCCAATTCAGCCTCCGGTATGTCATATTTCATTAGCTGTCAAGTTAGTACAAATTTCTTTCTTAAGAGCAAATTTACTTAATTATTTGTATGATTGCAGGGTCCGGCCTACATGTCGCCACCGCCAGCGCAGCAGGACCCTTCGGAGTTCTTTCCTGTGGAGGATGAGGGTCATCTTTTATTCTGGATGACTTCAACTTCAGGGACCCTCCAGAGTTTGAGCCGACAAGACGATGATATGATACAGAGCTACCACATGAATAAAAAGGCCAGTGGTAGCTGATCTCAGACTCAGCCTGACTTTGCGACTGAGTTGACAACATCCATCTTCTCTACACCCCTGCCAGTCCCTAGAGGTGAGGATGAGACTGTCTGGGATACTGCGGTACGGCTGCGCAGAGAGGTTGAGGCTGATGTCGTTACACCTAGGGAGGTTGCCTGGCCGTCGTCGTCGCTACTCCTAAACATAAAATACACACCACATATTCTCATATAACAAACGCTATGGCTTAGGAGTAATGGAACTTTCTCCCGTCGTCTTCGAAGGTCTGCAGCAGCGTGCAACACACTCTCACGTTTGGAAACGATAATTGTTTACCATATCAGCATTATTGTCAATACATTTGGAGTGAACTCTTACACCAAAGAGATGACAAAAGAACATCCCCGTAATATCTCCCTTGACATGACATGTGGGGCACACTTCCCAATCAGGTGGAGGGTCGATATCGTCGAAGTTCTCGTAAAGAACGCTTCTAATAGTCGGATCATCCGTGGTAGCATATTCGTCAACCTCATTGGGTGGCATCCCATAACAATATAAACGTCTCCTCAAGCGGGCTTCACCCGTCCAAAAATTATTAGCGAGGAATATACAAGCATTGCGTGCGGTTTCACTTTCTCTTTTTCGAAGTTCGGATTTAGATGCCATGATAAGATCTAAGTTTTTGAAATGAAAGTTATGGATTAGATAATTTATATTAATTATAAATAATTTCTAAAAGAAAAAAAAGAAATAAATTAAAATAATAATAAAATAAACAAAATAAAAATAATAAATTTACAGAAAAATTGCCTCAAATATCGCCCTTTTGCTTCTGAATCACTTTCCCTTTCTCTCTTTCTCCTTTTGCTATGTGAATTTCAGTGAGTTGTGAGAGGTAGGAGAGAGAAAGATAAGTTTTTATCGGATCTAAAACAGCAAAAAACAAAAAGGTCTCAACCGGTCATTTAATGGCCGGTTGAGAAAAAAAGTAGACCGATTTGAGTATTTAAAAAACAAACCAAGTAACTTGAGTATATTTATTAATTGGCAAATTCTTCTATGGACATAAGGACCTATTTGTAAAATGAACATATTTTCATTTTCAAAGTTCAAACAGTCGATCCGACCGTTCAACATTATCTCCATATTAAAATGTATTTGGAGGTCAAATTTTACATTTTTTTGAATTTTTTTACTATTTATTAAGTATTTTACAAAATTCAATGGTCTGAATTTGACTAGTTTTTGTAAAATACTTAATAAATAGTAAAAAAATTCAAAAAAATATAAAATTTGACCTCCAAGTACATTTTAATATGGAGATAATGTTGAACGGTCGGATCGACTGTTTGAACTTTGAAAATGAAAATATGTTCATTTTACAAATAGGTCCTTATTATGTCCATAGAAGCATCACTCTTATTAATTTGTATTTTACTTTGGATATTAATAAAAATCACGGGTCAAATCGCTTCAAATTCAATATGCTGGAGCTACCCTACTGGTAATTCTTGTTAAATTTCATGTAGTTTCTGTATTCGTTGTTAACGGATAAGCAAACCAAGGATTTCTTATTCCTGGTATAACAGTGTGCATCAGACACACATGGTCAGGCAAAAAATCTAAAGTAGATCTTCTGCATAATCAGCTTTTAATTCCATACAAATTCGTGTCAGATCCTCAGTAAGTCACAGGTCAAACATTTTACTAGAACTCAGTATCATGGTCAGAGAAACTGCGAATGAAATATCAAACATGGCCTACTAAAGTACTAATTCGGAACAAGCTACCCTAAACATAAATAAATACATAGAGCAGTTATATAGGGGGTACAGCTCCTCTCCAATTTCTTGGTTACAATTACCAAACTTCAAGCACATCTGGACCATTCATTTTTTGAAAGAAATCAATGCATGGTAAGGATGTGTCTGGAGATCTACAGCTAAAGTTAGAACTGGAGAGAACAGATCCAAACCCAATGGCTGTTTTAATTGGGGATCATCACTGTTTCTGAGGCTGGAGCTTGGCAGAGCTTTTCTTTCTGGTAGGGATGCACTTGCCTTTAACTCCATCTCCTGCTCTCACCTGCCCCTCTTCCTCTCCTGTTGCCCCTGCAGTCTCTTCACCAATCCCAAGTCTTGTGCTCCTTTTCACCATCAGCAAACACCAAGAAACAGTTATAAATGGCACCGTCAAAAAAAGGAAAAAAAAAAAACTGTTATCACACTGTATATTTACAGTATTTCTGTATTTGTACTTATTATGGGGTGTTGAAATTGGATCTCAAAACAGAGAACGGTGGAAATAGTTTTAAATTTGAACACTTTGCCTCCCGTTTACTTTTGATATATGCTAGGCTAGTGTTAATGTTTGGAAGTTGTAACCAGGAGGAGGAAGCATCCATCCTTGGATTTTTTTCTTTTTTGGTAAAAATAAATTTTGACTAAGAAACATATACAAACCGGATTATTTATGTAACATTTGAGGAAAATAAAAAGGAAATTCCAACCCATGCATGAAAATAATACCTTTCTTCATTATAGGAGTTGGATTTCTTCAGAGCTGGCTCCGGCACTGATCGACGTCCTGCCTCCACAATGCTCCCGCTAAAGTATTCCTTATCCTCCACCGACAGGCCGCCACACCGTGGGTTATGTGAAACCTGACCGAACTCATCATCTAAACCAACATGACCAGTCGCGAGACGGCTTACCACACCACGGTGTAACCCACCGCTGCTCTTTCTCGCAGATCCTTTAGCACTCACCGTCGCGGCTCCACATGCAATTAATTGTAGGAAAACAGAATTGGGCCTGGTGGGGCCTGATTCAGGTCCAGGTTCGGCGGATAAATTGGGCTGCTTGTCTGATGAAGAGGAGCTCGGAGGGGAAGCATCCTCTAAAGGCAGCTCGATCTGCCGGCTTCGGTTTGATTGCGGCTTCTTGTGGGTGATCGTGACTGTTGGTGCACGAAGTGTCCGTCGTGCACCGGTGGCAATGTTGCCACGGTAATCATGTTCGAGTGGGTCCTGCTCGTCAGTGTCGTCTGTCTGCACTTCATATTGTTCATCATCGGGTTCTATGTATGGTTTATGAGAGATAGAGATGGGCTTTGGTGGGAACCTGTTGCTAACTTGGAGCTGGTGAAATCTCTCTAAAATTTTGAGGAGGGGGAAATCAGTGAGGCAATAAATAAAAATATACTATTGAAGTTAAGAGGGCTTGTATTATAATTCTGTTTTTTTTCTTCTTATTTGAATATGGGTAAAAAAAAAATATATTACCAGAACAGCCAGGTAAAATCTCGGAGCCTTTGAGGACGTATTCTGCACCGTCGGATGGATAGATAACGTCATTCTCTGACAAGTCATTCCACACATATCCGTTCTTATAACTCCTATATCATCCCATAAAAAAGGAATACCTCAATTATCCCACAATTGTAGTCTATGTTTGACATTGGCAAAAACCAAACGAATTAAAAATAACACATAGATGTGCGTTGTAATGTTGTACTAAGGAAACATTTTTCTAGATGTGATAGGTGGCGTTCATTTTACGCAAGGTCATGATCTGACATCTAATTAAACTAACCAAAAACCAAAAAATAAACTAATTGATCACCTTTTACAAGACCAGGAATAGAGCGAAGGCATGCCCTTGCCTCTAAGTGCTGTAAGCCTGTCCATAACATCTACGCAGTAATTACAAAGCCAAGTTAGCTAGATACAAGCAGGAAAATTTAATAAAGGCTAGCTGCAAATTAATGACCGCATAAAAGTTCTAGAACAGTGCCGAAGCTATGATGAAGAAACAGTACAACGGTACAAGTATAAAAAAAAACTATACATTTAATAATGTACTGCGCCTGAGTCAAAAAAGGATACCGGCAGACAAACAAAATTTTAATTTAATTGATGATTTAATTATGTAGTCATTTGCTTAGATATTTCGTTGAATTAAGGAGGGTTCTATTTTGCACCAAAAGAAACTTTCATATTTAATATCAAATACCAAATGAACAAAACAAAAATATACAAGTACAAATTTAATTCATCTCTAAAACTAGAAGTAAATCCTGTTAAACTAATTGCTAGGCTAACCTTTGAGACGGATATGTTGGTTGGGGAGTTGAGAGAGCTCCATAAAATGGGGGTGCTCTAGCTGCCCATTTCGACTGAGATAGTACACAATTTGAACCTTTCTTGCACTGACCCGAGGAAACCTGGGTTGAATTCCTCTTGCTCTGTCTGGGCTTACCTCTCTGCTACTTAGTCTAGTTCTCCTTCCATTGCCACCTCCACCTCCTTCCATTGTGACCAAGACTTCAAGAAAAGAGAAAGAAGAGAGAAGTGAGAGAGAGAGAGACGATCACATACAAGTGAGAGTGTGAGACCATACCTATCAAGAGAAATTATTTATATCAAATCAAGAGAAAGCGAAAGAAAGTCATTGTATGTGGCCATGTGGGCCAGGTGGCCCGGCTGGTTCTGAGGCCTTGTTGGCCTTGACTGTTGTAGTGTTGTTACATTTACTTATTTTTGGTTATTGTTAAAGTGCTTAGAATTATTAGTGTTCCTGACAAAAATCAAAGAAAAAGTTGCTTCTTTCTTTTTTGTTATTAATATTATCGCTCTTGCGATTGGATGGGATCTTAGGGGCTAGTACGTAGTACGTGCTGTTTTTTAGCAAGGAGCAGTGACCTAAGGCTATAAGAGAAAGTCCCTAGTGTTTTTCTTTTTTCCTTCTTTTCTGTCAATGTCATCACTTATCATACTAGATTTCTGATTTACTGAGGCGAAGTATATGATGCATCACAACGTGTGGCAAACTGGCAATCAATAATGAAAAAAGAAAGGAGGATGAGTCGTGAGAAAGGGTTGTCATGGGATTCAAGATTAATTAAGAGAAAATAGTTCACCGTTTTTTTAATCTTCGGTGTATGACAGTGCAATTTATTGAAATGCATAGTAATAAACCGGCAATTAGAGTCAAAATCATGACACGGCTTCGAATAACGCAGGTTCTGTACTAAAAACTTTCAATCTTAATAAATATTCAACTTTAAAATTTAGTTACATTATCCCATTTAATTTTTTTTTTTTAATTGTCCTCTCTTTCCGGAAGCATAAACAAAAGTTAAATAAAACATCTGACAAACATTTCTCTTGCTCTGGAAGTGGTATTGAGGGTCCTGACTCTGTTGCTTTTTTACGAGAGAAAAGCAGTAGCTAGTTTTTTCAGATCCAATCATTCAAATTCATCGAGATTTGTGCATGAAAAAAGTTTTTTTATTGAGATGCTCAAAATGAAAAATTTTGAATGGTTGAATCTAGAAAAGCAGCAGAGTCCATTCCGTAGTATTGAGGTAAAACATGCGTCTATAATCTCTGTGTTCGAGGATGAAAGTAATGAATGGTGAGGCTTCAAAATCTGAAGTATGAAAAAGTGTACTTTTGGTTAATTTGAAATGTGTCGCGCCTTCTTTTGCATAACTTATGTTGTATTATGTTTAAAAATTGGATATTATTAATGTGAAATTAATATTATTGGTGTTTTGTTTTGATTTAATTTGTTAAGTTTATAAAACATGGTGGTGTGGTTTATCATCCGCTTTATCACCGCTAAACTATTTAATACAATCGTTAAACATTAATTTAAATCTTGCCGGAATCCAAATGTATCAAATTAAGGAGTGGAATGGATATTATACAATGCGCATCTTTTGATCGTGACCATAATCGCCCATCTCTTCGACCAAAGGATGTTGTTAAGATGTATATTTATTTTTAATATCGGAATCTTTTAAAAATTAATTAACTTGTCAATTTTACTAATTATTAAGAAAAAAGTATCTGGCATTTAGAATATGAACTACATTGTATTTTTTATAGGCCCATGAAATATGTTGAAATTTGATACAATCTTTATTCGTCAAACGACTTGGAAATTTACAACAGTATATGTAGCTTTTAATTTTTAATGATATATCAAATGATATTAAAATTGCATAAATTTTATATATGATCAACAAATAATTAATACATTTTGTATTTTGTATTTTTATGTTTTTTGAAGAAATTTTTTTGTCTAAATTATCAAGTTAAATTGGTCCAGCTGAATAAAAAATAGGAAATATTTTATAACTTCGTTTCCTCTATATAATTCGTCTAGATTTTGCCACTAACATTTTTCTCTGTTTTTAAATAAAACTTTTAGATCCAATGACTGAAATGTGACATAAATATATAACGACCGAAATTTTTATTTATAGCATAATAAAAAAAAAACCAAAATACCTCCGTTTGGTCGGAATTCAACAAATACCTAGACCGTTAGGCTATTCTGCGACTCCAGTTTGGAGTCCGCAACATAATTATGCGCCCCAACTTCTTCTTTTTTATAAGAAGATTTATTAACTACAAAACAAAAACAAAAATCAATTTCTGTACAGGGAGCAGAACCATTTATTAACTAATAAGTCTTCTCTATAAAAAAAAAAGTTGGGGCTGCAGAGCCATGTTGCGGACCTCAAGCTGGGGCCGCAGAACACCTGTGTGGACTCTAGTATTGGAAGCCGCAAAATAGCCCAGCGGCCTGGGTAATTCTCGAAATCCCCAAGAACCGGGGTTTAGTTTTTTTTTTATGCTATAAATAAAAATTTCGAATATAAAGATGCACATCAAAACCAGTAAAACTCACTGCACTTTCAAGTTATCTATGTTTTACCATAGAGGATTCACATTGAGTGTTTTTTCAGAATATCTCAACCGTTCAAATACTTTATACACAAATCTCAAAGCACAAATATTATTGGCCTCTACACTATCTCCGAATAGTCACCGTACATGTTGGTCATGCAAAAGTAGAAATATCTCAGAGGATACACACTCGTAAACTCTATGTCGTTAAATCGCTGACACGCGAGCATCATAAATGACTTTCTAAATATATAATTTGAATTCTTTATGTCAACTACTAAATTATATTTAGTACAAATAATTTTATGAATTGCATAGGGCAAAAATCTCTTCTTTCTAATTAGAAATAGGAATTCACGAGAGGCCATAGACACTGATTCTACTCATTGTTGTGTTGAGAGCAATGTTCTAAATAGTGCGCTATAGCGTTTTTGGACCCCAAACACTAAGCTATGACATCAAAATGCGCTATTTGCACTACGGCCGCTACAATATGGATATTTTTTTTTAATAAAACATATTTAACAACCACTGCCAATTTTTTCAAAAAAAAACAATATGAGTTTTTTTAAGCAATTTATATGGACTTAAAAGACCCAAAAAAGTTCAAACCGAAATTGAATTTGTTGCTACTTGCTACAGATAAATTAATTTGAAATTGGGAATAGAAATTGAAATTTGAATAGAAAAAAAAATGATTATGTCATGAATCATGATGCTTAAGATATTTTTAATAGGAAAAATCGATAGTTTATGATATTACTATGGGTATTTTGAACCGCAATTTGGACTTTGTACTGATTCAATATGAATATTATAATATATTAATTACTTTGGTGTTATTTATTGTTCTATGAGACTTTAGATAATGTTAATATTTAGTACAAATATTGAATATATGGAATGTAAAAAAAAAAAAACGTTATGTGGCATAGCTTCCGCTATAGCGATGCTATTCGCTATAGCTTTTTTTTAGCCTTCCCGCTATGACGCTATAAACACTATTTAGAACCTTAGTTGAGAGTGGTCCATATGAGAAACTGATCACGATTTATATTCAAATGATCAGCTGAAATTATAACTGAGAGCAATTTCATGAAAAAAAAAAGATAAAATAATTAATTTCTGCTAGAGAGGATGAGAAGAATTTCTAATTTTATTGAGGGGATAGGCATTGGGTATGGTAAATTTCATGAACGAGAGCGAATTTATTGAAAATGTGACTTAATTAGTGTTCTTTTTTAACAAAGTAGCCTCTGTCAAGATTTCAAATTAAAAAGTATTAGAGTTCTTTTGGATTTCATTAAAGAGGGGTAATCTACAAAAATGCCCCATCAAACAGCTCTAAACCCATGCAAATAGAAGTATAGAACGACAGTGAAGTTAATTGTCATGCAATTGATCTAGAAAAAGAAAAAAAAACGGTGAATATATATTTACCACGACCCATCCCCAATACACAAAAATGTTATACCATCACTATCAGGAATTTATGAAGTCTGAAATGCAATAAATACAATAAGGAGAAGTTGTCTGTTCCTGCATGCAGCATGCGGTCCCATAGAAACGGTGTAAAGACAGAAAGGAAGGAATCAGATGGTTGACATCAATCCGCTGGCATACCCCGTATAGTGAGTAGCCAGGCTCTCTGCACGAGCCAAGAAAAACGCTAATTAATTTAACATTCCGTGCAGACTTGCAGACTCATGCCCACTACCCAGATGCGGGATGCCCCCTTTCATTTATTTGTGTGAACTGTGGAGTACAGTGTGAGAGTGCTTAATTGGATCAAGCGCTAGCTAGCTAGTCATACAATAAGATAATAATACTTTACAGTGCATACCATGATTACCATCTAATCTAGCTAGTCTTGGTGTAGCCTAATGTATAGAGAGGTCAATTTTTTTTTTTTTTTTTTTTAGCAAGAGTCAGCAGGCACTCTAATTATGTGACAAAGTATGTTGACAAATTTGTAATTATTTGAACGGAACATAAAAAAGAACAATTGAAAGACAATTAAAAGCATTTGCATTTATTCTAGCTAATCACCTCTTTTGGTATTGCCCCTTAATTTCTCAATCGCTGTGTTGATTTCTGATTGTTTGATTCAATTTTCCTATCTGAATAGAGTACATTGTAGTAATGGAGGCATGCATGGTGAACAAGTAGACAAATAATGCAACAGCCTCGGAAAAACGAATTGGATTCACTACATATATATATACAGACAATTGGATGTTGGATCTCAAGGAAGAAAAGAAATAGAATAACCATTTCAGATGATCTGATATTGGAGTAACCTCCTGAAAAAGACAAAAATGGTTCCAACAGTCATTGCTATTGTTGTTCGCCGCTTAATTAACTAAAACTAATTTTTAGTACTATTATTGTCTTAAATTGAATAACATATAATTCGACACAAACTTTTAACTTTCAAATAATCCAATATATGAAAACACTGAAATTTTCTAGAACAAAAAATGACTCACTCAAGTTTTCAATAACAAAATTCAGTCTAAATTAACTTGATATTTCATTTATGACTACATTTTGAGTAAAATATTGCATTTTGTAATGGCTTAGGTCTAATTATGACATGCACGAGCTAACAATCAGATTAATGAAATCTAATTTTAACTTTGTTCAATTGACAAATATACTTCTTTAGCACAAAAATGTATGTTATATGGAGCAATTACCGAATCATTTCGACTTATTTTGACCATGCTTATTATCGAGTATCATCAGCATTCTACATCTATAGCTTGTCAATTATAGAACTATGTGTTTACGAACGCTTCCTTATCTCGTAATTGTACGTAGAGGGTTTTTTTTTTTTTTTTTTTGGCAATACATTGAATGCATGTATTTGGTAAAACAATGTAATACATACGCATTTAAATATCAGACAAAATATTATCAAATTTTGTAAATCAGCAATAAGTGTTATTATTGACAAAAATAAAATCTACCGGTTATTTGTAAACTATGTCTACAAAAGATCTGAGTATCTGACTATGAATTCCCTGGTGCTGTCATTGAGCACTGCTCAGTGCTCACTATCATCCATTGCGTGGTTTTGTGAATTCACATCCTCCCTGGTACCGTAATTAGGGAATCTTTTACAATTATTGGATCTGGACCGTTCTTTTTAACTTAGCACTACTCTCAAAGTGGCTGAGAGTTAATCTCAAACCGTAAAGTGAAGGAAATCTTTTACAGTAATGGAGAGGAGAGGATACTTGTCCGTGGTTCTATAGCAATTGCATTAACTCTGTCTCTGTCTCTTTCCGGTTTATTATATTTATAGGCGTAGGTTCTTTTATGGTAGCTACCACCTCTACCTCTAGGAGTTATTAGAGGCCGTTATTCCTTTTCCAACTTTTCATATATAATTAATATAATGCTGTGTGCAGTCTTTTTCATCCATAGTCCATACCCATTCATGAAAATGGGTAAAGTATTTAGGGCTTGTGGTTACTGTTGCAGTTATAGGACTTAACACTTCAAAGGATATATTATCTTCAATGTCACAAATGAAAAAAAAGAGAGAAATTAGGCAATCTGTCAGGTGGTTCTATATAAGAATAAGCCTCGTAATATATATATATGAAACTTAATTTTTAAGTAGGTAAGCCTGAAGTTAATTACATATATATAGAGTAGGGCTATTGTACTTCGCGAAGTAAAACACGCTCGTACTCTCATTTTCAAAATCCAAATCGTCGATCCGAACCGTTCAAGTTGTTCTCCATATTGAAATGTGCTCGGAGACCAAATTTTACATTTTTTAGAATTTTTTTACTATTTATTAAGCCACTTTGAAAATCGTTGATCCATTGTGAACAGTAAAAAATAGTAAAAAATTCTGGACCAATGGATCAGCGATTTTCAAAGTGGCTTAATAAATAGTAAAAAAATTCCAAAAAATGTAAAATTTGGTCTCCAAGCACATTTCAATATGGAGAACAACTTGAACGGTCGGATCGACGTTTTGGATTTTGAAAATGGGAATACGAGCGTGAACTAAAATATTGGTTTTACTTCGCGAAGTACAATAGAAAAATTCCATATATATATATATATATAGAGAGAGAGAGAGAGAGAGAGAGAATGGCTAATAAAAAAAATATATATATGTTGTTGTAAGCAATACTCTAAATATATTATTTGACTAATTTGCAAAACATACAATACTTAAATCTAACAATTCCCTTGAGTTAAGATGCTTTGCAGGTTTAAGATAATTGGAATTGCAATTTGGATCTGTTTATCCTGAAGAAATCATCAAGTTTTATCAATATTTTAATTTGTATAATTCATAGAATTGGTAAAATAGATTTGATGTTGAAGTCAGGAAACAATCGTTACCAACGATTGTCTAATCGTTGTAACGATTAAAATAGCTGCACAGAAAATCAGAATGCGAGAAATAACACATTTCTTCCAGAGAGTAATCGTTACCAACGATTATATAATCGTTGTAACGATTATGTAAGTCTCGCAGAAATTTGAATTTGGCTGAAACCCTAATTGCATTTGAGTATCAATCGTTGTAACGATTAATCAATCGTTGGTAACGATTATGGGCAGAATACTCTTTTGGAAGTTGCCTCTATAAATAGAGCAATTAGGTTTTCTTCCAAATCAACTAGAGCCGCCCCCAGCTATTCAAAAAGCGATTTTTCTGTGCACTATCCCTCCATTGTTGTGAGAATTCAAAACTTCAAAATTCCTTTACACAACCTCAAATCTACTTCACTAATCTTACTAGATTAGATTAGAATTAGTTTTTGTGAGTGTTTCCTTCGAGATCATAAACTTAGAGACTTCGTTCTCTACTCTAGTTGGCCGAGTGACTTCCCGTTGGTTGTAAGGGCTCACCGGTTCACAAGTTGTAACCTTTCTCATTGGGTAATAGAAATGCGCACCGAGAAGCGGTTGCGACGCCCCGGAGACGTAGGCCATTTTGCCGAACTCCGTTAACATCCCGAGTGTCAATTTCTCTAAACTCTTCTATTTTATTTATTTGCAATTAATTTCAGTTTTTAAAGTAGATTAGTGGTGCCTTAGGGACAACAAAGTGGTATCAGAGCAAGTTACTCGAATTAAGACACACTTAATTCTAGCTCTAGTGATCTAAAATGGCACCAAATAGATTTGTGAAAGAACCTCCAACCTTCGGTCTTACAACCAAAAACTTTAGTCATTGGAAAAGAATTATGATTAATTATTTAAATATTCTTGAAGTATGGGATATTATTGAAAAGGGGTATACACCTAAGTTTGAGGGAGAAGATAACAAAATCCAAACTCTTCCATCAAAAATTGAAAAGAAAGAAAATGACAATGCGGTTAATGCAATATTAAACGCAGTTAGTGAATCAGTTGCCTTGATTTTTGGTAACTCAACTAGTGCCAAAGAAATGTGGAATGCCCTTATAAATCGGTATGAGGGTAATACCCAAATCAAAAGAACCAAAATAATCGGGTTAGAGACCAAATTTGAAACATTCAAGGTAGAAAATGGTGAAACCATAGAAGAAATGTATAATAGACTTATGCATATACATAATGAATTTATCGAATTGGGAGAACCGCTTTCTAACGATAAAATTGTAGGAAAGCTCTTAAGAGTTATGCTTAGGAGACCTAGATGGGAAGGATTGGTGAGTGCCCTAGAAGCAATTCAAGGAACACATGCATCATTCACCGCAGATGAACTGTACGCGCACTTTAGAAGTTTTGAGGAAAAACTAATACAATCCGGTGAACTAAAGCAAGAGTCTAAATCAAAAACCGTAGCCTTCCCGGCACAAAACCGTAGCCACTCTAGCTCCTCAAATAATCGTATGCCAAATGACCAATTCATAAATAAAATAGACCATGAATCCTCCAAAGATGCCCTTCTCTTATCCAAAATGTTCCAAGGAATGCTTGATTTCGAAAGAAAGTATAACAAGGAACGTGAGGATGAGAACAAAAGAGTAGTATGCTTTGCATGTCATAGAGAAGGACACACCATTCAAACTTGCTTCAAGCTATTTCCTCATTTGAAGAACAAGGATGGTGAAGGACAACACGACCGAAGGCCAAAACAAAAATATGATGGATACAAAGGCAAGAAAAAGGCGAAAGCAATGCAAGCTATGTGGAGCATAGATTCCGGTGAAAGTGATGTAGAGGAATCCGACACGGAGTCGGGAAATGAAGAAGAAATCAACCTCGCATTAGTAGCAAGTGTGGATGAAGGTCCGTCAATAATCGATGTGGACTCAATCATTGCTAACAAGAACATCACCGATGAGACCACCATCGAATTTCTCAAAAATCTTGCAAAGCAAAGGAACAACAAGGAGATGGATAATACGAATGAAGCTTCAACAAGCTCCGCTAATGAGGTACATTTTGATTCTGATTTTGAAGGTTGTGAGTCCGAAACTGAATTGATTGATAACCAAATAGAGACCAAAGAAACCGAAATTGATTTGAATACCAATTGGATAATTACCAATGAGACAAGCAGTTTCGTTAATGAGATCTTAACATATCATAATGCCCCTAGGTTGCTTGATGAATCAAAAAGGTTATTGCATGAAAAGGAAGGTATTATCCAAAATCTAAACTCTAAACTTCTTGAATTTGAATCCAAAATAAAAGAATTAGAAATAGTAATACCCAATTCAAATTCGTGTCAATCACACTTAGGAGAAATAGAAATGCTAAAAGTAAAAATTCAAACATTGGAGACCGAAAATAGGGCATTAAGATCTCCTAGTGAATTCTCAAATATCACTAGTATAGATCCTTATTACATGCATAATTTGACCAATGCAAAAGTTGATAAAACGGGCATTGGATACAAGAAGGGTCACTCCTCATTTGAATCAAATTATTCACAAAGCCCGAAAGAAAAAGGGGGACATACTCAAAATTTAAATGTAGAAAATCAACAAAAATATTTAAACAAATTTAAATTTGATAGTAAGGATTATTTTACTCACCAATTTTATACTAAAAAGGGCAAAACTCTTTTGAATAATGAGTCAAATAGAAAGCAAAATTGTCAACCCTCAAACCAAAAGTCTCAAAATCATGCATTTCAGTATAGATATTCCAACAAAAATTATAAAAATGAAAATAATTTTCAAAATAGTGGTAGGAATACATTCCATCCAAAAGGGTCAAATAAAATTTATTTTAAAGGACCGAATGGATGGTCTTATAAACCCAAAGATAAAAATACTTTAGAAAATATAACTCAAAGAAATGGTCCGACAAGAGATGTTCCCCAACATCAAAATAAATTTATCAACAAAAATTCATCATTAAGTGTTTCAAATCAATTAGTCAAAAATAATAGGAATCAAATTCAAGAAGTGAAAGATAAGTTTAAAGCTACCTTCACTCATGGTTCACACAGCATCAAGCAATCGGTGACATTTTGTAATTACTGTTGTAAAATTGGTCACACCTCATTAGAATGTAGATTTAGGAAAGGAAACAACAATTCAAATGTTGTTTGGATTCCTAAAGCTAAACTAGCTTGAATTTATATTTGAAATCTCCCCAAAATACTAAAATTGCTAAAAATATTAAAATTGGGGAGATTGAAACAAAGTATACGTTAATTGTTAATATATACTCTTGTAGGTGTGTTTGATTACTACTCATAAAGAAAATGCTTGGATCATTGATAGTGGATGCTCACACCATATGACCGGTGATAAATCTAATTTCAAATCTTTAGAACCATATGATGGTGGGTTAGTTACTTTTGGTAGTAATCAAAGAAAAAGTTCAATCATAGGATTAGGTTCGGTTGGTAACCAAAACTTAACCATATCGGATGTCTACCTTGTTGATGGGTTGAACTATAACTTACTTAGTGTTAGTAAGTTGTGTGAAGCCGGTTATTATGTTAAATTTGACATTAATGCTTGTTTCTTAGTTAGAGCTTCGGATGATACTCTAGTATATACGAGTAAGAGAAAGAAAAATGTTTATTATCTATATCTTACTCATTTTGATTCCGGTGAAACATGCTTGAGTGCTATAACAACCGGATCTTGGTTATGGCATCGTAGATTAGGCCATATTTCAATTGATTCAATTAAAAAATTAGTTAAATTAAATCTTGTTCGTGGATTACCAACTCACAAATTAGAAATTGAAGGCTTATGTGATGCTTGTGTGCAAGGTAAACACACTAAAAGTTGTTTTAAGTCCAAAGACATGGTATCAACCGATCAACCTTTACAATTACTTCACATTGATTTATTTGGGCCAATTAGTATACCTAGTTTAGCTAAAAAGAAATATGCATTTGTAATTGTGGATGACTATAGTCGCTTTACTTGGGTTATATTTCTACAACACAAGGATGAAGCAATTGATAATTTCATTGAATTTTGTACTCGTGTTGAAAATGAAAAGGGTCTAAAAATCATTCGAATTCGAAGTGATCATGGGGGGGAGTTTGAAAATGCAAAATTTGATGAATTCTGCTCTAAAAGGGGATATAGACATGAATATTCGGCTCCTCGCACACCTCAACAAAATGGGGTTGTCGAGAGGAAAAACCGAACATTACAAGAGCTTGCCCGAACCATGCTAAATGAATATCCTTTGCCCAAACATCTTTGGGCCGAGGCAGTCAATACGGCTTGCTACGTGATCAATCGCGTTAGTATTCGATCGATATTGAAGAAAACACCATATGAATTATGGAAAGGGTACAAACCAAACATATCCCACTTTAGAGTATTCGGTTCAAAATGCTTTGTTCTAGATGAATCCCCTAAAATAACAAAATTTGACTCAAAATCAATTGAAGGCATATTTGTAGGATATTCAATGACAAGTAAAGCCTATAGAATTTACATTGCAAATCATAGGATTGTAATTGAATCGGTACATGTTAAATTTGATGAAGTTACTAATAAAAAGGTCGAGAAAGGTATTTTAATTGTAGGTACTGAAGATGTTACTCCTGAGGTTGAAGTAATTGAAAATCAAATCATCATAAGTGAGCAATCATCCGAACAACCTCAATCCGAAGAAAATGCAACACCTCATGTAGATAGTCCTTTGAACACTTCAATGCAATCCGAAGAGTCACAACCTCCACCATTTGAACATCAACCTCCCGAAGACCTAAGGGAAGTTTCCTCTCACCCTCTTTCTAATATTATTGGGGATCCTAAGGAAGGGGTTAGAACTAGATCGGGATTGAGTCAAATGATTGCGCATTGTGCTTTCGTGTCAAATGTTGAACCTAAAAACTTTAAAGATGCGAATATTGACTCAAATTGGATTTGTGCCATGCAAGAAGAACTTGCTCAATTTGAAAGAAACAAAGTTTGGACTTTAGTACCTAAACCAAATGATCGAATGATTATTGGAACTAAATGGGTTTTTCGAAATAAAAAGGATGAATTTGGAAATGTTGTCAGGAACAAAGCTAGGTTAGTCGCTCAAGGATATAAGCAACAAGAAGGTATTGATTTTGAAGAAACCTTTGCACCTGTAGCGCGTCTAGAATCCATTCGGATGCTTTTAGCATATGCCTCTAACAAAGGTTTTATCTTATTCCAAATGGATGTTAAAAGTGCATTTCTGAATGGATTTCTAGAAGAAGAAGTATATGTTCACCAACCACCCGGCTTTGTTGACTCAACCTTTCCAAATCATGTTTATAAACTCACTAAAGCACTCTATGGACTTAAACAAGCTCCTAGAGCATGGTACGGTCGACTTAGTTCCTTTCTAATTGAACATGAATTTACAAGAGGTAAAAATGATACAACTCTTTTTACTAAGAAAAGAGGTGAATCAATTTTAATTGTGCAAATTTATGTTGATGATATTATTTTTGGTTCTACTAATGCGGCACTTGCCGAGGAATTTTCATCTCTTATGAGTAGTGAATTTGAAATGAGCATGATGGGTGAATTGAACTTCTTTTTGGGACTTCAAATTAAGCAACTTATCGATGGAACCTTTGTAAGTCAAACCAAGTATGCTAAGGAGTTGATCAAGAAATTTGGCTTAACTGAAAGCAAGACGAGTCCCACTCCCATGGCCATCAATGCAAATCTCGACTCGGATCCTAGCGGCACGCCGGTGGACATTACTCAATACCGAGCTATGATAGGTAGCTTACTCTATTTAACTGCTAGTAGACCTGATATTATGTTTGCGGTATGTCTATGTGCTAGATTTCAAGACAATCCCAAAGACATGCATTTGAAAGCTGTTAAAAGAATCCTTAAATATATCAAAGGCACGTTAAATTTGGGATTATGGTATGGCAAACAATCGGAATTAGATTTGATAGGTTATACCGATGCTGATTTTGCCGGAGACCGAATGGACCGTAAAAGTACAAGTGGTACATGCCAATTCTTGGGCGGATCACTTGTCTCTTGGTCAAGCCGTAAGCAAACCTCGGTTGCGCTTTCCACTGCGGAAGCCGAGTATGTTGCGGCCGGTAGTTGTTGCACACAATTGTTATGGATGATTCAAACTCTCCAAGATTATGAAATACGCTTCCGCAACGTACCAATTATGTGTGACAATACCAGTGCCATTATGATTTCTAAAAATCCGGTTCTCCATTCTCGTACCAAGCACATAGAAATACGGCATCATTTTATTAGGGATCATGTTGAGAAAGGTGAAATTCAACTTATTCATATTGACACCAAAAATCAAATTGCCGATATTTTCACCAAGCCCCTAAATCCTCAACAACATAATGAATTAAGGTTTAAATTAGGCATGCTTGAACTTAATTAGTCTACTGATTATTATCACTTAGTGCATCTGCATCTTAGATAGGACGCATAGCAATCACTCGATCACATCAACGTTCCGACAACCTTTAGAAAACCCTACCAGACCACAATCGTTACCAACGATTATTTAATCGTTATAACGATTAATTAAAGAAAACTGAAATGTTTAACCTGCCAAACGCAAATTTCATCTGATTTCTTCCAGAGCACAATCGTTGGGAACGATTGTTTAATCGTTATAACGATTAATGAATTTCAAAATCCGACTTTTCCCTTTGAAATTTCATCAATTTCTGCAGGATTTCCAGAGAACAATCGTTACCAACGATTAAACAACCGTTGTAACGATTAATTAAATTTCAATTTTCGCATTTTCCTCTCCAAAATTTCGTCTTTCAAAATACTTTCCAGAGGACAATCGTTACCAACGATTAAACAATCGTTGTAACGATTGTTGGCAGAATGCGAAAAGTCGGGTCCGCCTCCTATTTCTCTCTTCTTCCTCCTCTACTTCGCATCTCTTCTATCTTCTTTCTCTTTCTCTTCCTCTCCGCCGACTCTCTCTCTTCTCCACCATTCCTACCTCCAAAATCCACCATTTCTCCAAATTTTACCACTTTTCTTCTCTCCTCTCTCTCCTCTACTCTATTCTCTCACTAGGTTTCCCTCTCCTCTCCTTCTTCTCTCTTCTCCATCAAAACCCTAACTTCACCTCTTCTCGAATCCGACCAATCCGACCACTTGATCGACGATCCGTCTTCATCACTGCGCTCCTCTCGTTCTTCTCGTCACGGGTGTGTGCTTCATTTCTCAATCGGTAAATCTTTATCCTTTCACCGTTTACGATGCCTCCTAAACCGTCCAAAATTGCATTTCGCAAAAGGAGCCGTACTGACTCCGGCCAAACCTCTCGTCAAATTGATGACCCTCCTAATCCTCAATTACCAAATTGGATAATTAGCCGAGATAATCGGTACCTATTTAGGGATGCCGAGGCATATATCAACTATATCGGTTTATTTGAAAGTCGGGCTTTGACCAATTGCTATCACTTTGACAAGCATTCTGCCGAATTTCCTGCCTATGAGACCAACAAAATCAATGAGTACTTGGCACATTGGGATTGGGAACCTTTTATTAACTGCATGGAACCGTACAGTGTTATCTTAACCCGGGTCTTCTATGCCAATTTTCTCATGACTCTATCCCCATTCCGAGCCTCTTCCTATGTCTGTGGTACTGAAATAGATCTTTCTCTTGCCAACTTGGCTGAATGGCTTGAATTACCAAATGAAGGAGAGGAATCATACCCTCTTAGAAAATGGCCCGAGACAGCCGTCGATACAGCCGATAACTATAAAACCTGGTTTGACCGTACCAACCGAGTTGGTGCTCCTCTTTATGCCTCACATCTTCCATCCCTTCATCGTTTGTTACATCTCCTTGTCAACAATATTCTCACTCCCAAATCCACAATCAAAACTAATATGGAATGGAATGCTACCTTCTATATGCGCCATCTCATTTGCTTGGATGAGAAACGCTTCAACATTCCGTACATTATTCTCCGTCACATGCGAAATTCTTTCAATAGCAAGGTTTATAATTTACCCTATGCTCATATCATTCACAAAATTATGCGCCTCAATGGAATTCATCTTTCCCATGATCTAACCCTACTCGGCCCGGTAAATTTGGTTACTGAAATGCCGAATATTGGTTGGTCTTTAACGGCCGCTGCTAATGGCCCACCCGGTCTCCGCCCCGACAACCGTCCCGTCAACCGATGGATTAAAGCTCCCAATGCACTTCCAAATCAATATTGGGATCCAAATGAGGCTCCTCCACCCTCCCCTCCTCATCAAGTTCCACCTCCTATCGATCCGGCTCAACCACAGGCTTCCACTCCCGAAATGGCTTGGGTTATGGCTCAATTGTGCGGTATCACCTCCACTCTTTCTACTCTCGGCACTAAAATTGATCGGGTCAATAAAGGTGTTCGTCTCAATGCCAAGAATATTAAATCTCTTGATGATGCTCAAACGGATCTGGCTAAGCGTTGGGTGCGACGTTTTGGAGCGGGCAGTGGTAGTGCTCATGATGATGATGATGATGATGATGATGATGCAGATGGTGATGCGCCTGATGATGACATCTAGTTCCTTTTATTTTTTTTATCGCTATTTTGTCGCGTACTATGTGATTGCTATGCTAGGCACTTATTATTATTTTGAGTTGCATGTTATGTAGAACTTTTAATTTGCTATTTTTAGTTGTGTTGGTTTAGTTCTTTTCTGTTGCATGGTTGACTTGTTCTATGATTTATATTGTTGGTTATGACATTTTTCGACTGTGTGATGTGCTTTAAAATTTATTTACTGTATTCCAATCATTAAGGGGGAGTGCTTATTTTGAGGGGGAGCACTCGTTGTTTTCTCTTCCCTTTCGTCGATTTCCAAAAGGGGGAGAAATTGCAAGACATGCCAAACTGATAAATTGGGAACTAAACTATTGGAAAAATAATTTCAAATCAATTTATGCATTTACTTGCGATGTATGTTTTGCAAATCGTCAAAAGGGGGAGATTGTTGTTGTAAGCAATACTCTAAATATATTATTTGACTAATTTGCAAAACATACAATACTTAAATCTAACAATTCCCTTGAGTTAAGATGCTTTGCAGGTTTAAGATAATTGGAATTGCAATTTGGATCTGTTTATCCTGAAGAAATCATCAAGTTTTATCAATATTTTAATTTGTATAATTCATAGAATTGGTAAAATAGATTTGATGTTGAAGTCAGGAAACAATCGTTACCAACGATTGTCTAATCGTTGTAACGATTAAAATAGCTGCACAGAAAATCAGAATGCGAGAAATAACACATTTCTTCCAGAGAGTAATCGTTACCAACGATTATATAATCGTTGTAACGATTATGTAAGTCTCGCAGAAATTTGAATTTGGCTGAAACCCTAATTGCATTTGAGTATCAATCGTTGTAACGATTAATCAATCGTTGGTAACGATTATGGGCAGAATACTCTTTTGGAAGTTGCCTCTATAAATAGAGCAATTAGGTTTTCTTCCAAATCAACTAGAGCCGCCCCCAGCTATTCAAAAAGCGATTTTTCTGTGCACTATCCCTCCATTGTTGTGAGAATTCAAAACTTCAAAATTCCTTTACACAACCTCAAATCTACTTCACTAATCTTACTAGATTAGATTAGAATTAGTTTTTGTGAGTGTTTCCTTCGAGATCATAAACTTAGAGACTTCGTTCTCTACTCTAGTTGGCCGAGTGACTTCCCGTTGGTTGTAAGGGCTCACCGGTTCACAAGTTGTAACCTTTCTCATTGGGTAATAGAAAGGCGCACCGAGAAGCGGTTGCGACGCCCCGGAGACGTAGGCCATTTTGCCGAACTCCGTTAACATCCCGAGTGTCAATTTCTCTAAACTCTTCTATTTTATTTATTTGCAATTAATTTCAGTTTTTAAAGTAGATTAGTGGTGCCTTAGGGACAACAATATATATATATATATAGGCTGTGGCTAATTTGCTGCTGGCAGCAGTTCGGCCGAGGTGCTGCCGGGGCTATATTTAGCCGTGTGATGTCCAAACAACAAATTCAAACCGTTAGATGTTTAATCTATACTATAATCTACTTGGAGACCAAATTTTACATTTTTTGGAATTTTTTTACTATATATTAAGATGGTTTGAAAACCGCTGTTTTTAACGTTGCAGAAATTTACTAAAAACAGCGGTTTTCAAACCAGCTTAATATATAGTAAAAAAATTCCAAAAAATGTAAAATTTGGTCTCCAAGTAGATTATAGTATAGATTAAACATCTAACGGTTTGAATTTGTTGTTTGGATTTGTTGTTTGAACAGTTTGAACAGTTTGAATTAATCTTTTGAAATCTATCTAATAAATTTTGGAGTTAGTGTTATATGACACTGATGTCATACTAACCGGACTCACTAGATCTATTAGATCTAAGGTATCTAATAAATTTTGATGGATAGTAAATTTTTCGATTCATAGTTTGAATCTGAAATTTTTTCACTAGTCTTTTTATATATCGAAAATCTAAGATATTTGTTTATATTATTTTATAATGTGTTTTATGAATTAAATATTTTCCTTCAATGTTGGGTTGTATTTGTGCGACTTAATATTCTATTTCTTTTTAATTATATATTTAAAAGAGTGAGGCCACGGTGATATTTATATTATGAATTGACTCATATCATTTATAATTTTTATAATTCAAATAGTCGATATGAATTATTAAACATAATTTTTAGATAAAAACGTACTTGCAAATCAAATTTTATTTTTTTAGTTCTTTTTACTATTTCTGCATATAGATAGAAAACTATTGCTTTTAGTAAAGCTATATAAGAATAAGCCTGGTAATATTTTTTTTTTTTGAATAAAAGGCAGAGTTGCCCATTTCATTCACATGAAACTATTGTTAACTTACAGGAAAAAAGAAAGAGTTCAAAGTTCACCGAAAATAACCAAGTAAAGCTAGAACAGAGCATAACACAAACGCTCTGCGTTTAACCATCCACCAAAACACCGTTAAGGAAAATAAACAAACTAGAACTAAGCCACAGATAATTGGGCTAAGGTAAAGTAAGGAGTTTAAACTCTGATCTAGACAAAATTTATTAAAGTGCTTCATGGCATAGGCGTGGCAGTCCCTTCCTGACTCACCAGCAAAGGAGCAGCTGGTGCTTCTTCTATATCTTGGTAAACCACCATCATGTTGTCAGCCGGGTCCCACACTCGCAGTGGTATGGCATTGATGTCCATCGGCAGCCAAGCCTCGGCAGCCTCCTTGAGTTTTTTATCCATAGCACCTGACCAATATTCAATTAGAGAGATGATTAACAGGATAAGATTTCTAACACTTTTCCCATTACTTGATTGGAAACAAATTGCATTTCGTTGTTTCCAAATTGTCCAACAAACGACACTATATACGATTAAGAATCCGATTGTATCCCTATGACCAAGATGACTAGCAAAAGTAAAAATGGAGGTACAAGAGGTCCACTGATGTAAGTAAAGGTTACTATTACCTAACCAAAACCATAATTGTTGTGCTTGATGACATTTATAAGCCTCGTAATATATATATATATATAGATGGACTTAGCTACTTCATGGAGTAAAACGACTTTGTACTTCACGCCATATCTTCATTTTCAAAGTTCAAATAGTCGATTCGAACCTTCTAACATGTTCTTCATATTGAAATGTACTTGGAGACCAAATTTTACATTTTTTGGAATTTTTTTACTATTTATTAAGCCATTTTGAAAATCTGAAAATCCTTATGAATAGTAAAAAACAGTAAAAAATTTTGGACCGCCGGATCAGTGATTTTCAAAGTGGCTTAATAAATAGTAAAAAAATTCCAAAAAATGTAAAATTTGGTCTCCAAGCACATATCAATATGGAGAACAACTTGAGCGGTTCGGATCGGTCGTTTGGATTTTCAAAATGGAAATAATGAGGCGTGGAGCACCAAGCCGTTTTACTCCATGAAGTAGCTAAGCCCAGCACTATATATATATATATATATATGAAACTTAATTTTTAAGTAGGTAAGCCTGAAGTTAATTACATATATATATATGATCTGTTTACATAATTTAACCAGACGTAATTTAAATGTCAAGTTCTTGTTACGTTTATACTTTTATATATATTTTTTGGGCTGGGGCGGATTGAAAAAAGTTGTAACTTTTTTATATATAATTTTTGTTAATTTTTAATAAAATTTTATAACTTATTTTTCTATTAATGAAACATCCTATAATAAATTTTTGGTTCTGAACTGTTTTCAGACAAGTAGAGTAGGTGATCAAATCGCCGAATTTGTCATTTTCATCTCCCAATCGCCATTCCATCCCTCCTTAATTACCTGTTGTCTGGTTATTTTCTACCATCGTAAAGTTAAGAGTTAAGAGTTTCTTGAAGTGCACAGAATTTAGAAACAGATGTAATAATTCTCAAGCCATAATACAATTCTCTGACTCTGACTTTGGAGTTAAAAAGTCATAATTTTTTGGAGATTTATTTTGGGACGAAGCAATGGGGCCAGAGAATGACATTGTTCATTACTTCATTTGTTCCTACTTCCTATATATATAAAGAAAGAGCAGGCTCAAGTTATAACGAACGTGAGAAGGTCCACAAGAACCCAAGTTGAGACTTCCAAAATCTGACAGCATTGCGACAGATTGGACATCTACAAGACGCCATAAATAACACCATTTTAATGCATTCGGACTCATTCGGAGCCCTTTTGAATTCCATCTTATCAATTTAAACAACAAGTGAAATCATCTACGCAATTTTGTATGTGAAGTCAATTTTATTTTTCGCAAAAAAAAAGAGCGAAGTACACATTAATAAGTTGATTCAATTATAAAATATTCATGCTTATATATGTACAAAGAGGTAAATGAATGAAGTACGATTTGAAAGATCAAATGAGGTTATTAAATTAATTAGTGTTGATTAATTTGAATGATCAAATCATTTTCATGTGCTGTCAGAAAATGAAGTAGATAGATTGAGTAAAAATGTCTACAAAAAATTAATACCGTGCTTTAAATTTAAGCAAATATTGAACTATTCAAAAGTGTACTCTTAAAAAATGGAACCATACACTTGGTAGCGTAGAATCTATCAAGCTTTAAAAAAAAAAAAACCATTTAAACTGTAATATCATAAGAATCTTTTAATGCATTTTTAAGCACCTTGCTAAACTCCATTTACAAAGGAAGAGAAATTCAGTTGCAGTGATCAAGAGGAGCATATTTCTGATTTAGGGATGATCAGGTTTCTGATGATTGATGTGCTTAGTTGTTCAAGTAACACGTTTTGATGTTCGATAATAAAAACTCTTTTGTAATGCCTATCAGCCTATTGCTTTTTTTTTTGGGTAATTATATGTTACCCCTTGATTCCTTCCCCCATTTTTCCCCCAACTAACTAACTTCCTTTTCTAACTATAATAATCAATTTTAACTAACTAGTGGTCCCTACAAATTAATTAGTAGATTTTCTCATTTTATTTCTTTCCTCTCTCCCTCCCTCTCCCTCTTCCACCTCCGCCTCCCCCTTCCACCTCTGCCTCCGCCCGCCTCTCCCACCTTCGCCTCTCCCTCTCCGCCTCCGCCTCTCCTTCTCCGCCTCTGCCTCCGCCTCACATAACGAGGATGAATACTTGTTCAATGATAGATGAATACTTGCATGACGAGGGTGAATACTTGTGCAACGAATAACTCGAAAGTATGTCATCATGGATCTCATTTTAAAGAGAAAATTATGTAGAAAACGTTCGTGGTTTTAGATTTGCAAAATTCCTCACAGATCGTTAGAAATATTAGTTAGATTGAACGGAGAAAAAAAAAAACCACCTCTAAAAACGTGTAAAAGATGGGTGTGATATGTCCAGTTTTTTTTAAAATACTTGATATATCAGGGTGAATACTTGATGTATTACATGTGAATACTTGTTCAATGATAGATGAATACTTGATATATCAGGGTGAATACTTGATGTATTACATGTGAATACTTGTTCAATGATAGATGAATACTTGCATGACGAGGGTGAATACTTGTAAAAGATGGGTGTGATATGTCCAGTTTTTTTTTTAAAATACTTAATATATCAGGGTGAATACTTGATGTATTATAAGTGAATACTTCATGTATTATAGATGAATACTTGATGTTGTTTCCACTTGCGGTGACGGTTATGCGGTCCCCACGGTAGTTAGTGATGGCGGTTGTGCGGTCCCCCACTTAATTACGCGTTTTCTTTTGTTTTTAGCGGACGGCAGTTGTGGTACCCTACTATCTCCGCGTAATTAATGCTCTTAATGTCGTAATATTTTCATATATAATTCTTTCTCAAAGATGAGTACTTTTATTTATATGGATGAATACAACTCGTGTTAAGTGTCAATATTTTTTCGCAAATCATCCCCTACTAATTCCACCACTTATCTCCGCATATTACTGTGGTCCCCTACTTATCTGAAGTCGCGGTTGTGCGGTCCCACCATACCTTCATGTACTCTTTACACTTACACGACAAGAATGAATACTTGTTCAATGAGAGATGAATACTTGCGTACGAGGTGTGAATATTTGCGTAACGGACAACTCGAAAGTATGTCATCATGGATCTTATTTGAAAGAGAAAATTGTGTAGAAGACTCTCGTGGTTTTAGATTTGAAAAATTCCTCACAGATCGTCGGGAAAATTAGTTAGAGTGAACGTACAAAAAAAAACCACCTCTAAAAACGTGTCAAAGATGGGTGGTAATGTTTCCTTATATAGTTATTTCTAAGGATGAGTACGTTTCTTTACACGGATGAATACTTCAGTTTACAAGTGTCAATACTTCGGCGCAATCCTGCCGCCTGTAATGCTGTGGTACTTATTTCAACGGTTTACTGTGGTCCCCTACTTATTTCAACTGTTATTAACAGTTTACTGTGGTCCCCTACTTATTTTCAGTTGGGGGAAAAGTGGGGGATGGATGGTGGGGGAAGGTTAGGCCCTCCCTTTTTTTTTTCTGTGGTTAGCCGGCAACAATTATATTGATAAAAAAGATTTAGTTACAAATAAGGAGAAAATATACAAGCAATGTAATAATGTTTGCACTCACTAACTATATATGCACAGAGTGAACATTTGACGTCTCACTTAATTATTTAACTGTCTACTGCATTCTATTGCATTTTGACCGGAGATTATTTTGTAAGAGTGCGGTGGGGAGGAGCAGGTTCAATAAGGGTCAGAGGAGGGACAACTCCCACACTCCCCCTCCTCTTCTGGGTTTTGAATTTTTATGAATATATATATATATATATATATAGAGGTTGGCTAATATCAAAACGCTTGTTTCTAGGTAATGAAAGAAGCGTTTCGATTTTTATATTTTTGAGGTCCAAACCATTCAACATTCAATCTAAAATAAAATGTGCTTGGAGATCAAATTTTATATTTTTGAAATTTTTTTACTTTTATTAAGTCAGTTTTAAAATCGCTGATTTTAATAAACAGTGAAAATTTTCTGAATAATTGAAAACAACGATTTTAAAACTGGCTTAATAAATAGTAAAAAAATTCTACATATTGAAATCAGTGAGATCAATTAGCTCTACAACCGTACCATTAGCATCAAGATCTATGCGCACGGAAATTGATATAAACTTGCACGGATTTTGATGCAGAGCACACGAATTTTGATGAAGATCGGATGGTCATAACACCCATCAAATCAAGGTAGGTCCGATGGGCATCGGACCTACTCTCATTCCAAATTCTGGACCATGTGATCAGCAATTTTCAAAGTGGCTTAATAAATAGTAAAAAAAATCCAAAAATATAAAATTTAGTCTCCAAGAAGATTTCAATATGGAGAACAACTTGAATGGTTCGGATTGACCATTTGGACTTTGCAAATCCAATTTTGAATCGATAGCACTTCGGCCGAAGTGCTCCGAAAGCATACTAGTCTATATATATATATATATATAGTTGAGCTATTGTGCTTTGCAAAGTAAAGCCATCGTTTTACTTCGGCTTACTTTTTGGATTTTCAAAGTCCAAAACGTCGATCCGACCGTTCAAGTTGATCTACATATTTAAATGTGCTTGCAGACCAAATTTTACATTTTCTGGAATTTTTTTACTATTTATTAAGCCACTTTGAAAATTGCTGATCACATGGTCCAGAATTTTGTTGCACTGTTTTTTTTGGACCATGTGATCAGCAATTTTCAAAGTGGTTTAATAAATAGTAAAAAAATTCTAAAAAATGTAAATTTGGTCTGCAAGCACATTTAAATATGTAGATCAACTTGAACGGTTGGATCGCCGTTTTGGACTTTGAAAATCAAAAAAGTAAGCTGAAGTAAAACGATGGCTTTACTTTGCAAAGCACAATAGACAATCTCTCTCTCTCTCTCTCTCTCTCTCTCTCTATATATATATATATATATATATATATATATATATATATATATATATACATACATACGGACCAATTTTGTCTCTCTTTTTTGGTCTCCATCAAAAATTCTAATTTGTAATTCAGGTTAAAATTATACTAAATTCTTGAATTAAAATTGATAATTATGATTATAAGTCACAACATTGAAAATTATAAGTTATAGCATTGCTTTTTATCTAGTGCCAGATTAGCTAATGGGCTTAAATCTGATTAGTTACCCTCTCATAAAGATTCTCAATCTGCCCCTGTCGACATACACTTAACGTTTCAGGGTTATCTCGATCAATGACAAAGTATGGGTGAAGAAGTTTATAGAGGGAAAAGGGTGCTATGCAGAAATGGAAGTGATCTTGATCATTGATATTTTGCACTCGCATCAATTGTTGTGCACACGGATTTTCAAGTGAATCAGACAGTTGTGGAGCTCATTACATCCGAATATACGAATTCATATCCTATGTATTAACTCAAAAGAGAATCTTTTGAGTTCATGAATCTCAACTGTCCGATCTGTTTTAAAATTCGTACGAACTAGATCTGCACTAATATTAAAGGTCTCCCTATGTTATAGACACGAGCTAAATTGGCTCCGTTTAAAATCAGACGGTTGAAATTCATTAACTCAAAATATTCTCTTTTGAGTTAATGCAGAGGATACGGATCCGCAGCACACCCGGTACTTGTCGCGAAATAAATGCTATGACAAATAACCGCAGCACGCCTTTTTTCACTCTCATGGCCAAAGAAGATCAAAGCAACACTAAATACGGTGGGTCCTGCCCCCCTACCACACGCCGAAGATTTCCTGAACTTTACAGTGGATTGTCTATTTTCCGTGTATATTTCACTAATTCTACAAACATTTATACCGTGAGATTCAAATTAATCAATCAAGATATTTGTTGGTATGTATGATTAGTAATAGCAGATTACGCATATTTGGTTGTCAAGTAAAATTAATAAAGATTAAATTGCTTATTGCATATTATTTATATTTTACATCTCGTTTAATAATTAGAGTCGTAATTTAAACTAATTTATTTGATGGAATAAGATATTAGAAAATAAATATATATCTATGATAGTGAGCACTGTAGATAAAATAAGAGTAGAACAAGTTAATCCACTTAGAGAATTGAAATAAATTACTTCGAAAGAATATAGATTATGTGTTGGATTTCACATTTAAGTTTGATTTTTGAAAATTGTTAATATTGTTAAAAGAAATTGTCAACTAATTTGTACTCTTTTAAAATAATTATTAACTTATACTTGAGAAAAATAATTAAGAAATAATGTCGCGGCTAAGTTATATCCTCTGTCCTGAAGAACTTTACTTTTTTGTACGAATATTTCCATGGAGTTGTCGTCATTTTTTTTTTAAAACTTGGCGTGCCTATAAAAATTGCACAATAATTGCCTAAATGCAGTTCACGTGTTTGACTCTTTGTACATGGCATTCTAACGTTATAAAAGACTTTACATATTTTGTAGTTATTTTGCTTTTTAACTCGGTGCGAACCAACAAAATACAAGAAAAATATGTAAGTTGAGGAAATTATACTTCAAGAACAAAAAATTTACATGAAAATGTTCATATTCGGTTATGAGTTAAAGTTATAATATGATAAGTTGTTTATTTCAAATTAAGATGACATATGATATTCTTGTTTAATTGTGAGTTAAAGTTATGATGGAATAAGTTGAACCTCTTAATTTCTATATTTTGTCGTATGAATTTAATAACTATTAGCAAGATTTTTTAATAACAAATAATTTAAAATTAAAAAAATTATAAATGTTAATTTAGTCTTACGCATTCTTGAGACTGGCTGGATGCACATAAACAAAATTGGATGCACATAAACAAAATTCTTTCTTACATGACAAATTTTTTAACATAATTGGCATAATAATGTGCAGACACAAAAAAATTAAGACCGAAGGTTTTTAGAATTAAAAAAGTAATATTATATAATTTAAAACACAACATACTAAACTAGAAATGGAAAATATAAATCAAGCGACAATATAGATTACATTACAAATAATTTTAATTTCTCCATCAACTTAATTTTCACAACAACAACAACAATAATAATAATAATGAAAAATGATGATGATGATGACAAAGATAATGATATTGATCGTGATGCTAACAACAACAACCATCACGTAGAATAAGTGATATTTTGTTTCATGCTTTTTCATTAGTCTTTATTCATATTTAGCAACATAAGTGTAAAACAAGATACTTATTTTAATGATTTATGTCACAATCAAACATGACGTACTATAGGAATAAAGGGCCTTAATCCTTATTTCTTTCCAAAAATAAAATAAAATAGAGATTTACCTCCTTTTCAGTTCGGCAAAACACAAGGACTGAAAAGTTGGAACTTAAAAAGCTTAATTGAAGGTACAATGTTGGATAATCGCTAATTCAGCAATCTCTGTTGGATTTCTGGCATTGCAGTCCATTTCTCTGTACACTGATTATTAAAGTGATTTCAGTGTTTAAATAAAAAAGTTGGTACCATAGATCTCTGCTATTTTTAATTAGCAATTAATTAGTAATTAAGTGGACTTATATTTTAGGAGTTGATTAGCAATATAAATGTGGTAGGCAGGAGATGTTTAGGATTAATCATAACCAAATCTATAAATCTGTGTTATTGCAATCAATTGTATAAAGAAATCAATACTAGATTATCTCTTTCCTAAATCTTACAACTTCACGACAATTTTGAATTTCGAGTAGTCCCGGATATGATTAGTTCAGGTTGTTATCCGTCGTTTTTTTATTTTTTTATTTTAAGTCTGTATTAGGTAGATTTTCGACCATCCAGCTTCGATAGGTTTAGGTTTGAATTGATTTTACATTTTAGATCATTCAGATCTCAGTTTCGGGTAGTTTTTGTTCGTCCGGATTTATATTATCTCAGATTTCAAAATTATTTGAGTTTGAATCAGTTAAAATTTACTATATTTCGGGTCATCTCAATTTTTCTCGTCTCTGATCGAATCAGACTCATTTGAATTTAGATCGGTTTAATTTTATTTTTAATATATCGGGTTGGATTTAAATTTAAAAAATAATGGACGGATTCTTTGAGGAATTCGTATCAACTAAGGTAACAAAATATTTCTGTTTGGATCCGGACCATCCAAATAGAATTTGCACGAGTATTTATTGAAAGAGTCCCGTGCATTTCACTTTGGATCCGATTGATCTGAATTTTGATCGGACAGTTCAAATTTAAACAATAATATTATGTTACCTCAGAGAATATGGATTATTCTTTCAGTAAATCAAGTTTTTTCACCTTTTCTTTATACTATAGAGTGAGACTATGATACTATGTTCTGCCCAGTTTCGATTAAAAAAAAAAAAGATTAATATTATATATGCATATTGCGGATTGATTCTTATTATGAATTAATATTTTTATTTTTCAAATTTAAATTGTTGATATGAACCATTCAACATGATATACATATCAAAACAATCATTTAAATCAAAATTTACATTTTTTTACCTTTTTTTTTTACATTTTTTTAGATAGGCGGAAATCACTTGATCTAAAAATTCTAGACCATTTAAAAATTTAAAAATTTAGTCTATAATTAAATTTCATATGGAGATCATGTTGAATGGTTTGAATTAACTATTTAAACTTTAATAACGAATATATTGATCCACAATAACGACCAATCGGCGCGGCGCTATACATAGTACCATAGCCTCACTCTATACTACAACAAGAGGCCCGATCTTCTCGGACTGCAGCTAGGGTTGTCAATGGTACCTTTTTAGCTGTTTACCTGACCCGTATCGTATTCGATAAGACGAGTATGGGTAAGATTTTTTTTGTTAGCTTATTGGGTATGAGTATGGATAATAATTTTTTTCCATTGACCAGATGGGTAAGGGTATGGATAATGACTATTTCATACCCGTTACCCTATAGGGTAATTATAAAACCTAAATATGTATTCGTATTTTTGAATTTTCTTCCTTTTTAAAAAACAATTTAGTTGAAATTGATTGAACATTTATTTTTATTTTTCATTAGAAATGTAATTACATATTTGTGAAATGAATGAGTTTTTTTTATTTCATTTGTAAACTATAATAAAACTAATTATTATATTAGTAATATCCGTTATTCATCCGCTACTGTTTTGTTACCCGATAATATTAACAGGTAAGGATAGGCAAGATAAGATCAATTTTTAATGGATATGGATAGGGTATGAATAAAATTAATTTTAGTAGATATGTATATATGAAAATATCTCCACCCGATCCATACCGTACCCATTGACATCCCTAACTGCAGCTCACTCACACGGGCTATCGGACAACACAATCTGCATGAAGTGCCATGCTGGCTAGCTGCAGAAACGGTGGCAACTTGTATAGAATTATACAGTTTGCTGGAAGGGATAGACACATTTCAAGGGAGGCAATACAAGGCCCGCACAAGCTCGCCAATTGGACGAGAACAACATGTCAACTCTTCGATGGTATTCTATCACAGAGTTTCTTAGGCGAAATGGAAATCCAACCCTATCTCTCCGAGGAGCAATTTCGTTTCACGCAACAGAGTTAACATGGTTCTCTGTTACATGTAACCCGTTCCAGTAAAAGATTTCAAACCCTGGATCATATGAGGAAGCTAAAATAAAGTCATTTAGGATTAATTGTTTTCTGTTTCATTGGCTTTAGAGCCACAGTAGTCCACAGTAGTCAGTATTTCTCTTGTTAGGTATAAGAAACTTCTTTAGCTTAGCTTCTTTTCCAGTTGTGCTTTTCATTTCTGTTTTACCAGTATTAGCTCAAGATTTTTTTTTTTTATAAAACCACAATTAAAAAATCATAAGTTAGGAAACAAATATGATGTCTTTTTTTTTTTTTACAAAAATCATAAATACCGAATAAGTTATTCAATACCTCCTGAAATTTTTATTAATATCCAGAAAAAATATTAAATTTCAAAATCAACATCCTGTTTGACAAGATTTCGAAATCTGTACAAACCGGAGATTAAATTCCCGATTTCAGGCCGTAAACCGGAAATTTATTTCCCGGTTTTCGAATTCCAGAATCGGAAAATAAATTTCCGTTGGTTTGGAATTCCAAAACCGGAAATTATATTTCTGGTTCTAATTTGTTTTTTTTAAAACAGAAAATATTATAATTTATTTATTTTTTGTATTGAAATATTAGAAATATTTTATATATTTCTTAGAAAATAGATGGAATACTATATAATTTGATTTATTATAAAGACTAGGACAAATAACCCGGATCAACATTTTCAGGCTGGATTTTTCGCGGCTGTAGGAAAAATTAAAATATTACTTTTTGTGTTATTGGAAATAAATAAAAATATTTTGAATCTGAGTTATTGATTCCGGTTCAAAAGCCACTTTTAGATAAATACAAATAATATTGTGATCTTACTATTTTTGAAAAAAAAACAAAAAGATTCCCTGACATCTCTGAAAAAAAAAATTTCAAACAAACTTTTTTTGTTTTTTAAGGTTGTAACCAAAAATTAAAACCGGTTATAACATTTTTATTTTTTTCCAATAACAATAACACAAAAAGAAATATTTTAATTAAATTTTTTCTTACAGTCGCGAAAAATTCGGCCTGAAAAATGTTAAAAAAATGTTAATCCGGTTATTTATCGCAGTCTTTCTAATAAATCAAATTATATAATATTCCATCTATATTCTAAGATATATATAAAATATTTCTAATATTTAATACAAAAAATAATAAATTATAACATTTTCTGTTTTAAAAAAAACATAGAACCGGGAATATAATTTCCGGTTTTGGAATTCCAAAACCAAAACCAGAAATTTGTTTCCCGGTTCTAGAATTCGGAAAACGGGAAATAAATCTTCGGTTTTACAGCCTAAAACCGGGAATTTAATCTCCGGTTTGGACAGATTTCAAAATTCCTCTGCATGGGGTGTAGATTTTGAAATTATTTATTAATGTTGGATATTAATAAAAAAATTTGTCATTTATGTCTAAGGAGTACTGAATAGCCTATTCGGTACCACCTAGTTTTACCTTTTTATTTGACACTGTCCACATAAAAAATTATGGCATGGGAGCCTTGGATTTAAATGGAACGCACCAAATAACCTATTCAGTACTTGTGACTTTTGTAAAAAAAAAAAAGACATCATATTAGTTCCCTAATTTATTGGTTTTTAATAATGGTTTATACAAAAAAGGATTAGGCGATTAGCTCAATGTCATAGATTCATTTCAATTCAATGAATATACCTACGGATTTCAGATTAAAAAAAATGGTAACTTGTATGAATTTTTTTTAACAGTTACTAACATTTAAGAAACTTCTGTTTTTGTTTTCACGGAGGAAGTAGGGCTATTTCTAGGAACATAACTTGCCCAATTTTATGTTCAAACTACCGAACATGTCTTTTAAGCTAGGCACAACAATTTTGGGCTGTTTTACAGAGACAATGCCACAGTGGAAGAAAAAGAGTGCCATTAAGTTTACCCCAAATATAATATTTCGAACATGACTTTTCCTGTGGCGTACTTAGAAAGCCCAAAAGTCAGATGCCAAAACAAATGATAGAAGACTACAGCAAGGTGGGGATCAAAATTAAAATAGACGACACCTACATGACAAAGCGAGATTTGAAAAGAACAAAAAATGTTGGAACGAACAAACAAACTATGATAAACAAGGAAATCTTGAGGGAACTGTTCCTTGGGCGCGGGCGCGTCTCGTTTTTCTCACTGGTTCGTCCGTGAGTGAACAAGTGACATTTCCAATCAAATTTTATTATTGGGCTTGGTTGAATTTACAGTCTATTTATTTTAACTGATACTTAGTGTGATGGGATAAAGATTGATTTCATAAATTAATAAAATTTATCATAGATTGCAAACTAAAAAAATAATAATGTAACCTTTTTATTTGTTTCATATTGATAAATTTAAATATCAGCTACAGACAAAATGAGCGAACACAGTTTAATTAATTAATTAATATGATATGACTTATGATTTAGATAACTATGGTTCACTATATATTATACTTCTAAATTGCAATCTTTGTCCAATCTATACTTAACTAAAATAAAACACTGAACTCTATTAAAATACACATGTCCTTTGAATTGAAATAAACACTTGTCAATGTCGTATGGACATAACTGTTGATTTGCCACATGTTTGACCAGAATATATTTTCCTAGCTTTCAAGTTCAATATTTGCATAATGCACAGTCATTGCAGTAGAAATGAATAATAGGTCCTAGAATACAAACCTTTCAAAATTAAATGATTACTTGTCTATTGAGAAATTATGACTTCCAGGGAAGGTATAACTATCATAACATTCCAAACTAATGTTGTAAATAACGGTGTGCGTTAGTTCAACGAATGAACAGATGAACATCCAATAATCAAAATTTTGCGATTTAATTAAAGTTATATGTATATACTTGTAATTATTAAAAATAATTAATTTAATTCATCAAACTTATCAAATAAACTTAATTTAATTTAGTTATATGTATGACTAATCGGCCGATTAGACGGGCTAAAGGGCTGTTTTTTACAACACTGTTCCAAACA
Organism: Carex kokanica; assembly: GCA_025461125.1. NCBI lineage: Eukaryota > Viridiplantae > Streptophyta > Magnoliopsida > Poales > Cyperaceae > Carex > Carex kokanica. Next base: position 653,525 of record JAJGRX010000113.1, on the reverse strand, counting down.
CTGCTAATGTGCATGCAATGAAGCACCCAAAGAGCGATATATGTTGACAAAAATTCTAACAACCAGAAAACGGTACTGATTATTTTTATTTTCCCAAATATAAATTTGCTATTGGCAAATAAAGGTTTAGATTATCTACTTTTGCTAACTCTAACCTTCAACTGGCAACTTACTGCTTTCGTATACTATTCTTGAATCCACTGCTGTCTTGGTATTTGGCAAAATACACACTCACATTTGATTTGCCAAAGAAAAAATAATTAAAACATGCCACCACAGTTAAAACACCGAATTTTTTATTTATATCCAAAAAATAAATCAAATTACAAAAAATACCCATGTTATCTTGAAAATTCGAAAAATACTCAAACCGGAAATTTTTTTTCTGGATTTGGCCTCTAAATCCGGAAAAAAAATTTCCGGAAATTGAACTCCAAATCCGGAAAAAAAATTTCCGGATTTAACATTTTTTTTTTTTTTTAGAGTTTCCGGAAATTTTTTTTCCGGATTTAACTTTTTTTTTTTTTATTTTTTTTTTTAGAGATTCCGGAAATTTTTTTCCGAACTAAATAAATTTTTTTTTTTTTAAGAGAAAAATAGCTAAAATACTGAAATCTAACGCTACAAAATCGAATTATTTTTTTAAATATTTGTTTCATTAATTTAAAAAATTTCAAAATGGTGTAGAATAATTTAGAAATTATCAAAATAGCTAAAATACTGAAATCTAACACTAAAAAATCGAATTGTTTTTTTACTACGAATAGGGCCGATTTTGTGCTATAATACGGTAAATTTACTAAAATACGATAAATTACGCTAAATTACGTATAAATGGGACTTATTTTGTGGCATCTTTCATAAATCATAAAAAATAGTAAAAAAAATTCCAAAAATAATAAAATTTGGTGTTCTAAAAGTTTATTACATAACTAATTTACTGAGCTACGTAGATTGAATAATAGAAATGAAAATCTTAATCGGAAACTTCAACTGAAGTTTTGAGGCTCTTCTATTTGTTTTTTGGCGATTCTGAATTTGGAAAACTGGCAAAGCCAGTCCGGACACATGCGCATTTTCGCAAGCTTTCCGAAAAGTGGTCATTTGCTGAAATCGGACACTCGAGCGCCGTTTTATGGCCGTTTGAAGTTTCGTCGTCGTTTTTCGCCTTCTCAGTGAAGATATTATCCCTATTCGTACGTAATTTAGCGTACTTTACCGTATTCTAGCATAATTCTACATAATTATTGTAATTTAGTGTAATTCAGCATAAATCAAGTAATTTGGCTTGTTTTAGTATAAATATGCTAATTATATATAAAAAAATGTAATCTAGCAAATATTTAAAAAAACAATTTGATTTTTTAGTGTTAGATTTCAGTATTTTAGCTATTTTGATAATTTCTAAATTATTCTACACCATTTTGAAATTTTTTAAATTAATGAAACAAATATTTAAAAAAATAATTCGATTTTGTAGCGTTAGATTTCAGTATTTTAGCTATTTTTCTCTTAAAAAAAAAAAAATTTATTTAGTTCGGAAAAAAATTTCCGGAATCTCTAAAAAAAAACCAAAATTTGTTAAGTTAAATTTTTTTATCCGGAATCTCTAAAAAAAAAAAATGTTAAATCCGGAAATTTTTATTCCGGATTTGGAGTTCAATTTCCGGAAAATATTTTTCCGGATTTAGAGGCCAAATCCGGAAAAAAAATTTCCAGTTTGGGTATTTTTCGAATTTTCAAGATAACATGGGTATTTTTTGGATATAAATAAAAAATTCGGGTTAAAACATTTGTTTTTCTTTAAGAGAAGAAACAAAAGAAATGTAATGTGGGCCGACATTTTTATTAATACCCCAAGTTAATTAAAGATTATTAAAAATACCCACGGTTCCCGAAAATTTTTAAAAATGCCCAAACCGGCCATTAAATGGCCGGTACCGAATAAATCTCCCAACCGGCCATTAAATGGCCGGTACTGATATTTTTTTTTTTTTTTTTTTTTTTTTTTTTTTTAGAAAAATAGCTAAAATACTGAAATCTAACACTAAAAAATCGAATTGTTTTGTTAAATATTTGTTAGATTACTTTTTTCATAGCATATTTATACTAAAATACACTATGAATATGACCGATTTTGTGCTAAAATATGCAAAATCCGAGATTTTTATTTTTACCCAAAACAGAAAATATATATAAAATAGAAAATATATATAAAAGATACAGAAAATATATATAAAAGATACATCAAAGACCCTAAAAACTCTGAAATTATAAAAAAATGTTCAAAAGTCCATGAAGGAAGACTCGGATCGCGAATCTGAGCCCGCAAATGGGCGAAACGGATCGTAGATGGGTTTCGGATCGGGTTTTGGGCTGTGGAGTTCCTGTCAAAATTTCAGCTCGATCCGACGGACGGATCAAAAGTTACGCTCCTTTTCGTGAAGCATGCACAGGCCCATATTGCATCATTTCCGATTAAGATTTTCATTTATATTCTTCAATCTACGTAGCTCAGTAAATTACCGTATTTTAGCATAATTCTACATAATTATTGTAATTTCAGCATTTTAGTAAATTTACTGTATTTTAGCATAATTATTGTAATTTACCGTATTTTAGTACAAAATCGGCTCTATTCGTAACATATTTTCTAACAAATATTTAACAAAACAATTCGATTTTTTAGATTTCAGTATTTTAGCTATTTGTCTCTTAAAAAAATTTAACATAATTTAAAGTAATTTAGTGTCAATCAGCATAAATTAACATAATTTCAAGTAATTTAGCGTATTTTAGTATAAATATGCTATCAAAAAAGTAATCTAACAAATATTTAAAAAAATAATTCGATTTTTTAGTCTTAGATTTCAGCATTTTATCTATTTATCTAAAAAAAAAAAAAAAAAAAAATTAAATGGGGGACCGGCCATTAAATGGCCGGTTCCCCTCTTTAATAAAAAAAAAAAAAAAATTGCGGAACCGGCCATTAAATGGCCGGTTTGGGCATTTTTAAAAATTTTCGGGAACCGTGGGTATTTTTAATAATCTTTAATTAACTTGGGGTATTAATAAAAATGTCGGTAATGTGGGGCTTATGGGCTCAAAAGCGCTTTAATTCGGAAGAAGTCAAAGGCCGTAGTTACATCGGATCTTGTGATTTCGGGTACAATTTTCTCTTTCTACAGGGGATTTGATGTGACTACCCCAGCAAAGCCCCAGGTCTAACAAGTAACAAGAAGACCTATTAAAGCTGATGCGATCGATCTGCTGCCGTGCGATCAGTTCACATGTGGCCGTTTCTTACTCGTCGTTTTGTTTGGTGGTGCCCACCTTTATCGGAGCTTCAATTCCTCTGGGAGACTGGGATTGGGTTGAAAAAATCAGTCCGTTTAAATTTACGGAATCGTTGAGATTCGTGCTGAGACATAAAGAACAGTTCGGATCTAATCCGACGCGATCAGACCAGGTTAGTTTAGTAATAACTAGTAAAATGCTCCCAGTTTTGCTGAGAGGTATTCTTGTAAACGACTGCGGAGTCAACAGCAACAGGTTAGTTACTGTCTATTTATTTCAAAAAAAAATTTAGACTGGAACTTGCCTCAATGGAAGCAGATACACATTTCTCCTTCGTTCTTTAAATTTATTTAATTTTATTATCATGTAGAAATATTTTAACAATCAACAGCAACGCAACATACCTTAATACCACGGGAATTTTTTTTTACATGTATTTGACACAACAGTGTGAACTTGTATCCTCTGCATTAGGGACATGCGTTGTAGATCTGGACTGTCCGATTGAGATCCGCACTGATATTGAAGGACTCTATGCATCATAGACGTGTATCAGATTGGCTTTGATCCTGATTAGACTGTCGAAATTCATTGAACTCAAAAGATACTCTTTTAAGTTAATGCAGATGATGCGGACTCCAACAATGTAGCCACTTAAACAACAATAATGATCACTTCAAATCCAGTGATAAATATCTATGTAATTGAATGTAAGGTAGGAGTACATAAATAAAGATTTTTTTTCTATAAAAGGGGTGGATTTTTTACTCATAGAAATTATTAAAAAAATAATAGTGAAAAAGAGAAAGAGTATTTCATTTGTTAAAAGAAAAAAAATCGGAGTCGTTGTTTTCGATTCAAGTTTTTGAATCAGAAACAACGCTACCGATCCAAAACGTAATTTTTTTCTACTCCAGTTTTACAAGATTTATGTAGAGAGTTATAAATCACGTGAAGGAGAAGTATCTTCCAAAACTGTCCCCTTAGTCCCTTGCCTTTTTCTTTGTATTCAGCTGAAGTATGAAAGGTGGGCCCCACAAGCTATTTTTTTTTTATTCACTTATAGCCGAGATTTTTATTAATACCCTAAAAAAAAAAAAATAATAAAAATACCCTCAATTTTAAAAAAATTTTAAAAATACCCTAACCGCCCCATGATGGGGCGGTTCACCATACCCGCCAAACCGCCCTATGGTTGGGCGGTTCTGTTGGCCGAGAAAACCGCCCCCCTATGGGGCGGTCCACTATACATACTATAAAATCCCATAAAACTGCGCACTCTCTCCCTCACACTTCATTTTCGCTCTCGCCCCGCCTCTCGCTCTTTACTGTGCTCCGAAGGTATTTTTTATAATTTTATTTTATTATTATTTAGTTAATGTGTATTACTGTAGGTTACTGTAGATACTGTAGGTTACTGCTGATTACTGTAGGTTACTGTAGATACTGTAGATTACTGTAGCTTACTGTAGATACTGTAGATTACTGTAGCTTACTGTAGATATTGTAGCTTACTGTAGCTTACTGTAGGTTACTGTAGATTACTGTAGCTCACTGTAGATCACTGTAGATTACTGTAGCTTACTGTAGATTACTGTACATTACTGTAGATTACTGTAGATTACTGTAGATTATTTATTATTATTTTTGTAATTTTTTTTTATTTTAATATAATTTTAATTGTTGTTGTTTACTAATAATTTAATTGTGTATTGTTATTTTGTAAGTGATAAAAAAATTGTTTATTAATGCAGCTATCAAAATGTTGGTTACACTGCATATGGGCGGGAAGTTCGTGGTGGGTGTGGAGGGAGTATATTACACGAAAGATCCAACCCACGGCTTTGAGGTTAACGAAAACACCTCATTTATGGAACTTAAGCAAAAGGTATTCGAAAGGATTGGTGTAAACAACAACCGGTATGACATAGATTTAGTTACTCGGGTTGACACAGGGAGGGATAGACCTTACTATGTAAAGTATCCAATAACAGATGAGGATGGTTGGAGATGTGTTTATAATACTTTTCAATCTGCGGGTACCCCGATAATGGAGTTATATTCCAGAAAGGTCTTGCGTCGGTCCGGGGTTGGACCTTCTACGGACAATACAGGTCATGATAGCCCGGTGCAGCAGCACTCGGGTTTTGAACACTCGGGTTATGACAACTCGGGTGACCGAAACTTCGGTCATGCACCACCCGTTCATACTGATTACACCGCTGATTACACCGCTGATTACACCACTGAGTATACCACTGATTACACCACTGATTATACCACCGACCTACCACCACCGCCGCCGCCGCCTCCTATTCAACCCGTAATCCAAGCCAGATTTCCTTCTGTACCACCGTCCGTACCTATAATTGTACCTGTTATGGTTCCCCGGAGAGATGCTATGTTGGAGGCTGAAGGGGTTGATGCCATACCGGAACATGAAATTAACTCGGGTGATAGTTGGGACGGGGATTGGAATTCTGATGCATTATCAGACGGTGATGGAGATTATGCACCCAGCCATGACAGATTTCCTATTAGAGGTCGGACAGACAGACATCCGGTCGCCACATTCAACGATACTACTGCTTTTGAAGAAGCAGACATAAGCTATTTTGGGAAGCGTGTCGTTTACAACACAGAACTTGCTCCGAATCAGGTTTATACCAACATAGAGGAACTTGTGAAGAAAGTCCAAGAAACTCATATTCGCGGCAACTGGGAGTGCACAATACAAAAGCGAGATCGAAAAAGGTTAGTTGTTGTTTGCAAAGACTCACCGCGATGCGAGTTCCGACTGTATGCAACCCCTGTGGGTAAGGGGGACGCATGGATCATTAAGAAATGTGAACCACCTCATACATGCAAGTCTGCGTCGTCAAGGACAGACCATGCACAGCTTACGGCATCACTTATTGCCGATGTAATTGAGAGGGATGTTAAGGACGACCCGTCGATCAGCCTTAAGGAGGTCGGTAGAGCGGTGAGACACGCTTACGACCATGTAACCCCAAAGTACAACAGGTTGTGGAGAGGGCGTGAACTTGCGATTTGCAGATTGTTCGGTAGTTGGAAGGGTTCATACAACTTGCTTGCACCACTGCTCCATGCCATATCAAGTACAAATCCCGGCACAAAGTTTGAATGTTGGAATGTCACCGATCCTGAGAAGCGCGACGCGATGCAGTTCAAGGCCATAGCATGGGCGTTTGGTCCGTGCATTCAAGCTGTGCCATATATCAGACCTGTTATCAGTATAGATGCATGCTTCTTGTCTGGCCGTTACGAGGGGAGACTGTTGATAGCATGTGCATATGATGCCGAGAACCAGTTGTTGCCTTTGGCATTTGCAATTGTCGAGAAGGAGGACGGTGAAAATTGGGGTTTTTTCATGAGTTTCTTGCGAAGAGAGGTGGTTGGGAACAGGTTCTTCTGCGTCATATCAGACCAGCACAAAGGAATCAAGTATGTCTTTGATCGAACAGATTTCGGGTGGTCGACAGCTCACGGCGAATGTGTGCACAGGCTGTGTATGCAGCACGTTGCAGAGAACCTCCACAAGCATGTCGGGAACGACCAATGGGTTGCAGATACATTTAAAATTGGATGCAGAAGGAAGAAGCCGAGGAGGCTGGAAGAGATGTTCAAAGAGTTTGCCAAGGTATGTATATTTTAGATGAAATTTTAATAAACTATTTACTTATATTTTTCTAATCTGAAAATTTATTTCTGTGTAGTACTGTCCGAAGGCAAATTCGTACTTACTCAAGGTGGGGAAAAATAATCCGAGAGATCTGCAAGAAGCACCCGCATATGAGAAAATATTTCAAGCAAAAGATGGAGGTTGGAGATGGGGAATAATGACGACAAATGGGTCCGAGTCCTTGAATGCTGTTTTCAAGCAGAGCCGGATGTTGCCCGTGGCAGCCATTGTGGAGGACACTTTCTACAAGCTAAATGCATGGTTCGTTGACCGGCGTGTTAAAGCACGAGAATTACTCTTCAGGAACCAGGCATTTTCAACAAGGGTGGAGGGCAAACTACGTAAACATAGGGAGAAGGGTTCAGTTATGACCGTTGTCCCGTATGGGGATCGCACCTTGGAATTCGAAGTGCACTCTCCGAATGAGTATGTTCCAACCAGCCGTAGAGCAGATGGGACTATGGAGTTTATTAAAAGACCATACAAGTATGTTGTCATTATCGGAGTGGACAATACTGTAACATGTACATGCCAAGGAATCCAACTAGCTCACCTACCTTGTTCTCATGTTATGGCGGTGTGCCGAGTGAGAAACTTCCGTGAGGATGATTTTGTCGCCGACATGTACCGTACCGATTACCTTGCGAGTACTTGGGGTGCATCCTTCCATCCTTATCCCAACCAGCATGCTTGGCCAGCCTACGTTGGGGATGAACTCAACCCACCCAAGAAGATCAGGTTAGGGAGAATACTTTGTATATGCACTGACCATCTTTTTCATATAGTTATTTAACTTCTTTTTATATCAGGAAAGGGAGAAGGCCCCACAAGCGTGCTGTAATGACAATGGATGAGATGCAGGGTAGGCGAATGGGACATCAGGCTCGCCGTTCAACTTGTGACAGGCAGCGAGCAGGTACATTTCATCTTGTATTTTATAATTCATTTTATATTTTTCAATTTCAATAACATATCATTTTTTGTGAACTGGAATGCAGAGGCCATCAACGAAGCCAACGAAAGAGAAAATGCTAGAGTTGTTGCTGAGGCCACCGGTAGCGGTAGTAGTCATGCAGAGGCATCCGGTAGCGGTAGTAGTGTCGCACAACAGACTGGAAGCAGATCCAGAACTCGTCGATTTCTAAATTTGTTCGGTCGTCGTCGATGAGTTTGTGAACTGATTTAATTCGTAGTTTGTAACTATTTTATATGCTTCAGTTTTGTTATTTTCATAACGCAATTAAATATGCACAGATTGACAACATAAAACATAAATAAACAATAACTAGATGGAATAAATACTTCAAAGAATACAATATACAACATAAATCATTAATAATTAGTACAAACAACAATAAAAATACCTACGTCTTAAAAATATATACATCTTAAATCATTAAAAATATATACATCTTAACAATATATATATCTTAACAATATATATATCTTAAAAAAGAAAAATATATCTAAACAATATATACATCTTAAAATATATATACATCAATATACAATTTCCTTATAAAAATATATAAAATCTGAAAAAAAAAAAAAAAAAAACACTGAACCGCCCCATCTCTGGGCGGTTTTCTGGAGGAGGTGGACCGCCCAGAAATAGGGCGGTTTTCTTCCATAAGTGGACCGCCCCATTATGGGGCGGTTAGGGCATTTTTAAAATTTTTTTAAAACTGAGGGCATTTTTAATATTTTTTTTTTTTTTTAGGGTATTAATAAAAATCTCGGCACTTTTAGAGAGAACTTGACCATTGTTTTCGCTATTACACTGGGGAAAAAAAAAACAAATTTTGTTTGAATTAGTATCGATTAAGCTGATCCAAAACTTGGATCGGAACCATTGATTTCAATATTTTTAGCAATCTGACAAATATTGCACTCTTTCTATTTCTCTACCTCCTTTCTTATTAATTTCTATAAATAAAAAATTCTCCTAAAAATGTCCTTTCGTACGAAATTGGTCCACAGCAAAATTTGTTGTTATTATGCTTTTGGTGTTGCCTCTGGTTTCCTGATCATATATTAGTATTTAAAATTTAATGGATAAGGATAATTCAATCTGTAAATATTTCATGGTAGGGATAACTCAGTATTCAAATATTTATGAATAAGAATGTGATTTTGAATGTCAAAGTGAATACGATTACGAATCCGTATAAAATATTATAACATTTATATTTATTTATAGATATCGGTATTGAAATAATTTACCTCATTATAAATTTAATGTATTGTCTGAGATCTTAATAATTTTTTTTTTCTAATATCTGAATTATTTTCGTATATGCATTTTAATTCGTTTAATTTCAATTGACATCCCCCTTGTCTATTAAATGAGCAGCCGTCTCCCTCAAGTATTTCTCAATTTGTTTAGTGCATAATGACATTTCGCTCAAGCCCAGGGGTTTCAATGAAATCTTTTTAACTGTTTATATGATTGGTATTGTATTCAATAAGGCAGTTATAGATAAGAATTTTTTCCTAAATTTAACGGGTATGGATATAATTAAGAAAAAAATTGTTAGCTTATTTGATGAAAATACGAGTAAGAGCTATTTCGTACCTGTTATTATATAGAATAATTGTTAAATATTAAATTATATATGACAAATTGTTTTATTTATATAGATAGCTATATATAGAAGTAGATGGATTTATATAAAATAACATTTGATTCTACCGAAATTTTTTTTCTTACCACCCACAAAAATCGGAATTAAATCAATACCACCCGTTAATTCAGAATTCAGATTCCACCACGTACGCGTACTGGATCTGCGCACAGATCCCCAATCCGTACGCGTAGTGGATATGCGGACCGATCCGCTCGCACAGTGAATATGCGCACGGATCCGTGCGCATAGTGGGTCGGCGCACCGATCCGTTCGCGTAGCCAATATGCGTGCTTGGAGAGAGAGACGCGCACCGATTTCTTTCTTTTTCCCTTTCTTTTCCCCGGTGGGTCCCATCTCTCTTTTCCCTTTCTTTTCCCGGGTGGGTCCCGTCTCTCTTTTTAATTCATTTTCCCTTTCTTTTCCCCGGTGGGTCTCATCTCTATTTGAGATCCGATTGGGAGGGAGCACTTGGCAGCGTCTAGAGCTCCACGCACGCATATTGGCTACGCGAACGGGTCGGTGCGCCGACCCACTATGCGCACGGATCCGTGCGCATATTCACTGTGCGAGCGGATCGGTCCGCATATCCACTACGCGTACGGATTGGGGATCCGTGCGCAGATTCAGTACGCGTACGTGGTGGAATCTGAATTCTGAATAAACGGGTGGTATTGATTTAATTCTGATTTTTGAGAGTGGTAAGAAAAAAATTTCGATTTATTCTATTGAAGTAGATGGATTTATATAACATTTTATATAATTTTAATTTAGTAATTTATGATGAGGAGGGTTCAAATGCCTTCATTTTTTGTGCATCCATCATGCCTCCATTATTTAAAACTAATTTAAAACTTAAAATTCAAAAATAAAACCGTTAGATATGAACTACATTTTATCTATGCACGTGTAAAAAATTATGGCATTTCAACTTTGTTTTGGTTGTCATCTTGAGCTTGTAAAAATGTATACTAATGTAGATAATTTCTGGACGTTGATTTTTCAATTTATTGATTCACATAAATGTAAAATTGAAATGTGATAATTTTTTATGAGCACATAGAGAAAATAACATATATCACATCTAACGATTTTATTTTGACGTTTAAGTTTTAAACTTTGAGTTATTAAAGTTTTTAAAAAATGGAGGCATGATGGAGACACAAAAAAATGTAGGCATTTGAACCCTAAATAATGTGTTTATTAATTAGTCATTTGAGACAACGTTAAATTACAATATTTTTATTGATTAATAATTTATAATTAAAAATAATGGGATAAAAATATACTTTTTATATATACAATAGTACGCTAAATAATGTGTTTGATAAATTTATTTATTTATTATATTTTTAGATCCAATTATATATAAATTAATAATTATGTATTATTTGTTTTGCTATATGTTATTTTAATGAATAAGGATATAGTGTGCAAGGCTAAAACTTAACGGATAAGGGTAGTATTAGTAAGACTAAGGGCCTGTTCGGCAATATGGGAATTTTGTGGAATGAGAATTTTAATTTGTCAAAACCAAAGTTATTTAATCCATGGGTAATTTTAGAATATAGGTGTTCGGCAAATGCATGGAAAATTTATTAGGATGTTAGTTTGTTTTTCTTTTTATAGAAGATGTAATACTACAATTAAATTATATTAAGTGTATTAATACTAATCACTGATTATGATTAATATAATTATATATATCACATTCTAAAAAAATTTAAATGAGTGAATTGACTATACAATGCAAAGTAATAATTTATTGTATTATTAAATTGTGTTTGTTTAATTAAGTGCTTGATTGTACAAGTTAATTTCAGTTTAATTAATTAAACAAGTATTAATTAGGATAATTCCTCTTTTAATTAATTAGTATTAAATTGTGTTTGTTTAAAAAAAAATGGCTTAAATTTTTAGGGGTTATAAACCTTTCAATTAATGAAGTTTCTGAAAATTTAATGTATGATAAAAGTTTAAGCTAATGGTTTATTACTGCTAAAAATTGGAAGGTTTAATGTATGATAAAAGTTTAATGTATATGTCAACTTTGTTTAATTAATATTTTGATAACTTCAACATTTGAAAAAAAACGGAGGTCTAAGCTAATGGTTTTTTCTCATGAAATAGGAGGCAAAAAGTAGGAAAAATACTCATATAGGAATACAGATAGGAATTTATACTTGATCTCCGAACAGATCTCGTGACAGAATTCCTAAAATTTCAATTTTTTTCCAAAATTCCCATGAATATTGCTAGTGCCGAACATGCCCTAATTTTATGTTAGTAGGAAAGGAAAATACTTGCACCCGATCTGATCTGTATCGAACCTATTGACACCCCTACTCAAACCTAATTTGTACTCGAAAATAATGTGTTGTCACTTGTCACTTCTTGTTGAGTTAATTAATTTCGATTATAAAATCAAGGCTTAAATGTGGGGACGTACTATTTAAGTATTGTCAGATCAATAAGATGGACATTAGGTAGTGTGCGTACTGAATATGTAAGCACGGGCATTAATATGTACGACATAGATTTTGCTGTTCATATGATTGCAATGCAACCAGACAAATAAAACAATCCACTAAGAGGCATGAGGCATCATTAGCGTGTATTATGGAAGAGAGAGTATATATAGCACGTGCCTGTATTACAAATTCATCACTATCTTCTTTTTCCCAAGCAACAAAATCCTCGTATATAAATGATATAATCTAGAAACTTTTTTATACGATATATATGTAACAAGGGTGAGATACATAATGCATATTTATTTTGTCTAGAACTTTAAAAATAGTGAATTCGTTTAATAAAAAAAGTGAAATTTCTCTAATAAGGAATTAGATTAGTGAGGTCGCGTAAAACAGTACTTTATTCAATAAAATTATCATTAATAAAACTAATTACGTATCCCAGCATCTGGATCCAATATATTTGTGTGCGCGTCTGGTGCCGGATCAAATTTTGATTCCAAATATTTATCCTAAATGCTCTGTAAGTTTATTGAGATTTTTTTTGTAAAATACAGTTTTATTTTTATTTTGTTAGATGTTTATTATTCCTTTTCAAATTTAAACACTAAAAAGTTCATTTATAAACTATATTTCGTTATTGGTAAGTTTTTTAGATCAAAAATCGTTATAATTCAAATTTGATTATTTCTGATATAATTTTGAAGTCTTACAGTCGTATCTTGAGAATATCAATCTCATATATTAAATTCTGCGTACGAGTATAATCATCCCCGAATCCACATTTAAATTAATAATAGTACCCGTTAGGCGCATGACATCCTTTGCTAATTATTTCATTAGCCACTTGAGATTTTAATCAATCCCACAGATTTGTCTTAATTAAATTTTCACTTACCGGCCCAGAGGCACAAGTACAGCCAGGTTTTAAGTCTTATTTAAAATTTTCTTATCAATGCCCTAAGCCCAAGCCCAAAGTCACATTTTTACTTTCCAATTCAATTGCTCTCAGGCCCAATAAAATAATGTCCATTTATAATTTTCCTGTAAAATTTTCGGGCCAAGCCCGAAAGCATCAAACATCCACACACTCAATAAAGAGCAAAAGAGGTGTTGCCGTCAAAAGATAAGAATGGATACGGATCCGTTTTCACTCCTACCTGAGCGACCATAGTTCACAAAATTTTCTCAATTTGTTTGGTGCATAATAACGATAATTTTTTATCTATAGAAAATATTAGAAAAGAAGAGAGAAAAATAGAAAGAGTATCTCTGAATTTTTTATTTGTAAAATTTCTACTGATCTAAATTATTCAAAGTTCAGATCGGCTGAAATACTACCGGTTAAAAACTATTATTATTATTATTTTTTGCACATGTTTACATGTGTTCGGATAACTCCATTATCTATGACTCACTGATTTATGTTGTGCTTCTTGTATGATGAAACCACAGAAAATTTGAACACACGTCTATTTTTTTTTCTGAATTAAAAAATATAGTTTGAATTGATAGAATTTATACTGATTCTTCTATCCATAAAAATTCAACTGTACTCATTCTGTTTTTATCTCTTCTTCTTTGATATTTTCTCTATAGATAAAAATTTGTAAGTTCGCTCAAGCCTCTCCTATGTACTCTAAAATAATGTGTTCTCACTTCTCGTTGATCTAATAAATTTCGATCATAAAAATCCAGGCTTAGTTACCTATATGCAAATGCAACGACAATACTATTTAAATATTGCCAGACCAATAAAGATCAACATTGAGTAGTTTGCAGAGTATTGGATTTGTAAGCATTGGCAATATTTAGTACGGTATTAATTTTGCTGTTCATATGATTGCAACCGATCAATCAACTAAGTGGCATTAATATATATACATATACAAGGAAGAGAGAGTATATATTGTTGGTAATTATGGTTGCAAATGGACCCCCTGTTTTTGTTGGTAATTCTTAATCGTCAAAATTAGCGCTTAATATGTTATTATTCGTTATTGGATGTTATTTTTAAGCACCGTTCTGGATTTTAATCTGACAAAGGGATAATATCAAAATACAGGAGAATGGAGTGCAGAATGTGGAGGGTGTGAGAATAAGGATTAAGGCAACAAAGCAAGATTATCAAAGATTTGCGCAGGCCGAATCGAATGTGTACGGACGATCCACATTTGATTGGGCCTATTGGACCTGAAAGAATTGGAATAATCACTGGAGCTTGAAATGGATGATCGACAATGGCTAATATCTCCAGAGAGGCGGATCTACATGTACGTCAGGATCCTAAGTCATCCAATGATTTAAATATTTTTAATTATGTATATTAAAATTTAATTTATTTTTTATTTTTTTAAGCTTTTATATAGTCTAGCTCCCTCATAAAATGACAAATGTGTGCTTGTAATCTAATGGTAAGAGTTATATTTGGTATTTGTAAGGTCATGGGTTCAATTCCTACTAACCATAATTTTGTTACTTTTTCACATATATGCATTTTATAGATTATAGATTAGCTCTCCCTATTCAAAATTTCTAGTTTAGCCCCTTTGTTCTCTCTTTAAATTAGATGGAGTGATGGACCTTTAGCACTAAGCAGGTCCAGATAATAGTCGGTGGCAAGGACGGGTGCAAACGGATTGGATATTATCTGTTTTGATTTGGATCTGTATCTGAAATTTTACAATATATGATTCTCTAACTTATAATTCTAATTACCAATTATAATTCAAGAAATTTGTTTTAATTTTAACTCTAAATTTAACCCAAATTATAAATCAAACATCTAGAGGGGGAATTTTATTTTTCAGAGGGACAAAGTCGATCAGAACATTCCGATTTCCACTAAAACTCAAAATCCAGGGGGGCAACTACCCTTGAAACCATATGGGTCCGCCCCTGCTCACAAGCACCCTTGCTACTAGAATTTCGCCTCAGCCACCTTGCTGCTAGAGTTTCGCTCTGCTGCTAAGGTTTCGCTTCAGCCACCTTGCCTCATTGCTGTGCATAGGGGTGGAGAAGGAAAGGCCAAACCCTCTCCGCCGCCTTACCCCTTTCGCTGCTAGACTATGTTACTCAGATACTTCAAATTGACCTTCGTACCTGTGTCGGACACGTATCGGATACCGATACGCGCCTGATAAGGCACCGATACGTATCCGATACGCTAGCTGGCGTATCCTTACTTAGTCGCGAAGGTGAACCGCGCCCGCACCCGTGAGCCGCGCATACACTGGCACTCAAATGTGTTTTTTTTGTGCCCTGCGGGATTCGAACTTGGGACCTCTCCCAAGAGAACCAAAACCTTTAACCACTCCGCTACAGTTTCACTTGTGATATATTCCAATAACTATAGTGTTTAATGAGTGAGGCTACGCCGCTACGGTACTATGAATAGCACGGATTCGTCCGTGCTACGGCTCAATATTTGAGTTTTCAAAATCCTAACGGTCGATCCGAACTGTTCAACATGATTTTCACATGAATATGTACTTGCAGACCAAATTTTATATTTTTTCGAATTTTTTTACTATTTTTTTAGATAGGTAGAAAATCACTGTTTTTGGATGGTCCAAAATTTTCAGATCAAGTGATTTTCTACCTATCTAAAAAAATAGTAAGAAAATAGTAAAAAATGTAAAATTTGATTTGCAAGTACATATTCATATGGAGATCATGTTGAACGGTTCGAATCGACCGTTAGGATTTTGAAAACTCAAATACTGAGCCGTAGTACGGACGAATCTGTGTTATGCATAGTACCGTAGCCTCACTCGTATTTAATCTATTCTTAGATTAAGCCTTTAATTTTTTATAGTTTGAGCCTTTAATTAAATTTTTTATGATTATCTAAATACAATATATAAATAATAAAAATAATACACACACACACACACACACACAAAATGGTAATATACAAACGTTTGTTCCTGGACTCAGGACAAACGATTCGGTTCTTTAATTTTCAAAGTTCAAACAGTTGATCCAAACAGTTAGATATTTAATCTATATTAAAATGTTCTTGGAGACCAAATTTTACATTTTTTAGATTTTGTTTTACTATTTATTAAGATGGTTTGAAAATCGCTGATTTTATTAAAATTATGCACCATTGAAAAACAGCGACCTTCAAACCAGCTTAATAAATAGTAAAAAAATTCTAAAAAATGTAAAATTTGGTCTCCAAGCACATTTTAATATAGATTAAATATCTAACGGTTTGGATCGACTATTGAACTTTGAAAATCGGAGAACCGAATCGTTTGTTCCTTAGTTCAGGAACAAACATTTGTAATTAGCCATTATATATATATATATAGTCTGACTTAGCTACTCCATGGAGTAAAACGACTTTGTACTCCACGCCATATCTTCATTTTCAAAGTTCAAATAGTCGATTCGAACCTTCCAACATGTTCTTCATATTGAAATGTACTTGGAGACCAAATTTTACATTTTTTGGAATTTTTTTACTATTTATTAAGCCACTTTGAAAATCTGAAAATCCTTATGAACAGTAAAAAATAGTAAAAATTTCTGGACCGCCGGATCAGTGATTTTCAAAGTGGCTTAATAAATAGTAAAAAAATTCCAAAAAATGTAAAATTTGGTCTCCAAGCACATATCAATATGGAGAACAACTTGAGCGGTTCGGATCGGTCGTTTGGATTTTCAAAATGAAAATAATGAGGCGTGGAGCACCAAGTCGTTTTACTCCATGGAGTAGCTAAGCCCAGCACTATATATATATATATATATATATATATATATATATATAGAGAGCAGCTAACGTCAAAACGTTTGTTCCTGAGCTCAGGAACATATAAGTTTTAAACCGTCTGATCTATTTTAGATTCGTGCCTGATCAGATCTGCTGGGTCGCTGATTTTGCTGATTTGAATTGAGCTTACGCGAACTGGATCCATCCATTTGAACCCTCCCTCCTCTCTTTCTCCCTATCTCCCGTGTAACCCAGGCACCCAGCCCTTTCTCCTCCGCATACTTCCTCTCTCGGTGACAACCGCCGCTCTACCGTCAACCTCTCCAGCGACAACCGGTGCTCTCTCTCCTCTCTCTCACCGCTCTCTTCTATCGGTCCTCTCCTCTCAGCTGAAACTAGGGTTAGCTAGGGACGATCCAAGTCCTTCGTTCAGTGTCTTGTGAAATTGGTAAAACTCTCTCTCCTCTCTCTTGTTATCTCTCTCTAAATTTCTGAAAGTTTATAGCAATTTTGTAGTTTGTTGAAACTAGGGTTAAAAAAACTGAAATTAGTAACCTCTGACAAGTAAATTTCAAGTAAAATTTGAAACTAGGGTTAATGATTGGATTATTTGTGGGTTGGATTTTGTAATCACTGGTACTGTTGCTGGTACCACTTGAAGCGTTTTCTTTGAGTTTGGCTTTACTGGTACAGTTACCGGTACCAGTCTAGTGCTGGCTTGCTTGTTTTTGTTGCTTGGCTGGCTGTGCTGTTTTTCTTGTTCTTCCTTGGCTCTAGCTGGGTTGGTTGCCTATCTGTGCTCTATTTTGAGTATCTACTTGTATTAATTAGTTGTTGCTTCAAATCTTCTTGTCTTTATCAATTTTCATGTTGGGAGGAGAAAATGGCATCCATGCTGCTGGTACTGCTTCCTGGGTGTTGGATTGAGGTTGAAGGTTGCATTTGAACTAGTGTTGTTCCAATCATGGATGATTCTATGTGAGAATTAGTAGTAACATTGCTAGTATTGATAGTGGGAGTGGTGATGATGGGAGCTACAACTGAGGTGACTACGGTGTTCGTCGGTGCAAGGGATGAGATTAATAGTAATGAATGTAATGTAGTTCTTGTATGTTTTTGCGCCTCTCATCCGTAGTAGTTCTTGTATGTTTTTTTTTTAAAGTATGTAATGTATTTGAATGACATGTAATAGTAATGATTTTAGCTAGATGATGTTGGTTTTTGATGTATTTAAGTGACTATTGCTTCTCTAATTTGCACTATGCTTGAGTTCTCTAATTTGCACTATGTTTTTTTTACTTTTCTTAGTGCATAGCACTATACTGTTTTATTTTGTGCTATAGTTTGATTGAAAGGGTATGATTCAAGCATGTAGCAGTGTTCTTGGGGTCTTTATAAGCACACTAGAATTTTTATAGAATTTTTGATGTATTTTAAGTTATTTTATTTTGAGCTTGTAATTTACTGTTGTTGCATTTTATTTTATAGGAAAATACTGCTACAGTACCAGACAAGGGTGGCATTACTTTCTTTTACTGGCACATGTAATTATGATGTATAAGAAAAAATGAATATGATGTATATATGATGATGTTATTTTGTGAAAAGAAACCTCTATACTTGGTTTGGTTTAGAATATATATGTGACAAGGTTATGGCTTGAATCATTATTTTTAGCAATTTTGTCAATTAAAGATTAATTCTTTTCTTGTAATTTTGTCAAATAAAGATAAATTTTTTTTTTCATCATTATGTTTAGCATGCTCCAGAGATACTTTAGAAACTTTACCATATTTTTAGATGAGTTTTATCCATTTTTATTTGTTAAGTGAAATGTGTGCAATACACAGAATTTTAAGATTTTCTACCAACTTCGAATCCCATTTCTGAGCAAACTAATACACAGAATTTTTTGTACTTTATATGAATTTAAAGAGGCAGGACTAACCTATTTACCTGCAAAATTTCATAATTTTTGGGTTATTGTTTCTGTATCAAACAGTATGTACAATACAGGGGCATTTCTGGAAAATGTGCAGAAAAATACAGTATTTTACAGTTTTCAGGTGTGAGATTAAAACATAGCTAAAAAATGGTAGAAAAATGCTAAAAATGAAAAATCAAACTCTAACTTGTGTGTTTTTGAAAGATCTATCTAGCTGTAAGATTAGATTTTCAGTTTAGGTTTCAGATCAGCCTACACTGGAATATTTACCAGCAAAGGTCTTTTTGAGCTTTTTTGGTACCAATCAAGTACTCCTATTGATTTCATTGTTTTTTGTCTGTCTTTGGCTTGTGGAAACTATACTATAAACTTTAAAATTTATATAACAAGCACCAAAATGAATCATGCAAAAGAATGGTAGAACAAGCACCAAAATTTATAGCCATACCAGTTACCAAAATTTATACAATAAGCTCCAAAATTTATATAACAACATAATAATTTGCAAAAGAACAAGCACCAACCAGCACAGAACAAGCACCAAAATGAACAGTACGGTACCAGTTCAGTCAGCACAGAACAATTACATAAATTGCACAAAAACTGCTTACATAAATTGCTTTGGATATAGCTTTGGATTTACACAAAAAACTGCACAAAACATCACATAATATGCACAAAACCTACACCAAAATGAACCCAATTGTTTCGTAAAACCACCAAAAGTGCATTTAAATGCTATGCCCTCAAAACAAGTCTTCTTCATCCCCATAAACTGCATCAGATTCGTAATTTTCATCATCTTCATCATTTTCATCATCTTCACTTATAAATTCATATTCGTCTTCGCTCGCATCTTCTATGGAAATAGGTTCATTTCTTTTACGCTTGCCGTTTTTTATGGAAATTGTCTCTTCTCCTTTACTTGCATTTTCATCCTCTTCTTTCTACAATCATAAAATAAGTAGAACTAGTAAGTCTCTTCTTCTTTTATTAACAGCTCATTAAGCTATTTTAACTTCTAGTGCAGCTCTGAATGTAATGATCGGCCTATTAATAGGCATGTAAATCTTCTCTTTCAATTCAATACAAAACACAGAAATTCAAAATACAATTAAGCTTCTATCTTGAAAGGATAGATAAAAAGAAAATATTTATAGTGCATGCCCTTCAAATTCCTAAATGATCATGTAATATTGTCTTTTACCATGTATTAAACACGGGAATCCAATTAGCTCCTATGTACTGTGTTACTTTTTGTCCTGATTTATTTTCAAAACATACCCGACATTCTCCTTCGTTGGTAACTTCTCCAATTATAAGTCTCTTATTCTTTCTTACCGGTAGCTAATTACAAATGAATACAAAATAACAAATTGTTTAGAACAGGAGAGAGGAGAGAGCGCTTACCAATTTCACAAGACCCTGATCGAAGTCGTTAGGTTGAAATGGCTGGTACTGTTATTTCTCCCCAAACCCAGTCAAACTCAGAGAGGAGAGGAGCGGAGCCCTTTTTGGCTGTTATTTCCCTTGATAACGAAAAGCATTTGCCAAGAGAGGAGAGGAGCGGAGCCCTACTTGGCTGGGTTTGGGGAGAAATTGGGTTACGCAGGAGACATGGAGAAAGACAGGAGGGAGGGTTCAAATGGATGGATCCAGTTCGCGTAAGCTCAATTGAAATCAGCGAAATCAGCGACCCAGCAGATCTGATCAGGCACGAATCTAAAATTGATCGGACGGTTTAAAACTTATATGTTCCTGAGCTCAGGAACAAACGTTTTGACGTTAGCTGCTCTCTCTATATATATATATATATAATATAATAGACGTATCGTATCCTATATTTTTGAAAATTGCCATATCGCCGTATCTGTATCGTATCCGATACGATATCCGTATCCGTATCCATGCAACATAGCTGCTAGAGTTCCTCGCTGTGCTGCTAGGCTGAATCCGAGGGAAGATACTTATCTCCAATATACTTATAATCAGGGAACTATATTATCCTCCTTTTTTCATGTTTTTATCTAACTAATCCTCGGGTTCATGAAAACCGGGATGGATTTAATCATGAATCGCTGACAAGAAATTTGATGCCAACAAGTCATTTGCTCCAGGCTCCAGCAGCTCAAAATTGGGAGGAAAAAAAATACCACATTAATTACCACATTATTCAATTATTGAAATGTGAACATTGCAATGACTACTATACAGAGTAAAACTAGGATGTTCTTAAGTTCATCAAGTTTCTCTGTGAACTCAATTCTAAAATCTATCGGATTGGCTTAAAACGATGAATCCAAACTGTTGAAATACTTTTATCATGTGTGATGTATCTACATGCAAAATTTTCAAACTTTCAAATTAATTTAGTGTAAAATCAAGTGGTCAAAATTAGAAGGTTTATAAATTAATTTTAATGCATTAATTTTTTGAACATTTTTTGACCACTTGACTATATACAAAATTAATTTTAAATTTTAAATTTTTTACATGTAGATGCATCACTCATAAGGTAGAAGTATTTCAACAGTTTTGATTTGTAGTTTGAAACCAATCCAATAAATTTTTGAGTTGAGTTCACTTGATGAATTTAGGAACACCCTAGTTTTACTCCTACTATATATATTGCCACAAGTTTTAGAACACGTTTCGTTAAAAGGAGAATTAATTTGGGGACGGATAGTATTAGTTTAGCGTTTGTATATATTTACAGAACTAGAGCTGCAACTTTGACTGCCGACTTGCTTGAACTCGATTACATGTACACAGCTCGATCCGATATTTTTAAAAATACCCTAAGTTAATTACAGATTAATAAAAATGCCCACACCCATTCGAAAATTTTAAAAATGCCTAAACCGGTCATTTAATGGCCGGTCCCGATTAAAAAGCCCGACCGGCCATTTAATGACCGGTTCTGTGATTTTTTTTTCCTGTTTTACACATTCAGTTAAGAAAAATTTCATGGATAACTAAATACACAAGCAGGTTTTACACAAGCAAGAATGTGATTGCAGAGGTATATGAAATTTGATGTCTCGCTTTCTTATCTATATTCCGACCAAACTTTGTACCAAAACCTGTGCCTAAAACTGTCAAATCGTGTTTATTTCATTGAATATCTATAGAATGTGGTACTGCTGCGCATTTGTTCTTACTTTGCAGAAAACGAGCGAAACCGAGGAAGAATATGGAATTCAAAGGTTTATATACGGTCCGTGTACCTTCTGATGCAGACCATACAACCCTCTGCCCGACCACAGACACGACCAGGACACCATCCACACGACCTGTATATGATGCTGAAATTTCAGCACCTGAAATTAAAACAGTCATAGATTTTGACTCGTAACTCCGTTTTGGGTATATGACCACTTTTCGGAAAGCTTGCGAGAAGATCTACAATCTGAGCCAAATACACAGGCACATGGTCCGTACACATTTGTGTGCGGACCGTACCTTAACTGCCCAACCACACAGAGAGTGCTAAATCTCTACAACACAGACACACGGTCCGTACACATTTTTGTGCGGACCGTACACAGAAAATCCGAAAATCCAGACTGGCGATGGAAACAGATGCCAGCTGGGGAGGTCAAAAAGGAAAGGCTTTAAGACGCGATTTTGGGCATTAAAAGGAGGAGATTGCAGACCTAAAGAAGACGGCTGGCTCTTGGGAGAAAAACTTGGCTTGGAGAAGAAGTTTGGAGACGAATCTTCATCTCTCTTCGAGTTTTGTCATGAACTTTCTTATTGCTATTTGTTTTATTTTCTTTTTAACCATGCTTGAGTATACTTTTATGTTTCGAGGGTTATGATGTAGTCGAATGCTTAGTTTATTTGCTAGTTATTTGGAATTGGTGTTGAATCTTGTGCTTGCTTGATTGTGTAGTATTTTATTGCTTAGTCGAAATTGTTTGAATTGAATTGTTAATCTGTTAGATGAAAGGCCTCATCTAGATGGAAATTGTATAACCTTGATATTCACTCGACCAAACTAAGTATTTGAGATAGGTTTATGAACCGAGAGGTGAAACCAAGTAGTAGCCGAGAGGTGAACTTTTTCTCGTTCGAGAGATCGAGGATATCTTTAGTAAACCAACAAGTGACTTAGGATAATTAAGCCAACAAGCGAAAGTTGAGGTTTGAGAACCCTAGGAGGGAAGAAATTGAATCCCACACCGAGTAATTAAGCCAACACGCGAGAGTTGAGGTCTAGGTACTTTGGTTCGGTCAATAAAACCCTGCACAGGAAACAACACAGAAACCAGTAGTTGTTGTATTAACTCGAGGGCCACACGGACCGTGTATGAGAGTACACGGCCCGTGCATGAAAGTGCACGGACCGGGCACCTTGAGACTTAGCTGAGATGAAATCAGAAACCCTAGGAACCCCTTTTTAATTATATTAAACCCAAATCAAAGTTTACTTTATTGTTTTGAATTTTGTTATTTGAACTGTTAGGACACGTAATACCCCAAATCAACCTTTGCAGACTTCTAGAATCTCTGTAGTTTAAGTAAAATCCGATAATTGTCAAACCGTCCCTGTGATCAATACCCGATAATATACCATACGATAGGACTGTTCACTTGCAGTTTGAACCGAAAGTGTATTTAAGGTTTAAAAAGTAAAGTTTACTGTACTGAAACTTTGTGCATTACCTTTTGGTGCAACAAAATTACAGAGGTTCCATGATTTGAAATACTTTCGTTTGATAATACAGGTGTGAGAAAGAATTCAAAGTCACAATTAAATTCACAGCCGTATAATTTAATTCAATATCATCCACACATATGTGTTACTAAGAAATCCACACAAATTGGAATAAAAAAAGTTCACAACATATAAATAAAAAAGTGTGATAATAGAGATAAATCACTTCCTACTACTACTACTACGCCTAAAACTAAATCCTCGAAAAAACCACTTCCGGCAGATGGCCTACTAGATGGCTCAGCTTGGGTTCCAGACGGTGCTGCTTGGCTTCCAGATGCCCTTGTTATACGCCTACTAGTTGACTTTCTCGGTTGGCTTCCAGATGGCTTCCTTTGTAGTCCAACCGCCTCACCTCCTAAAATAATGGCATCTCCCATTGCTTCTGCAAACATAACAGAAGCATCTAAATGGCTTATAGCGGGGGAACGCCGTGACCCTCCGGACATACTTGCCCTTGCCCTAGCTGGGTCATTCTCGTACTCATTGGCTGCGTTTCTTGCCTTTGCATTTGTATATGTTACTTAGTAAGTTGGTGCAAATTGAAAGTAAATATAATTTTTTATGAATGTTACGTACCTCTTCGTTGCTTATCGACAGTGGAATGTTGAGTTTGATACCCCCTTCGCCTACCTTCCAGTTCATCTATTGTCATTACATGACGGTCGTGTTTTCGCAGCCCTTGCCTAATTCATCCTTTTGCGGGGAGAGTTTTTGGTTCAGTATTAGGAGACCAATCTGCCATATTGCCAATGAGAGCAAACACCATACTCCAAGTACTCTTAAGGTAGTCCACATTGTACCAGTGTGCAACAAAGTCGTCCTCGTACCAGTTTCGGTTTCGACAAACCGCTAACACATGAGCGCACGGAATAGAGGTTAACTGGATACCTCTGCAATCACATTCTATTTGGTTGCCGGGACCGCGTTTCACAATATACATGCACTCTCTGCGTGTGAACTCCATAACTCTCAAGTCGTTGCGACTGCAAGAAATATGCTCTTTTGGAACTGAAACTTGGTACTGACATTGGTCGTGTGTGTGAGGCACCAAGCGCATTCTTGCAGTTTTCTCCCATTTTCTCCCCAACTTCTCCGAAACCCGGTCGGAAAACTTCTGGCCCTTGTCTTTTAATTCCATGGCTCGCTGTCGCCGGTCAACAAACCATTGGTTGCATTTGTAGAACGTATCATCCACTACAGCAGCAACGGGCAGTCTACGGCTATCCCGGAAGACATTGTTAAGGCACTCAGAGCCGTTTGTTGTCATTATACCAAACCGATATCCTCCATCACAGGTCTGGAAAATCTTCTCATAATTAGACGGCTCCGCCGGATCAATCGGACGAACTTTGCCAATCTTCCGTAAATATGCATTGCACCTTGGATTTAGCTGCACAAAACAAACATATGTTATTTTATTTTCAGAGTAGAGTTACAAAAAAATTAAACGAAATGTTATACATTACAAATACCTTAGCAAACTCTTCGAACATCTCTTTCAACTTTCTTTGCTTCTTCTCCTTGGCTCATTCTCTGAACCTTTGGTCGTACCACCTTTCTTTTCCACAGTTCTGGACCAAGTTGTCGGCAACATGCTGAATGCAAAACCTGTGCACAAAAAGCTCTGGAGACCATCTGTATTCTGCTGTCAGTGTAGCTTTGATCCTCTTGTGCTAGTCTGATATAACACAGATGAATTGATTATATCCAAACACAGACGAATTGGTCATAACACAGTTTGCCACCGACTGGATGCTCATACAGGGGTCAGTTTTAATGATGTTCCCAATGAAATCGGTAATGATTGATTCCATTAGACATTCATTGTCGGTCCCTGTATACTCAGTGCTGCATGTGTGAGGCTTGTCTTGCTTCGTTATAACCCACGCATCTCCATATCCCGATAGTTTTCCCCTGAGTTCGTAACCATAACGCCGGTCTTTGCACACCACTTGAATCCAGTGGCTGTCACTTTTCTTCATTCTTATGTCCTGATTCGAATGAACATGATGCTCTCTAATCTTCTTAATTAATTCATTTTTGCTTTTAAAAAATTAGTTTGCAGCCAGCTCACCTGTGTACTTGATCCGTTGCCCATAGGAACCAGTATTTGCTTCTCTAAACCCAGATACATCATTGAAGCCTGGCAACGAGTGCATATCACTCCGCCCACTAAGTGGCGCTGAGCCAGAGCTGCTTCGAATGGGCCCTTCGGCTGTTTCAACTGGACCATCTCCACCACATCCCTCCAGATGATCAGAGTCCCAGTCATTTCCATAATATTCATCCCCACTTTGCAGACGTTCACCCGAAATATCATTGATATTTTCAAAATTTGACCCAACTTCATTGTATACTGGTCATGGGAATGGTAAAGGCGCCTCATGCATGGGTCTAGGTGGGGAACAAATTCGGAGTATTGGTTGAAGTCGTGATTGCAGGGACAAGTGAATAGTAGGTTTCTGGGTTAGTAGGTGGCTATTGGGTTTCTGGGTGAGTAGGTAGATAGTAGGTTGCTGGATGAGTAGGTGGTTTCTGGTTGTGTTGGAGGAACGACGGGAGTTTCCATTGCAACTGAGCATTGGCTGAAACTTCTAACCCCTGCCTCTCTCGGAACTCTTCTAATATAAATATCTATTACAAAATCTCCGTTGGCCTTAAAATACGCACACAACCCTCTCTAGGTATTTTCATCTACAATTTTCGCAAGTGAATATTTCTCGGTGTTTCCATTACAAACTCGGGTCCCCAATTCAAGGTTGCACCTTTCGGGATTAAAACGGGTGTAATCGTAAATTATGACTTTCAAGTCCAAAATAGATATATCATCGTTAACCATAACTGAAGCAATTGGTTATTTGTTGTAATAAGACCTGTTTGCATTATTAAAAATCTTACTACCACATTGTATTGAAATCAATGACATTGTAATCAAACTACATTTTGAAAGTGATAAACAATTGTCATGTTACTAATTTACACAGTTACTGAATAATAAAAAAAATTAATTACAATTAATTAAAAATAAAAAATAATTAAAAAATAAATAAATAAAAAAACCTTTGCAGAACTGTCTTCTGTCAGTGCTTCTCAAGTTGTGGAGGGAAGGGTTTGGTTGTGGGGTATTAATAGGGTGTAAAACAGGGGGGAAAAAAGCACGGGACCGGCCATTAAATGGCCGATTTAGGCATATTTAAAATTTCCGGATGGGTGTGGGCATTTTTATTAATCTGTAATTAGCTTAGGGTATTTTTAAAAATGTCGGCAGCTCGATATATCATTTGTATTTTTTTAAATCAGGTATCTTGTAAATAACATACAATAAGAAGCTTACATTATGAACTTTTATATTTAATTTTATAATTATATAATGAGTGAGGTTTTGGTAATATATAAATTACGGATCAACCTGTAATATGAATCCGTATCTTTATTTTTAAAGTCTAAACAGTTAAATATAATATTCATATGAAAATATTCTTGGAGAGCAAATGTTATATTTTTAGAATTATTTTACTATTTTTTTGATAGATAGAAAATCACATTATCTAAAAATTCTAGACCATTCGAGAGCAATGATTTTTTATCTATCTAATAAATAGGAAAAAATTCTAAAATATGCAAAATTTGATCCCCAAGTACATTTCTATATTTCTATATGGAGATCCTGTTTAACGGTTTAGGTTGACTATTCGAACTTTGAAAATTGAGATATAAATTCATAATACGGGTTGATATGTAATGTGCATATTACCATAGCCTCAAAATGCTAATCAAGAGGAAGTCCGAAATTTTTAATCATAGGAAATACAAAAAAAATTAAAAATAGGAAATGACATTGTGAAATTTTAAAAATAAAAATGCAAGATAACGGTTTGGCGTCCAAATGATACCACAGCCACTGCAAAAAGAAAAAAAAAATTATATATGTGGGACTCCAAATGAGAGCAAATATCGGGAAGAAATAAAAAAAGTGAAATACCAAAGTAGATAAATATTTCTTGCTTGACAAGTAAAAATCAGTAATGCATTGAAGTTTAAGCAAAAACGAACCCCAATATGACAAAACCTATTAGTTTGTGGAATGATATATTTAACAAATAATATCATAGCAAACTAATCTGTCCCATATTGATGTTGACTAGGATTTTCACATGTGATCTGAGTAAAACTAATCATGAGATCAAATAGTGAATTTGGAATTTTAAAATCAAAATGAGCACTATCAAACAAAGGGGAAACTTCAAGAATAATTTTTGCATGTTGTTCTTTGATTTTGAATCCTGTCATTAATATGTTGTGTTTTTTTTTTCAGGCATAGTTTGAAACCTGCTAACATGACAAGTACCTGGATATTTACAATTTAACATGAAAAAATTCCTTAAATTATATATATCAGGTATGCCAATTTTTTTTATTAATACCCAAAATTTATATCAAATTTCGGAGAATACACGCGTTTTCAACAGAATTGTGAAAATAACCAATCAACCAAATAATTCATATCAAATTTCGGAGAATAAACACATTTTTAGGCTGAGACACCACGACATAGGGCCGGAAGCCTTGTTTACTTTATCCAATTTGGGGTCTCACTTTTTTTTTATTTTTTTGAATTTTTTTCCCGAAATTTGTTCTCATTTGAAGTCTGCGGAACGCGAAACCGTGATCTTGCCTTCTTATTTTTAAAATTTCACCATGTCATTTTCCATTTTTAATTTTTTTAATATTTGTATTTCCTATGATTAAAAACTTCGGAGAGGAAGTCGACACTTTTCTTTGCTTTCCAGTCCTGGTTCTTCTTATTATTTTATTTTTATTTTTATATGTGGTCCTTGTATTGTTTTTTTTTTCATTTTTATATTTAACTTGTACTTTTTTAAATAGTCAAATATTTAAGTTGTACTTCAGAAAAAATATATTGAATGTTAGTTAGGGTAAACGTGTGGAGTTCAGTTATTGAAGATCCAGAGTAGGAACATGACAAACAATTGCGAGAAATATGGACCCTGCATTTTTTTTGTTTTGTTTTTGATGATTTTGTTTATCGGGTAAACGGCCATGCCTTTTTATGATCCACTTACTGAGATTCAGAATAGAAAAATAACAAATGATTGTGGTTCATGTGGATCAAATCCAGAAAGACTCGACTTGTTAGTCAATGATTCAATGTATCCTTATGTATGGATCAAATCCATAGGTACAGCCTACGGGCCGTTGCACTAAAAATCCAGAAGTACATTTTGATAAGCCGAGAAGTAGGCAAAAGATACTAAAAATCCATAGGTACAGCCTACGGGCCGTTGCATTAAAGCAATATTCATATATCAGTTTAAACTTTAAAATTTCAAAATTGTTCCAAAAGGCAAAAGATAGATTTAGATGTTCGTCTTACTTTTATGTCACATATAATAGACAGTCAGATATATGTCAAACATTGTATTTTGTAGATGTTAATAGGCCGAAGAAACCGACTGTTTTTTTATATTCATGTACAAAAACGAACTATAATATATTAATATTTATGATTTAATTTTGACATGTAGAAATGTACGTGTGCGTAAATTATGGAACAAGAAATGTGTGTACTTCAAATATTTTCAACAAATTAAACAAATGACCCCTTTTACAATATTCTGTGCATTTTTTACCTGCCTAAAACTGGACTAGCATTTTGCTTTGTTCCCTAGCCCCCTTGACACGCTGAACAGGTGCTCCGTCGAGGAACCAACTCAGCACCTTCCTGCTTTTCCGATCCGAACCATTCAAATTTGTTGAGATTTGTGCATGAAAAAGTTACTTTATCGAGGTACGTGAATGAAAAACTTTGAATGGTTCGAATCGGAAAAACAGAAAGCTGCTTTTCTTAGAGAAAAACAGCAGAATCGGATCCCTCCTTCGATCCTCTCCCAAACTTGGATCTCAAATTGTGATGGCCCTGGTGTTTTCTGATCAATTAGTGGGCCCATGGTTGACGAATATCCCGACCTGGGTGCAATCCAAATCAAATTCAAAAAAAATTATTTTCTTAATTTTTTCCTTTGCTGATTCAATATAAACCACAGAGCATGCAATTAACTCATAACATATCCTGCCATCTCAAAAACAAATAAAGCAGATGTACCTTAGCCCCAGAAAGTAGCAAATTAAATTGGAAACGAAGAGAAACTAAAAGAAAAATGGTCCGAATTTCGCACTCCCATTGGTTTTCTCTGATTATTATTTCTTCTTGCCTAGTTGCACTATCCTCAAGTGCTTCTCTCCCAGTGAAGGCAGTGAATCTCGGTGGATGGCTCGTTACCGAGGGATGGATGACACCATGGCTCTTTGACAACATTCCAAACAAACACATGTTGGTATGATAATTAATTAACACCCGACGGTACTATCTTTACCATATTTAAGTTATATATTAATTCACTAATGAGTATGAATTAACCAGTAATTAAATCAAATAATGCACTATCTCTGTTGAGCTACTTGTCTACTGGCACTACTGCTACTTAACGTCAACCAATTGAGCTCTCAAGTTATATATTTCACATCATTTTTTTTCTTGGAAGGAAAATATAATTAATCGAGCTCATCATGTTATATAATATTTGCCAGTTTTTGTATAACATAGGTACATATCTTTTTGCAATTAAGAAATTGGTATATTAATTGATATATATATAGATCAATAAATAGATATGATCTGGAAACCTTTTCCCCTTCCCTTCCATACTCTGATATCGCCTCTATTTGTCTCTCTATAATAATAATTAATATATAGGATGGCACCCAAGTGCAGCTCAAATCAGTGACGCTAAATATGTACCTCAGTGCAGACAAAGGTGGTGATGGTATACTCGTTGCAAACCGTGCCAGTGCAAGTGGTTGGGAGACCTTTAAGGTTGGCATGACATCTGTTGCTTTACTTTAATATATCGATCGACGAACAAATCTGTGATAAGGTCTTATTGTTAATTAAATGCATGCTAACCTCTTATTTTCTTACAAAACAGTTATGGAGAGTCGATGAAAGAACCTTTTACTTGAAGGTTTTCATGGGGCAATTTGTCAGGATAAGCACTAAAAGCAGTCGACTTCTCGCTAAGGCGACAAATTCTAGCACAGCAGAGGAATTTGTGATTCTGAGAAATTCAGATGCTGATCATCCTCGCGTTCGCATTAGAGCTCCCAATGGTTTGTTTGTCCAGGTACATTTTTCTCTGTAATTACTTGAATGGTCAATTGGTCATGTCGCCAGTATTATTTTGAACCTCACAATCTTGGAAAAAGAAAGCCATAGAAAAATGCTCAATCCATAATTAATTATCTCTAGCTAATGTAGTATAGATTAATATTAATTAATACAATAAGGGTAGTGTTTTGGCAGCGATATTTTTACTGTTACATGTAAACCTACCCTTAATCCAGAAAAGAAACTCTCAAAATAACATATTAGCATATTGATTTGATTAATTTTTGTTCAAACGCTCTTCTTTGAGTACAGGCAAAGACAGCAGATGTTGTGACAGCAGATTACACTGAAGAGAACACTTATTGGGGAGACGACGACCCATCGGTGTTTCAGATGAAATTTGTACGACAGTTGCAAGGCGAGTTTCAACTCACAAATGGCTATGGCTCTAACGCCGCCTCTGTTCTGAGGGTATGATGTCTTTGGCTACATTACCTTGTATATCTCGTGTGGATCAAGTCATGAAATATTTTTTTGGTTAAGGTACTTTATGGTTTAAAAAGCCATAAAATCATTTAAATACGGACTCATGTGAATTTCAATGTTTATATCTTTTAGCATTTTTAGAAAATTGAACTCGCGTCTCTTCTTACTTCTTAGTTTTCAATTTTTATTTTAGAGTGACGCTATGGTAATATGCATATTACAGATCGACCTGCGCTATGGATCCATTTCTCCATTTTCAAAGTTCAAACAGTCGATTCAGATAAATAAATATGATCTCCGTACAAAAATGTACTTGTATATGAAATTTTACATTTTTCAGAATTTTATACTATTTTTTTTAGATAGGTAGAAATTTACTTGATCTACGGATTCTAAATTTTGATTTTCTAACATGACCATAGGTAGAAAGCAGTGATTTTCTAACTATTTCGAAATAATAAAAAAACTTTAAAAATGTAAAATTTGATCTACAAGTAAATTTTCATATAGAAATCATGTTTAAAAATCTTCGTACAGAGATCATGTTTAATAAATCAGATCGACTATTTAAACTTTGAAAATAATATACATAAATTCATAGTACGGATTGATTGGTAATATGCATATTACCATAGCCTCACTCTTTATTTCTTCTTAATGAATATTTGAAGTTGGAGAACTTCATCTCATCTTTATTTTTTAAAAATTATACATCCTTCCTCTAATAGGTTTGGACCAAATTTAGCAAATTTCAAAAATCACCTTGCCGAAATATTGCAAAGACTCATTAAAACTAATCGTGATTTTAATCATAGGAGATAAATTATCATTTTTAATTTACATGAATCATAATAATGCTTCATCCAAGGAAAAGTAGGCACGTCTACAATAATGATTAATTAATTTTGTTTTCATTTTCAACGCAGTCCTCAAAATTGTCAAATTAGTATATCGTCAATACTAACTATTTTTTTTGAGTAAAAGGTTGGAAGTGAAGCCACTCAACTATTTAAGATCCACAAACTAATGTCCCTTCCGAATTTCGAACTTACGACCTTCTACATGGAGAGCATTGCTTATCGTCAATACTAACTTATATATTTTTTTTATGGCAGGACCATTGGAGCGCATACATAACAGAAGATGATTTTAGATCAATGGCTAATAAAAAAATAAATGCTGTGAGAATTCCAGTGGGATGGTGGATAGCAAGTGACCCAAATCCCCCAAAGCCTTTTGTTGGCGGTTCTCTCCAGACATTAGATTAGACAATGCCTTCACATGGGCGGAGTGAGCTTTCTTAACCCCTTCTAAGTTTTAAGTTGTATCATTTCTGTTTGAAAAGAAAATCATTTTATACTGAAATTTGAAATCATAATAAATAATGATAGATAAAAGTTTTGTATTCTTTAACTGATAGAAAATACAATCTGGGGGTAATAGTGGATCTGCATGCTGCCAAAGGATCACAAAATGGAAATGACCACAGTGGAACAAGAGACGGGTCCCAGAAGTGGGGCACAACTGACGGAAACATCGACCAGACCGTTGCAGTCATTGATTTCCTTGCTTCTAGGTACGATTTTTGTTCAAATAAGTGAAAAAACATCCTCTTTGTTGAAAACAAAAAACATTTTCGTCAGTTAGTTGTTTCTGATATTATATACTTTTCAGTTCAATCTCAGTAAGTTGTCTGTACCAGTGAATGGCACCAAAATCTGAGATCTTATCAAATATGATTTTTTTTCATTATTACTTAATTTAAACACAATAGTTATATAACTGCACTAAGCGGCATGACAATTCGCCTGAAGGTATGCTCAAAGAAGTGGCCTTCTTGCAATAGAGCTGATCAATGAACCACAAGCACCAGGTGTAACCCTAGACAGCCTGAAGAAGTACTATCAAGCAGGATACAATGTAGTTCGCAAGTACACACCCGATGCTTATGTGATTTTGTCAAACCGACTGGGGATTGACAGTCCAACCGAACTCCTCCAGTTTGCCAGCAACCTTGATAAATCGGTCATTGATGTGCATTACTACAACCTATACGGTGACAAGTTTAAGAGCATGACAGTTCAGCAAAACGTAGATTTTGTGAACAATGACCGATCGAAGGATCTTAGCACCATCATGGTTGCAAATGGCCCTCTTATTTTTGTTGGTAATTCCTAATCCTTAAAATTTAGCGCTTAATGTGTTGTTATTTTCTTAAGTATGTTATTTTTAAGTAGTACCATTTTGGATTTAACCTGACAAAGGGATAAATATCAAAATATAGGAGAATGGACTGCAGAATGGAAGGTGAATGGGGCAACAAAGCAGGATTATCAAAGGTTTGCACAGGCCCAATTGAATGTGTACGGACAGGCCACATTTGGATGGGCCTATTGGACCTGGAAAAATGTGAAAGATCACTGGAACTTAGAATATATGATTAACAATGGCTACATATCTCTCTGAATTAGATCGAACAATGGGCCTTTAGCACTAATAATACAAGGGGCAAGGTTCTTTTCTCCAATAACAAGTTTTAAGTTATTCTATTTACAGACGAAATTACGCAATAATGATATGCCAGAAAAGTCCTCTATTTATGTTTTATATCCTTGCATTAATAGACTGAGGTCTGTTATAACCAAGGAACTGAATGGCTAAGACGTTGTTAGAGTAAATATGTGTTCAACAGAGAGACTATATTACTCTTCTTCTTTTTCAATGTTTTTTTTTATCTAACTAAACCAAGATTAAAGGAAGCAGGTTGCTTCAATTATGAATCGTTGTCAAGTGTCAAGAAATGTCATGTAGCAAAGTCACTTGATCAGAAGCTCAAAAATTGGGAACAAAAACTATACCATATTATTCAATTATTGAAATAAAGATCTTCTTAGTGCAGTGTGAAAGAGAACTCTGCAATGACTATATCGATACTAGCTGGATTTTTTTTTTTTTTTTTTTTTAAATTAGTTGACGATGACCATCTAATAATTTCATTATATCATATTAAAGTCTCAAGATAATTACAACAGTTCATTAATTGCAATGACTATATCAACAACTACCTTTTATTGATTTATTGGTATGACTGACAGTTTGAATTGCCACAAGTTTAAGAAAATGTTTCGTTAAATGGAGAATTAATTTCGGAGACTGGCGTACCACTTAATTGCTTGTTTGAAACGTACTAGTTCATAGCATAGACTAGTTTTCATGCATTTAATTTTCCAAAACGTCCACGTTGAAAGCTATATTAAAAAAAATGTTGGTCAGATACTCAGATGCAAGTGTTCTCGTAATTTTGTTATTATTTTATTTCCGAAAAGTTATTGCTTTTTTTTATTTTTATAAAATCTTAGATTAAAAAAAGAAAAAT
Organism: Carex kokanica; assembly: GCA_025461125.1. NCBI lineage: Eukaryota > Viridiplantae > Streptophyta > Magnoliopsida > Poales > Cyperaceae > Carex > Carex kokanica. The sequence goes on along the minus strand of JAJGRX010000113.1, from coordinate 618,991 downwards.
TGGTTATTTGCCACTCCAAAACTTTCTAATTCTAAAAATGCTATCCCGAAATTTGAAATTGTAAAAATGCCACTCTAAACTTCATTAATTCCTAATTTTGCCATTTATATTGTATTTTTATGCTATTTTTATTAAAAATTAACTGAAAAATACTGTTTTGGTATACATATTTATGTATTTCCAATTATACCCTTATACAATTTCAAGGTTATTTGCCAAAATAATATTTTTATGTTAATTTTTTTAATAAAAATAGCATAAGAATATAATATAAATGACAAAATTAGGAATTAATGAAGTTTAGAGTGGCATTTTTACAATTTCAAATTTCGGGATGACATTTTTAGAATTAGAAGGTTTTGGAGTGGCAAATAACCAATTTTCCCATTAAAAAATATAAAATTAGATGTAATTGGTGCCTTCTTTCTTTCCCACGTTTACAAGGCCTCAGATATTCGAGAAGTTAGAGCTGATTTCTACAGTAAGCTTACCTCCAGATAGTTTGACAAAATAGTACCACCGAGCATGTCACAATATGGTTCCCAAATACAATTTCAACACATATGTCATCGTGTCGAACCGGCTGCGGAGAGCGGTAATCGATCGACTGATCTGAACAAACTCCTTCCATTTACCATAAGAAAATAAATCATTAACTGGCATTACTAGCTATTACCAATGCAGTAAAATGTTTAAGTGAACAATACCCATGTGAAGGAAGGATTTGAGACGGTCGTGTTTGCCAATGATTCCTTTCTTTTGTGGGCAACTCATAGTTGGTTGGCAAAATTAACGGGTTGTGATTTTTGTCGGAAATTTTATAAAATTAAACGTGGTGCTTGTTAACATAACGTGGTGCTTATTAACATATTTATAATTTTTAGTTTAACCAAGAGGAAGAGAATAGAATTTTGAAGGAGAAAGAGGCAACTTAAAAAGAATGAGAGTAAATTGGGAGGGGAAAGTATTACATAGGTGGTCAGATGGGTATTTTGTCAGGAAATATTGAGAGGAAGTATTTTAATTGATTTTTTTTAGTTTATAAAATTTTCCGATTTTTGTGCTTTATTTTTGCATTACAGTATAATAAATGTTAAAATGCACAAGGATGAACCGCAGAGCGGGCTGTGAAAAAAAAAAACGAACCCAAGGAGGATAATATCAACGGTGTTGATAATATCAATCATGGTTATTTAAAATTGAATAATCAAGGAAGAAATACATGTTGTGCTTATTTGCAATGTCAATAATTCGGTTTGATCGTTTAATTGTGCAAGTTTCAGTTAAATTCAGTGTCTCCATTTCTCGTGCTACAAGAGGCAAACTTAAGCCTCCAAATTTGACATTTTTTTTCAATCAGCAACCAATCGTCTCTTAGTCGGCGGTTGACATGCCTCGTGTTTATTGACCACTAAAGTCAATGCTTCAATGCGGTCAAACCACAAAATCGGCGTCCACTTCTCCTCAAATTTTTTTATAAACTATAATTAAAAAAATATTTTTACGAAATCAACGTGATGACTTTTTTTTTACAAAAATCATAAGAACCGAAATACTATTTCGGTTCGTTACTTTTTTTTATTCCGAATCGAAATGTCATTTCGGTCCGGTCCTTTTTTGAATTTTCTGTAACGACTCAATGAAAACTTTTGAAACCAGTACCACAGAAAATTCAAAAAAAAACCGGACCGAAATGACATTTTGGTCCGGAATAAAAAAATAATAATGAACCGAAATGTCATTTCGGTTCTTAATCATGTTAGTTTTGTAAAAAAAAAAAATTAATTGTGGTTTATAAAAAAATTCCATTCTATTCAAGCCTAAACTAATTTTTTTCTCATACGCTATCATTCCAGTGAAACTTTCGTTTAAGCCGTCACCACATAAACCAAAGCGAAATCATTGAGCCTTTCTATTTCTATGACAAATTATGCGCCATGGAAGTAACATACGTCATGCAAGTGGATTCTGGGGACCTCCTTTTGAAAATCAAAAGAAGTAAGGACCAATTAGTGATTCTTTATTGTCTTAATCTTTATATACAACCCAAACAGAGTACAGCTCCTAGCAAGCCACTCACAGGGCACAAAACCTCACAAACACAAAGAAAATAAGAAACAGAACAAACAAAATGGGAGGAAAATCTGTCTCCCAGTGGCTCCTTCTGATGCTCATTTGTTCATGCCTTGTCTCCCTCTCCTCTTGTACAAGACTAGCAAGACTCCTTTCTTCTTCTTCTACGGGTTCTCTTAATGTGAAGGCGGTGAATCTCGGAGGATGGCTCGTAACAGAGGGTTGGATCTTTCCTTCTCTTTTCGATGGCATTGTGAACAAAGATATGCTGGTAAGATCATGGAACCAACGAACTAGGTTTTATACATTTTAACGCTTCATATTGGATTGCTGCTGATTGGTATATGGAATTGCAACTCTTGGTTACATTACTGCTGTTTTACATAATTAAAACCTCAAATAATTCCTCTGAGGAAATGCTTTGGGTACATTATTTTAATTTTTAACATTTGCTCCGTTGTTAGGGAAATATGAAGAAATGTTGTTGATATACTCCAATATTTGGCACTTTTTGTGTGCTTATATCTTCCCTCTTTCATGTTCTAATACCATCATTTTTTTTTTCTTTGTACAATAAAATACTTATAGGATGGGACCCAAATTCAGCTCAAGTCAGTCACACAACAAATGTACTTGTCTGCTGAGACCGGTGGCGGAACCATCATTGTTGCAAACCGTACCAGCGCCTCTGGTTGGGAAACCTTTAAGGTTAACCTCTTCTCTAACTAAACTGTAATACAAACCAATATTTCAACTAAGCATATTGATAACACTAATCTAAACCAAGTATATTCTAATATAACAGTTGTGGAGAATAAATGAGTCGACGTTTAACTTCAGGGTTTTCAACTGGCAATTTGTCGGGTTAAGCAGTGACGGAAACCAAGTTGTGGCCACAGCAGCAAGTCCCGGCAAAACGGAGACATTTCAAATTGTAAGAAATTTAACTGCGAGCCGGGTTCGAATTAGAGCGCCAAATGGCTCATTCCTTCAGGTACTAACAAGACAAAATGAATTAATTTTTTTGCAACAGAACTATTAATTTCAGGTTGAGTGCACATTTCAACTGCTAGTCCAGTGTATCAAACTATTAATCGCCCAAAAATCAAATGTGCACCATTGACAAGCAAACCTCTCAATCCACCCAAAAATCATGAACATTAAATTTCAGACATTTTATAAAAATCATAAATGTCCTTTTGTGCCAACCGCTCAGGCAAAGACAGCAGTGTCGGTAACGGCAGATTACACCGAAGAGAGTACGAGCTGGGGAGATGATGACCCATCTGTGTTTGAGATGACAATGGTTGGACAGCTGCAAGGCGAGTTTCAAATCACTAATGGTTATGGCACGGAGGCCGCCACGCCTATTCTAAGAGTAATTATGCTTATTAAGACTATTGACTTGTCAAACTTTGTTTTTATTGCTTAATCAGGGCCGCCAAAAGCTTGTTTTGATGACCTTCTCGGTTAAATAAAAAATTTACGGGATAGCTGCGTTGCACAGGAATGTTGTCCTGTATTAACTCTAGATAATACAGACCTATATCTCTTAGATGTCCAAAATATAGATTACTTGTCCTGAATTATCCACCATTATGTACTATTATCTAGACATTAGACATAGACACTAGGTCAAGGTCGTAAACCCATTACCTCATAACGTCCAAGCAAACATGCTGGCAGGATATTAAATAGATAATGACATTTGAACTGATGAAAATCAGATATGGCCAGTTGTTATTTATTCTAGTCAGGCCTCCAGTTGAAAAGAAAACAGTCTAATCATTAATAAAAATCAACAATGTGTTATCAGTTCTCATTCTTTGACATGTACTATTCCCCCCTTCATATATATTTTAATTTTGCATAAAAAAAAAATAATTTAGAACCAGTCAAACAAGGTCCTTTAGTTTACCTGTAATTCCCTTCAGAAAATATTCAAAAGAAACAAATACATAATGGCAGATGCAACGAAATCCGCACTTCACTTTGATAAGATAAGGTACTATGTATATTATCCTTAGCAATATTAGTGTCATCCTAGCTAATTGTCAGATTTCATGTTGTGGCAGAACCACTGGAGCACTTATATTGTGGAAGATGACTTCAGATTCATAGCAAATAATGGATTGAATGCTGTTAGAATCCCTGTCGGTTGGTGGATAGCAAGTGACCCGAATCCACCAAAGCCTTTTGTGGGAGGCTCTCTCCAAGCATTAGACAATGCCTTCACATGGGCTGAGTAAGCAACTCATCATCTGCTCTCTTCACCTTTTTTTTAAGATAATGACATCCATCTAAAAGGGCAAAAAGAAAACATTCTTTGAGTATTGAACCATCCTCTTTGTTTTGTTTTCTCTCTCTCTCTCCTCCCCCCCCACCTTTTTGTTTTGTCCATTCCCTAGAAAGTAAATGAGATCAAACCTGAAGGATATTTTCTTATTTCACAAATTTAAACTGTGATGAGGTTCAGCCACTCCTAATGGCATGAGATCTACTTTCATGATTAATAACTAGTTTTGGATTCATTGATCATTAAACATTACTAAGTTAATCACTTAATCGGTTAATTCTAACTTACATAGCAGTGCTGGTTAGCTTGGAATTACTACACTGAAATATTATTTGCATAAGAGTTTTAGGATTGGTTATTGAAATCATAACAAAGTAACAGTTTTGTAAATTAGGATTTGGGTTCAGTTCTTAAAATAAAGAGGTAAATACTCCCTTTTTACCTCTATCTTTTTGGAAAATCAGGAAGTACAATCTGGGAGTAATAGTAGATCTCCATGCTGCTCCTGGCTCACAAAATGGGTACGAGCACAGTGCATCTAGGGATGGATCGCAGGAGTGGGGCACCACTGATGAAAACATTGCCCAAACTATAAATGTAATCGATTTCCTTGCATCCAGGTAATTATGAAACTCATTTTTCAAGGAATTATTTTCATAAAATGTGTTCCTATGCTAGTAAAGTTTTAATTTACTCAGCACCTTCTATGGCTTCAACAAACAGCAGTCTTTTTCAAATTGCAGATATGCTAAAAGAAGTGGCCTTCTTGCCATAGAATTGATCAACGAACCGTTAGCGCCAAAAGCAACTCTAGACAGCCTAAAGAAGTACTACCAAGCAGGTTACAATGTGGTTAGGAAGTACACATCAAATGCATATGTGATAATGTCGAACCGGTTGTCCGCTTCGTCAACCGAACTCCTTCAGTTTGCAAGTGGCTTTCAAAAATCTGTCCTTGATGTACATTACTACAACCTTTTTTCCAGTGAGTTTACTACCATGACAGTGCAGCAGAATATAGATTATGTGAACAACAACCGATCGACAGATATAAGCATGGTGTCAATTGCAAATGGCCCCCTTGTTTTTGTTGGTAAATCATAATTTTTCAAACTAATTATGCTTCCAAGTGTTTGAATCCAATTTTGTACATTATGCAGAGGGTTTACTGAATTAATGTGGTTAATTACAGGAGAATGGACTGCAGAGTGGAATGTAAATGGGGCAACAAAGCAGGATTATCAAAGATTTGCACAGGCCCAATTAAATGTGTACGGACGGGCCACATTTGGATGGGCCTATTGGACATTGAAAAATGTAAATGACCACTGGAGCTTGGAATGGATGATACAGAACGGCTATATTTCTCTGAAATGAATTAGGCCCATGCACCACTCATAGTAGCAATGAATTTTCTCAAACAATCATTGGTAGATTAGATTGAGGATCATTTCTAGTCTAATATAGCGCAAAGCAAGAAATAAAATAGTATCCCTGTTAAGACTCGACATATGTATAATTATTTATGTTGGTTTCAGAATAAATTTATGGGGATCGGTCGTCCGTTGTATTTTTCAATAAATGATTGTTTATTTTCTCAAATATTACAAATGAATTTAATTATAATAAAATAAAATATTTAAGAATATGCTTTTGTGATTTTGTCCGTAATATTAAAATTGAAAAAAATTGTGGTTTTGACTTCAAGTTATCTTATTTTAAATATAAATGTATGTTGTTGTTAACTTCTTTACATTTTCCAGTGGATTAGTCCATGGTCTACTCCAACGCCTGCCAATTCATACACGTACCAGAATAACTGAATAAGAATCAATTTAACGACGACCTCTTAATAAAAGAAAATGACAAAACGTAAAGGAAAAAAAAAAAAGACCCACAGAAATCACTGATAGTAATGCTTAACTAGAGCTAAATGTTACACAAGGAATCCATAAAATAAAAAAGCTGCTAAAATTATTTTTTGTTCTGGATGTAAAAGGCGAAGATAAATTTCTCAAGGTATTTATATCAATGCAAAATCAAGCATAAATCAAGGATTCTCATATTGTATAGGGGATAAATTTCGTACTTACATGAATGTGCAAATTCATGTAACAAATTCCAAACCGCACAGGATACAACTGCATTTGGTTTCTGAACTCACGGTTAGCAATTCAAAATTAACATAAATCGGTTTATAATAGGATAGTCAACAAGCACATTCTAAAAATGTAAACAATACTGTTATTTCAGGGAATCACCGGTTTAAGACTTCTAAATAATGCAAAAAAAACCCTTTCCAAAACAAACTAACTGGTACTTACAACATCATATATAGAACCAATTAATCTTCTGATGCGACCATCCATTCAATAGAAAGCATCTTAACCAAAAACAAGGGTTCTGATTCCTTCTCTTCCACTCAAACAGGAAAAAGAAAGAAGAAAATTCCTAATTCCTTCTGCCCATTGAAATCTTACAAAAAAATGTTAAAGGTAAAGAGACAGAGACTGTCAATGAAAAGAATTTCAAGTCGAATCGAGTTATCTGCAATTGATCATGCTCATGCTGCAAAAGAGGTGGTAACAACAATAACAACAACAGAAGGAAAAAATAATACCGGTGAAGTCGAAATAGAACCAAAAGATGTTCAAAGACAAAGCGCAACTGGCATTCCTGCTCTAGTGCATTTTCTAAGGGCATGCAGTTTTTGCCAGCGCGAGCTCGGCCCCGGTCATGACACTTTTATCTATAGGTATAAATTTCTCGCCTTATTTAACGTGTGGTTTTCATCATTGTTTAGATGTTTGAGCCATAATTTTTCTGATGAATTTTCAAAAGTGGCTTTGATGAATTGGAAGTTTGTAATATTTTTTCTCCCAAATTGTTGAAGCATAACATGATATTATAACTATATGACAGGAGAACTGACATTTGATTTAGTGGTAAAGACAATGCTCTCCGTATTAGAGGTTTCAAGTTTAAAATCCGGATAAAAAAATTTCTTATGAATATAAATTAGTTGGATGACTTGACCTCCAACCTTTACTCATTTCAAGTAAAAGTAACTATTTTACTGGTACTTTTGATATAATTGCACATAAATTGCAGGACAATTATGCAAATTTAGTGGCCATTGTTCATGAGCAAATGGTTTTAATTGCTTTTTTTTTTGACATTTTAAAGAAAGCGTAGTAATTATGGTTATTTATATTTTTTTTTTTGTAGGGGTGAATTTGCGTTTTGTAGCAAGGAGTGTAGACAGCAGTTGATTGCCAAAGAGGAGCACAGACATAAATTCGAGAGATGGTTACAAACATTGCTCAAGTCTTATTCTCCACTTGCAGTTGAAGCTTCGGGATTTGAATTCAATTTGCAGATTTAAAAACTGCACAAATTGTTACTTTGTATTGCCTTACAAACTGTTAGTGATATTTTTAAATTAAATTGTAGCACACCTAGGTCTAAAGGAACTTTATTAAAAGTTAACTTTCACAATGCAAAAGGGGTTTTAAAGTTGAAAAGGATAAACGGAAAAGAGGAATTTACAAGAATGCAACAAAAAAAAAAAAAAAACACCATTAGTTAAACTAGATTACTGAAAGATGTAGTTAATTTCGATCCCCGAAAAAGTATCTAAAAAAACGGATAACGGATTTAACCTGATCCTTATTTTTTTTTTAAAATTCAAGGAGAAAGTTTGAGTAAATTTGGGTATGCGATCCAAAGAACAATTTTTATTCTATTTATCTAAAAATTAGCTTTGAGTCGGTCTTGATTTACGTTTGCCTAAGAATTCTTTAAGAGAAGTCAAATGCCTTTATTTTTTTGTATCTGTATCATATTTTTACTTTTAATTTTTTAATAAAAAAAATTTAAAACTTTGTATGTACAAATAAAATAAGTTAGATGCGATATATATTATTTTTTCTCTAAATGAACATAAAAAATTATAACTTTTTTATTTTAATTTTATATGAATCAATAAGTTGAAAAATCAACACCATAATTTATTCAAATCGCTGTAATTTTGCAAGCTTTTGATACTAGGGGTGGCAAAAAAACTCGTAACTCGTGGCTTGATCGTGACTCGCACCTGACTCGCTCGCTAATAGCTCGCTCATTACTAGACCGAGCTGTTAACGAGCCAGTTCACCACTAGCTCGGTCCATAATTAATGAGTTCAATCTGGGACCTAGCTTGCTCGCCAGCTCAGCTAGGCATCAATTTGTGAATTTGTATGAATTCGTGTGCATTTTATACTGTCTAGCTCGGTCCAGCTCGGTCAAAAAAGTTTGTATAATTTTTTTTCTTAAAACAAGATCCAGCCAGATCCAGTGAGCCAACTCGTCAGCTCGCAAGCTAGTTCTGTCCAGCTCGTGACGATTTCAAGCTAAGATTTCAGTTCGTACCTCTAAAGTCAGCTCACTCGTGACTCGGACGAGCTAGCTCATAACGAGTTCAAGCTGGGCCCAGCTCGTTGCCACCCCTATTTGATACTAATCAAAATAAAATGAAAACGTCATAATTTTTCACATGTGCATGGTAAAAATGATATAGATCATATTTAATTGTTTTATTATCTGAATCTTCCTTATTTTTAAAATGACTTCTACATATATAGTCAGAACCTGAAACATTTTTTTAATATCAGTACATTAACAGAGTTTGAGCTAACCATGATTCTAGAAACGGTGTTGGCAAAATTATAACAAATTTCAACCAATTTTGAAAAAAATGGTTGTGAAAACCTAATTTCCCAACCAATGCGGCTTAAAAAAGTAACTGTTAGGTTTAGAAAAAAATTTATTGTTCTCCGAGATTTCTATCTTTGAAAATATGAGAGAAACAGAAAAAAAAAAAAAAAAAATCATCCCTGATTGCTTGTGACTTCTTCCATTTTACAGGGTAGAAAGGGACAGATAAAGATTTTCAACTGATGGATGATGATGACCGTACATTTGAATATTAGCTCAAAAAGGAATGTTATACATTGAATGAAGGAGAAAAGCAACCTAAGAACAAAAATTAATTAGATCAAACAAAACAAGTACTTGCTATCTTGAAAAAGATACAGCTAGCTAGCAGACAGTTATGCGATATTTTCGCCTTAAAACCATTCCTCTTAGAAAAATAAAGTTTAATATGTGCTAATTTCATCACAAGCCAGTTGTAACAGACAAACCTAAGTTGATGCAAAGATATTATACTATAGCTTAAAGAATTAATTGACTGAGCTGAAATAGCGGAGGTGTATGCTAGTGTTGGTTGTGACATAATAACTATTGAATGAGGGGGCATCTTTGTCAAAAAAAAAAACAAAAACAAAAACTATTGAATGGAGATGGGAATAATTAGGTGGTGAGTTTGTCTCACACTGGTCTAAAATAAAGAATTAAAGATGCATCATTGCCGGACAGGAATTTCCTGGCGAAAAATAAAAAAGAGAATTATCTTTTGGGTGCTACCGATCTTTTGCGGGGACAAGTAACCTCTCCATTACGGTAAAAGATGCCCTTCACTTTACCATTTGAGATGAACTCTCAGCCGCTTTATTATTGGGCTTTGAGATTCGTGTCAAATTAAAAAGAACGGTCCACATCCAGTAATTGTAAAAGATTCCCTATTACGGTATCCAGGGGCGGATCAAGAATTTTTGTCAGGGGGTAAACAAATATCGAATCGAGTTTAAATAACTAATCAGATTTAAATCCATTAACAAATTGGATACTTGATAAAAAATAATGCTTTAACTTATATTTTCCAATGCTTTGACTTGTAATTTATGATACTCTTAACTTATAATTTTAATTACCAATCAAAATTCAACAAATTTATTTCAATTTTAACTCTAAAGTTAATCCGAATTATAAATCAAACATTCAGAGGGAGGCAAAAAAAATTTCAGAAGAGGCAAAGCCGATCAGAACATATAGATTGTTAGTGTTGGTGTCCTAGACCCAGATCATATGTATGATATGTTTAGTTTATTAGTGAATGATTTTATCATTTTGTACCTTGAGTATTCATATTAGTGGATTATTTGAGTTGATGACTCAAATTGTAGAACTTCACAACGAATAAATTTGTTTACTCTTAAATGTCCCTTATCTTGGCAATCAGCAAGGTACACTGGTTGACCATATAAGATAAGTGTAGTGATTAGATGATGGCCATGTTCTACAGGTTATAGATAAGGAGTTATCGATCTAATCACACATGTGCATACATGGAGATGTATGGCACTGGACAGACCTAAAAATGAAATATCATATGGATTGTGTTCTGTGTCATTGATATTTCATTGTGTCTAGAATTCTTTGGTTGAGATATTTATTTTTCTTACATAAGGGATGTGTATTGTTGGTACTGTCCAACGCTCTCTTTAACCAGGAGTTATATAGGCAGTTACTGCAGTGCATATAACTTATGCGGAAGAACGATACGTATCAAGAAACCATTGTCCCTTATATGTTAATATAAGCGATGATATCTCTGGGCCCCTTGATAAAGTTTGTATTATGTGCATGCAATATGATTATATGATAATCATATCATAATTAAACTTCAGGAAATCAAGAAAGAATAATTGGTAAGGATGACACATTCCTACCTTACGATTATTTGGATATCATGTGGCAAGGAATTGACACAACAACATTTTTAATGTTACAAGGATCGTGATTTTGCATTGTGCTTTTTCATCCACATCATTTGGGTAATCAATATACCATGGCTAGTTGTATCATTGATTTATGGAATTAAAATGTTTAATTTCATTGCCATAATGATGGGATCCCATAGGGTCACACCATATGAAAGATTAAAAGAAAATATATTAATAAAGCATATGTGATATGTATATAATATGTGCTATGTTAATTATAAGGAGTTATAATTAATTTGTACAAATTATATGTTATTAATATATGAACAATTTTTATAACATGAAGATGTTGTAAAATAATCCTAGTAATATTTAAAGTATGTGTGACATATTTTAAATGACTTTTGACACATGAGAGATGCATATAAATTAATATAGATTATTAATTTATATGTTGGCCTTTTAATATATGGGATTGTGGACTTAATTAAATATTAATATGATTAGTATGTTTAAGCCCAAAGCCCAAATATATGCTGGGGAGAATTGATTAGTGATGGTATGATTTAAGGAATATTCAAATATATCATTAAATCTAATCAATCTCATTAAAGAGGAAAGAAATTTCTGGACAGATTTTTTAGGTAAATTTGAACTGGAATTTGAAAGGGCAAATCTGAACCATTCTGGACGTATGACCTATGTAATCTGTAGCCCTTGGAGTCTAGAATCCAATGGTGAAGATTTCAAGTCGTTTGGAGTTACGTAGAAAAAGATATAAGGGTTTTAGTACCGAAAGGTCAAAATTCTGTAAAATATATCTTGGCCGAAATTTGCTCTTTTCTCATCTCTCCCATTTTTCTCTCATGAGTTGAGATCTAGAAATCCTCTAAGAAATTTTCAGGAATTAACAAGAGGGTTAAACTAGGATTAAGGTTCTACTTGTTAATCTCTTACTAGCCTTAGAGATACAAGTATTTCTTTAATCTTTCGGTGGATACCTAAGGAGGCTCATCATTTGAAGGGCTAAGCACAACCACCACTGAAAGAGAAAGGGAATAAGAAGTTGCTAAGCAAGACAACTCTTCTTGATTTGATTTGGAAATCAAATCCAAGGTATTATGTTATTCCCTTATTGATTAGGCTAATGAAGATTGTTTCTTGCATTTACAATAACTAGATCGTTTGTTTTGAGTTGAATAATTTTTTTGTTTTATTCCTTGCTATCTAAGCATCAAAACTTTCATAGATCTCCACTAAAACTCAAAATGCAAGAGGGCAGCTGCTCCCCTGGAAACTATTCAGTGTTCTTTAAATTTCTTAGAAGCTTAATTCATATGAACATCATCTTCTTAGCGAATAATTAAGCTTTGTTTGTTTTTCTCAAACACTTAAACTTACGCCTCTTTTGTCTAAATCCTTTTCTTCTGAAAATCTTTGCAGAGACTACAAAGTCATGAGCGGTGCTCAAACTCTCGACCTTTGAGTAATCACAGTCCTAAATTTTTTTCTCCTAGCTAACTGTGCTACTGTCTACCTCTTTGTCTGAAATTTTAAGACCATTTTTATCTTCGATTAAGCCTCGTTAATTTTTTTTTTGCCTCATTTGTTCTTCAAAGGAATTTTCTTTCTTAATCTGTTCTATCGAACGGAACTTCTTAGTACATATTAAAATTTAATTTTATATTGATTGCCGAACGGACTACTAATTGTTAAAACAAAGGAGATGTCCATTGAAGAAATAAAGCTGGACTTAGATTCATTTTGCAAGAGCCAAATTTAATTTACTACATTTTTATTTTATTTTATTTTTATAATTTTATTTGTTTGTGTTGTCAAATTAATAATTTAATGTATTTAATTTGACAACAAACAACATTTAGAAATGAGAATAACTACCCACTAAAGATTAATGAATATATAAATGAGTCAAATACTCTCCACTACCCACTATCCACTAAAGACAGTATTATCATTGCAGATGCACACCCCGTAACAATTAGAATCATCAGTAAAGTACTGGATAATTTCTCAGAGCTAACGGGACTCAAAATAAATAGAGAGAAAAGCTCATTTGTCCCAATAGCGATACCGTCGACCATAGTACACGTCCTGCAGTCCATACTCTCCTCACCCTCAACACAGTTGCCGATCAAATACCTGAGCCTCCCACTGACTTGTTAAAAAACCCAGGAAAATTCACTACCAACCAATGCTAATGGCTATCCAAAGGCGTTTGGAGGGGTGGTCAGCGGGTTTCTTATCCTATGGAGGTAGAGTTACACTTATTAGCATGTTTCTTGCGTACAGCGTACATATAAAATGGAGAGAAAATTCAACATTACACAAAATCTCCATCATTATTCTTTGATTGAATAAAAAATTGGGACAGCCAGAAGTAAACCGCTCATGTGCTCAGCAGATAATTTCGTCACTACTACAAAAAAACACATTCATTATCGCTCATTTACCATCTGGTGTTCTTCCGCACGGATGGTGTATGTAACCAGTGGCAGCGCTTTAATTACGTTGAAATTTTTACCGACTGTTCGGTCTAACCAACTGATGGCGTTGATGCCCCCCTCCTTTGCCATCCTTTTTTAATATCCCACCGTTAGTTTTGAGTGTCTCTGTGATATCAGATGGGTTACAGCACCGATGACGTAGAGGTGATGATATTTACCATCCGTGATGTCAATTGGACTGTCAGTTTTGGATTGATCAATACCAACTCTGTTCCTTTTTTGAACCGATGGCAATGTTCTCAGGGGCAACGCTGTAAATACTTGGAACCTAGATTTTGGTATAAATTAACCACACTCTCATGTATTCAATTAATTGATTGTGATGTATTTGTAATTAAGTTTGGAGCCATACTGTGTAATTATAATGAGATAATTATTTAATAACATACAAAATACCAACTCAATAATATCTAATTAACTAATAAGGATTAACTGGCTCTTGAAATTTTTGTGTTACAATTTTTTAACAAAAAAGTTCATAACCAAGAGTAACATATCACTAGCTTACTAGAGAATACTGAGCTCGATCGTGACTACTCATTGTTATCATAAGTTCAAAACCAAGAATAACAAAACTATATAAGAAAGTTAAATTAAAACATATCTAAGGAATTAATGTACCTAGTACGTGGTATATAACCAAAACATCCATACACAAAATATGTTGAAACATCCATATATAAAATAGCTATAGCTAGTATAACTCTGAAGTCTTGAGACAACAACCTAAATAAGAATAATTACCAAATAGCATGTTTACAAATACCCAATCCCGATCGGTAAAACCCAATTCCATTGTTGGAAACGTCATTCTACAATAGCAATGACCAGAACAAGTGATCAATGTAGCATAGTTCCTAAAATTTCTCAATTCCCCTTTACCAAACATGAGATACTGTATCACTCGTTTAACCATGGTATCAAACCTCCAAAATTTAACCTCAACCTTTGGTGAGATTTCTTCTATCAGATGCTTCAACCATCGGGACTGGAACTACAGTTTTTTGTCATTCTTCATAAATATCCTGATCACAAAACTGCAACAAATAATTGATCAATTGATAACTAGATCTTTACTTTAAACTTTCTTTAAAAAAAACCTTTAAACAACAAATTAAAAATGAAGAAAAACTATATATGTATTTGGAAAAAAAAACTTGCACATAACTGACGTTGTACTACTGCAAGCTTTGTCAACTTTGGACAACTCTCTATGATCCAAGTTTGCATTTTGAAATATGAATAAGAACATAGGGAAGCAGCGAGAACCGTCAAGTTCTCAAATTTGGGGTGTTTTGGGAACTCGTCTAAAAACAATTCCTACACATACATGTTTGAGAAAATTATATATATATATATATATATATATATAGAGATGGGCTAACTTGCTTTGGGAATTAAAGAGGGCGTTTTACTTTGCGCTCATATCTTCATTTTCAAAGTTCAAATAGTCGATTCGAACCTTCCAACATGTTCTTCATATTAAAATGTGCTTGGAGACCAAATTTTACAATTTTTGGAAATTTTTTACTATTTTTTCAGAATTTTTGAAAATCACAACTTTTCATTAAATAAAAAAATAATAAAAAATTCAGCAAAGTTGTGATTTTCAAAAATTCTGAAAAAATAGTAAAAAATTTCCAAAAATTGTAAAATTTG
This sequence comes from Carex kokanica, assembly GCA_025461125.1. NCBI lineage: Eukaryota > Viridiplantae > Streptophyta > Magnoliopsida > Poales > Cyperaceae > Carex > Carex kokanica. The sequence goes on along the minus strand of JAJGRX010000113.1, from coordinate 603,831 downwards.
GTCTCCAAGCACATTTTAATATGAAGAACATGTTGGAAGGTTCGAATCGACTATTTGAACTTTGAAAATGAAGATATGAGCGCAAAGTAAAACGCCCTCTTTAATTCCCAAAGCAAGTTAGCCCATCTCTATATATATATATATATATATATAGAGAGAGAGAGAGAGAGAGAGAGAGAGATGGGCTATTGTGCTTTGCAAAGTAAAGCCATCGTTTTACTTCGGCTTACTTTTTGGATTTTCAAAGTCCAAAACGTCGATCCGACCGTTCAAGTTGATCTACATATTGAAATGTGCTTGCAGACCAAATTTTACATTTTTTGGAATTTTTTTACTATTTATTAAGCCACTTTGAAAATTGCTGATCACATGGTCCAGAAAAAACAGTGCAACAAAATTCTGGACCATGTGATCAGCAATTTTCAAAGTGGCTTAATAAATAGTAAAAAAATTCCAAAAAATGTAAAATTTGGTCTGCAAGCACATTTCAATATGTAGATCAACTTGAACGGTCAGATCGAAGTTTTGGACTTTGAAAATCCAAAAAGTAAGCCGAAGTAAAACGATAGCTTTACTTTGCAAAGCACAATAGCTCATCTTTATATATATATATAGAGCTGGGCTATGGTGAGTTGCGAAGTAAGATGTCATTTTTACTTCACGCTCATATTTTTATTTTGAAAATCTAAATGCCCGATCCGAACCGCTCAACATGTTCTCCATATTGAAATGTGCTTGGAGACAAAATTTTATAATTTTTGGAATTTTTTTACTATTTATTAAGCCACTTTGAAAATCGCTGATCGAATGATCCAGAATTTTTTACTGTTTTTTACTGTTCACCCGGATCTGAGATTTTCAAAGTGGCTTAATAAATAGTAAAAAAATTCCAAAAAATATAAAATTTGGTCTCCAAGCACATTTCAATATGGAGAACATGTTGAGCGGTTTGGATCGGTTGTTTAGATTTTCAAAATGGAGTATGAGCGTGAAGTAAAACGACGTTTTACTTCACAATCACCATAGTCAATCTCATATATATATATATATATAGAGTACGGCTAATGCGCTTCCTCTAGCATTTCGGCCGAGGTGCTTCCGGGGGCATATCTTGCAATTTGATGTTCAAACAACAAATTCAAACCGTTAGATGTTCAATCTATATTAAAATCTACTTGGAGACCAAATTTTATATTTTTTGGAATTTTTGTACTATTTTTTAAGCTGGTTTGAAAATCGCTGTTTTTATTAAATTTCTGAAGCATTGAAAACAACGGTTTTCAAAGTGGCTTAATAAATAGTAAAAAAATTCCAAAAAATGTAAAATTTGGTCTCCAAGTAGATTTTAATATAGATTGAACATCTAACGGTTTGAATTTGTTATTTGAACATCAAATTGCAAGATATGCCCCCGGAAGCACCTCGGCCGAAATGCTAGAGGAAGCGCGTTAGCCGTACTCTATATATATATATATATAGAGAATGGCTAATATCAAAACGTTTGTTCTTGGGCTCAGGAACAAACGGTTCCGTTCTCCAATTTCCAAAGTTCAAACAACAAATTCAAACCGTTAGATGTTCAATCTATATTAAAATGTTCTTGGAGACCAAATTTTACATTTTTTGGAATTTTTTTACTATTTATTAAGCTAGTTTGAAAACCGCTGTTTTTCAATGCTCCAGAAATTTCATAAAAACAGCGATTTTCAAACTAGCTTAATAAATAGTAAAAAAATTCCAAAAAATGTAAAATTTGGTCTCCAGGCACATTGTAATATAGATTGAACATCTAACGGTTTGGATTTGTTGTTTGAACTTTGGAAATTGGAGAACGGAACCGTTTGTTCCTGAGCCCAAGAACAAACATTTTGATATTAGCCATTCTCTCTCTCTCTCTCTGTATATATATATATATATATAGAGGAGGGATCGGATTACACCCTTTTTTTGACACACTTTGACACCTACCATTTTCAAAGTCCAAATAGTCGATCCAAACCGTTCAACATGATGGATATATTAAAATGTGCTTGGAGATCAAATTTTACATTTTTTTTGAATTTTTTTACTATTTATTAAGATGGTTACAAAATTGTTGTTTTCAGACCATTGAAAAACAACGATTTTGTAACTATCTTAATAAATAGTAAAAAATTCAAAAAAATGTAAAATTTGATCTCCAAGCACATTTTAATATGGTGATCATGTTGAACGGTTCGAATCAACTGTTTGCATTTTGAAATCACAAAATTGGCCTATAAAAAAAATAATGTCAAGATGTGTCAAAAAAAAGGTGTAATTGGATCCCTCCTCATATATATATGCACACAATTAAACACAAGTCAGAATAAACTATATATATATAGAATTACGTACAGTATCCTCAACATTATATTGTAAACTTGATATTGGGTCAATTTAATTAATTCTCATAGCAAATCTTTTAATTGATCATGTATATGTGCATGCATGCATATCACTTGATCAATTTAAAGATGGGTTGATCAATTGATGGCCAGGGGTTAGTTGATGTCTGTATGCATGCATGCATGCGCAGTATATAGTAAAAATAGTACGATCGAGCTAGGTGCATACCAGGCGCAGATGGCACTTACACAGGTTGCTCCACCTCTTCGCCAGCACGGTCGTACGCACCGCCTCCCTGGTCTCGAGTAGACCTAAGATAGTGCGAAGTATATCGTCAGACAAATTACTTATGTAGTCACTCGTGATTGTTTCAATTTGAAGGGGAACTAGTGAGAAGAGAGGAAGAAAAAGGTGATCAGAGAAACCCTAACAGAAGAGAGGTGATCACACAAAGAGCAAACGAAGGAGAAAAGTAATGATGAACAGAGTAAATGAGGAAGACGAAGAGTGCAGAGAAATTCAAGTTGATTAGACATAACGATCAGAAATTAAACTTTTTTCAAGTAACACACAGTTTGAATTTAGATCCAACCGTTGCATATGAGCTAGCATGAATATTAAAACTCACTAATTACAGATCGAACAGTATCGTACCCTAGCTCATCATCACAGCAGGCATCATACCCTTCCCTCCATGATGACCCTATTGCCAGACAGGCGATTTTATTCTCGCAGGCTGAGTCTGGACAGACTACGATTTTTGGTCCTGGAGTCCATCAGACATCCGAGATTTAGGAGGTTCATGACGAGCCGGTTCAGTCTTTGGATGTACAGGCGGAGGACTCTACAGACTCAGCAGATACTGACGAGACGCCACTCTCCATGCGGGATCGAGGGTTCAGGAAGAAGAAGCCGAGGACGGTATTTAGTCCTGATTCGTAGGTTTTGATTTGTACTTTGTTAGATGTTTTGTCAGATACTGGGACTTATTTGTTAGATATTGTCACTTATTTATTTTGTTGCTTTGTTATTTAATTTATTTGTTTTTTGTTATTTATTTATTTTGTTCATTATATCATTATCTCGTCGTACACAAAAAATATTTCAAACGAACGACATTTCTAAAATATTTGATCCTACAAGCGAAACAAATTTTATCAATAAACAACATTTCAAACAAAACCCAAAACAAATAAAACAATTTTAAGAACTAAAACCTAAACAAATAAAACAATTTTAAAAACAAAAACCAAATAAAATAACATATTTCATATTTAGAAAAAAAAAAAGGGGGGGGGGGTCACATCGGCATTCTGCGGACCCCTTTACATGGGGCCGCAGAACACCAGTGTGGCTTGGGTAGATCCAGAAAAACCTAAAAATGGTGGTTTTTTGGTTTTTTTTTTTTTCAAATAATGATATTTTTAAAAATTTCGGCGGATATGCAGCATGCACAGATAAAAT